>UESW01002024.1:138012-237088 GCA_900491605.1 Calamus simplicifolius | reverse complement strand
CATTACAAGTCCTATATCACATTTTAACCAGCATCTGACAAACCTATGCTTTTACAGCCCCATCTCTTTCCTACTCACCCCTCCTTTGATGAGGTATGACGTTAGAAGAGGCTAGATGGCTGTGATCCACCAATTTGATCGATTTTTTACCTATTTATGTAAGTTGATAGATACAACAAATTTCAGAGATGCACAGTGCTTTCTTCTCCATTTTAAAAATTAAACTAATTAAAGAGGTAAATAAGCATAGTTATAAGGCATTGCAATATGCTATAATTGAGCCTTAATAGCAGAGTAGATGGGGATGGAGGTAATTCCACTGTGTTCGTATCAGATTTGATGTATTATAATTATCACAATTACAAGCATCAACCGTCTCAAAGTTTACTCATCTGCAGCACTGCACTTAAATGGCTTGAAAGGAAGGACAAAAAGAATATGTAAACTTGTCAGCTAGACAGCTACCTGTAGATAAAATGGACTGAGTGTGGTTCTTGGCACTTAATGGCCATGAGATTGAGTGCAGCACTCACTCTTAAGGTGGCTGGCTCCAACTTGACTCCCCCTATGCATGCTTTAAACTCGGTGCTTCAAGTTGCAGGAATGCCTTCTTACGCCAATGGGAGAGAAAAGATCTCATAGATTCACATACACAATAGAAATTAATTAGTTCGTCTACGAGACTTACAACATAATGTTCAAATTATAAATATGGTATCTCTCCATGAATGAATATAATTGTGTATATTTAAGCCTCTCCATATTCTATATATACCAGTGGAAGTTTCATGCCTTGGGATGCTTTGTTTTTGCCCCGCAGCTAAAATGTCTTCAGCTACTTCTAGATAACTTCGGATGATGAATATCATTGGAACAGCATAATAATTTCCAAGATTATCTAATAGTTTAAACCTATCTATAATGGCATTTGTGGCAATCGTCCCATTAAGATGACTATTTATTTGACATTTTTACCATACATCTTATTAACAATGGCAATCAAATGTAATATTAAATCATCATAAATTTGTGTTATCTTTTTGTTAGCCATGGAAAATATTATTAGAAGATTATATGAGTTAAAGCAAGTTCAAAATACGTATCTAGCGCCGTCCAATATCTCTCAGCACTTAATTGCATGAATTTCCAATTTTTTTTCTTTTATATTTTCGGAGAATGAAGTAATGGATGCCATGAACTGTGATTTAAACAATAGGATTTTTTATTTAGTTAAATGTTATTTAAACACATAATGCCATCATTTTAGTACTGTAGTCTATTATTTTCCAATAGCCAATAAGTACCGTAATAGTTTTATTTCCCATGGAACTGGCAAACATTCTTCATATTTGTGCCTCCCGACACTCTTGTTTTCAATATACGATGACACCCATAACGAGCACGCGGCAAAAGCTAGACTTGAAAGACACTAGGTAGTGTTTGAAATAGGGATAAGAGGGGATATCCTCTGGATATCCCTCTTATTCCCAAAAAGCCATAACTATAAGGGGATAGCTGGGAATATAAAGTTAACCAAAGGGATTAATCATGGTTAAACCATGGTTAACCATGCGATATCCCCTCAATTTATCCTAGAGATACAGGAAAGCTGGTTATCCCTCCAAATAAGAGTAAAAAAAAGTATCCTATGATTTACCTTTCTGCATTTTGATATGATCAATGGGATAGCCAAGGGATATCCCTAAGGATAGCCAGGGGACAACTCTATCCCGTACACTTATCCATGGATAAATTTTTTCTATCAAACACTACCTAGGTAGTGTTTGAAATAGGGATAAGAGGGGATATTCAGGGGATATCTCCTCTTATCCCCAAAAGCTATAACTATAAGGGATAACTGGGAATAAAGTTAACCAAAGGATAATCCATGGTTAACCATAGTTAACCATGGGATATCCCCTCAATTTTCCCCTAGAGAATGCAGGAATAGTGGTTTATCCCTCCAAATAAGAGTAAAAAAAAGTTATCCTATGGATTTACCTTTTTGCATCTGATTGATCAATGGGATAGCCAAGGGATATCCCTAGGGATAGCTAGGGGACAAACTCTATCCGTACACTTATCCATGGATAATATTTTTCTATCAAACACTACCTTAGGTAGTGTTTGAATAGGGGATAAGATGGAATATCCTCTGGTTCCTTCTATTCCAAAAGTCATAAACTATAAGGGATAGCAGAGAATAAAGTATAAACCAAAGGGATAATCCATGGTTAACCATGATTAACCATGGGATCCCCTCAATTTATTCCCTAGAAAATGTAGGAATAGCTTGTTATCCCTCCAAATAAAAGTAAAAAAATGTTATCCTATGGATTTACCTTTTTGCATTTGATATGATCAATGGGATAGCTAAGGGATATCCCTAAGGATAACCAAGGGATAAACTCTATCCCATACACTTATCCATGGATAATATTTTTTCTATCAAACACTACCTTAAAACAAGGCATTATATTAAACACGTCCAGGATCACCGGAAGGAAGAGATAGAGTCGTCGGCGACTAGCATGCGTGCGCAACGCGCAAAGTTCTCCAAGTCTTCTTGGCATGGGCTTCGCTCTTGATTTAGTTTGTGAAAAGGAAAAGTCCTTGTTAATCACCTTCGTTACAGCAAGTCTCACTTGGACTATATTAATCCTTTTTATGATTTACATGAATCCTATATAACTTGATACGATGAAGCAGGGATAACATCTTAAATTTTAATATAACGTGCATTAATACATATTTAATTTTTTTAAAAATTTATGTACATGCTGCAGTGCACGTTTTCTGAATGGGTATCGTAATTTTATAACTACAGTATTGTAAATTTACAACTGAGATATCGTAATTTTTTTAGCTTTCTTAATGGATCTTAATTTTATAACTACGATTTTATAAGTTTACAACTGAGGTGTCATCTTAAAATTTAACGCGATGTGCATTAATATCCGTTCAATTTTTTTTTGAGATTTGTGTACAGACACGTTTTTGAGTGGGCGTCGTAATTTTATAACTACGTAAATTTACAACTGGGATGTCATAATTTATTTTTTGACTTTCTTAATAGATGTCTTAATTTTATAACTACAATGTTATAAGTTTACAAGCATTAATACCCGTTCAGTTTTTTTTTTTTTTGAAATTTATGTACAGACACTTTTTTTTGAATGGGTATCGTAATTTATAACTATGGTATTGTAAATTTACAACTGGGATGTCGTAATTTTTTTTTGGCTTTCGAACGTCGTAGTTTTATAACTATGGTATCATAATTTTAAAACTGAGGTATCATAATTTTTTTTGTCATAATGTCGTAAAGCTGTCTTAATATTTTTTAATGGATATCGTATGCATGTGGACCAATAAGAAGGAATGGTACTTGCTGCACTGGATGCGATGTATAAAGTCTTTTCCTTGTAAAAAAAAATGTCTGCCTTGAATGTCAGCCTTAGCAGGAGAAATTTCTGAAAAAGTAAAAAAGAAAATCGCAAGCTGATGCAATGACACGGTTAAGTGAATTTAGAAATTCTGAGCTACATTTCAGTGAGTTGTCAACTAGTAAGAAAGTTTTTAAAGTTTCAGTTTTAGATAATAAATCTTAAAGGACCTTCTTCTTTCATTTAAATAGTATACTTACAAGTTACACATCTAATTACCTATGGTTTTCTTCTTTGTCAAATAAAATAATTCTCCCAGAATTTTTGTGCCATTCCAACAAGTCATTTTCCGACAATTTTGAGTCATTCTACAACCACTAAGAGAGATCTCTTCCAATCAGGACCATCACTGTAGAAAGTAACAAGTAATTCCCCCTTACCTGATAGGCCACTAGCAGCAAGGCACCTTGAGAAAGTCCTTTAATGGTGGGTGGAAATTCAACTACTTCTAGAGAGAACCAATGGCACCAACTTAAGTTCTCAGGGAATTCAAGCCCTTTTCCCACTAGCCCACCATCTCCAAATCAAACATATCATTATTCAATGAGAAAAGAAGAAGAAGAAGAAGAAGAAGCAGAAGAAGAGCTCTAAAAAACATGCGAGTAAGGTCTATCAAACATAGCTTCTCATATCCGAAAACAAAATAGCAGCAGGAGCAACCCGAGCTACCTTCATTGAACTCCTCCACAGATGGCATTCGCCTTGTTATCCTTCAATCACCTCCTACTTCCTTGGTTCCTTGCCAACGGAGATGACTCCCGTCATGATCTCACCAAACCAATCAAAAAATCCTGAAGCCTTTGATGTCAATTTCGTAAACGCCATGGAGATGGTGTTCCAGAATATCACCAACGCTGGCTTTGGCACCGCAGCCTCGGGCACCTCCTATGTGGTGTATGGCCTTGGCCAGTGCTTCAATTATCTTTCCTCAGTTAGCTGCCAACACTGCTATGCTGAAAGTAGAGTCAAGCTCCCTCACTACCACTGCTTGTATATATCTTGATGGTTGCTCTGTAAAATTTATTAGAGAATTTTCTTTAATAAACATTATGACCAAGATTTTAGAATAAATAATTTTTACGTACAAAAAGCTTAAACCAAAAAAACGTACCTTGATTCATTGATATTTCTTGACAAAAGACTACATATGGGTTATCGAGAAATTGAGTTTCTTCCTCTTTTCTTATTTTCTTCCTCATCCGTTTTAATAGAGAAACATATCACTATATATAGAAGAGAGATGACCAACTGATAATAAGTTAAATTTCTTTTCCCATCAAAAAGATGTTATCAGATAATAATTTTCACAAAATAAACCAATAGAAAATTAGCTTTTATAAATCATTATCATCATTTAAATTTAAATATATGATAAATAAATCATATATACACGTGGGCCACAAAAAGGGAACGCTAACATTCTCCCACTTTGACCATGTGATATATAAACATACTGGTTTAATAAACAATCATAATGTGTATAACAGAAGCTAAAATCCCTCATAATATGGTCAAACATGAAATCATCATTAAGCAAAAATTAATAAGGATCATGGCAGCTGTATGTTATTATTTTGACATACTCACTTCCATGTATCATATTACTAGTTCTATACTTAACATGACCTGTAATGAAAATTGCAATAAGGTCTAACGGTAATGTTTTTATCAAAGACAAGTCATGTTGACATTCATATAATTCATTTATGTATATATACCAGTATAATCAAACAGGATGCATAAGTAAATCAAAAATAATAATTAATTGAACTCAGAATGTCAAATACATAAGAAACTTAAAGCTTTAGACATATTATCACTAATGGTTTTCAATATTTTCATTCTTTTAACATGTTCATGAAATGTTATTGGTGGCAATCCTTTAGTCAGCGGACTTGCAGTTATGAGACTAGTGCTAATATGTTTAATTGATACTCTTTGTTTCTGAACTTCTTCTTTAATGACAAAGTATTTCAATTCCATATGCTTATCACCCTTTGAATACTTGTTATTTTTAGAAAAGAAGACTGCTGCGGAGTTATCACAATAAATTTTTAGCGGCTTGGCAATGCCGTTGACAACCCTAAGTCCTAAAATAATGTTCCGTAGCTATAAACCATGAACTGTGGCTTCAAAGTATGCCACAAACTCAGCTTCCATAATAGATGCAGCAATGACAGATTGCTTCATACTTTTTCATGAGATCGCTCCTTCGGCTAAAAGGAACAAATAGCCAAATGTGGACTTTCTGATATCAACACATCTAGCAAAATCTGAGTCTGAATATCCCTTGACTTCAAGATCATTAGATCTTTTGTAGGTGAGCATGTGTCCTTGTTCCCTGCAAGTACCTTAGCACCTTCTTTGCAGCTCTCCAATGATCTATTCCTGGATTACTTTGATATCTGCCCAGCATCCCAACAATAAAATTGATGTCTCGCCTGGTACATGTCTGAGCATACATCAAGCTTCCAACAATTGATGGGAAAATTCTATTTGGCCCACTATTTTTGCTCAGTAGCCCCCTCATTTATCTTTTTTTTACTCAATAGCCCTCCAAAATTACTTAGCAGCCCCCCTAAATTTATAAAATACCTAAACTACCCCTTCCTCCTCCACTCCCCCGGCCCCCTCATGAAAGTTCTCAGCGTCCCTCCCTTCCTCCCTTTCGACAGTGCTCCCCCTCTCGCTCACCGCTCCCCCTCCTTCTCTGCAGCGTCCGCCTCCCTCCGACGCCTCCGCCCCCTTTCTTCCTCCCTCCCTCGCTCCACATTTGGCCGAGTCTCTGTTCGGCCTTGGTTGGCTGAACAGAGACTCTCGGCCTACGGGGCCGAACAGAATTAATTTTGTTCGGCCCAGCAGGCCGAACAAATTTGAAATCTTCAGTTCGGCCCACCAGGGCCGAACATGTTGACTTAGTAGATAAATTAGTATAAGCTAGATAAATTAGCACTTTTCATGGCTTGTGAAAAAGAAACTAGATCATCATTAATGCCCAAATCAAAATTTGATTCTTGTAGATAAATTATATAATCATCAGATATAACAATTCGTCTTTACCATTGAGACCTTTTTAATGCTACTTCATTGGGTTCATTTATTGTAGGTTCATTAGTAATATCACCATTTTGTAGTGTTTGTTCATTGATTTGTTATCCTTGAAAGTTGTTAAAAGGTTCAACAACTCTAGAAACAATAACTTGAGAAGGAGTTATAGGTGAAAAATATGTACCCCAACTTTTTAGATTTCTACTTTACGTGGTTCCAAACTCTTACTAACTTCAGTATTCTTAATGAACCTTGCATTTTCAGATTCAACAATTCTTGTACTATGGTTAGGATAATAAAATTTATACCCTTTTAATCTTTCTAGATAACCAATGAGGAAACCACTGGCTGTTCTTAAGTCTAATTTCTTTTCATGTGGATTGTAAATCCTTACTTCCGCTGGGCAACCCCAAACATGTAAATGCCTCAAACTGGGTTTCTTTCCCATCCACGGTTCAAAAGGAGTTTTTGAAACTGCCTTAATAGGAACTCTATTTAGCAAATACATAGCAGTCTTTCAATCATGCATTCAAAATAATAAGGATAATGATGAATTGCTTAACATACTCTTAACCATGTCCATTAGAGTTTGATTACGCCTTTTTGCAACACCATTTTGTTCTGGTGTTCTAGGCATTATGTATTGAGCACATATGCTATCACTATAAGAAAATAGTAAAATAAGAACAAAAATTAGTGATGAAAATTTGTCACTAAATTGTGATGGTTTAGTAACAAAATAGTGACAAAAATTAAAATTAGTGATAAATTAATCTATCCATCACTAAATTAATGACAGACTACCCCATCCGTCACTAAAATTAGAGACGGATTACCTTTTCGTTATTAATTTAGTGACAGACAAGGTCATCCGTCACTAATTTAGTGATGAATTATCCTTTCGTCACTAATTTAGTGATGGATTGCCTTCCATCACTAATTTAGTGATAGATGGGGCAGTCCGTCACTAAATTTAGTGACGGATTAATGACGAAAAAATTAATCCATCACTAATTTAGTGACGGACTGCTTCATCCGTCACTAATTTAGTAATGAATTGCTCTTCCGTCATAAAATTAGTGACGAAAATATAATCCGTTACTAAATTAGTGATGGACTACCCCATCCATCACTAATTTAGTAATGAATTATCCTTCAGTCACTAATTTAGTGATGGACAAGATCATCCATCACTAATTTAGTTATGGATTGCCCTTCCGTCACTAATCCATCACAAAATTAGTGATTAAAGCACAATCTATCACTAAATTAGTGACGAATTGTCCTTCCGTCACTAATTTAGTGACGGACAAGGTCATCCATCACTAATTTAGTGATCGATTACCTTTTCATCACTAATTTAGTGATGAATGGAGTAATCGGTCACTAAATTTAGTGACGATTATTGACGAAAAATCAATCCATCACTAATTTAGTGACAGACTACCCCATTCGTCACTAATTTAGTGATGAATAAGGTATCCGTCACTAATTTAGTGATGGATTGCCCTTTCATCACTAATTTAATGGTGTATGAGGCAGTCCGTCACTAAATTTAGTGATAGATTAGTGACAAAATAATCAATCCATCACTAAATGGATTGCACTTTTGTTACTAATGATTTATCATAAAATTAATGATGAAAGGGCAATCCGTTATAAAATTAGTGATAGACTATCCTATTCGTTACTAATTTAGTAATAGACAAGGTTATTCGTTACTAATTTAGTGATGGATTACCCTTTCATTACTAATTTAGTGACGAATAAGATTATTCATCAAATTAGTGATGTATTAGTGACATTATTTTTTTCCGTCAAATTTATATTTTATTTTTAAAAAAATTATAATGAAAAATATGACGTTCATACGTGCCCATTATGTGCATCATCTTCCATGCGCATCCGGCTACGTGTCCACCACATGCCGTGGGACCGACAGCACGACAAGGGCCGTTTCATGGCGTTTCACCGTATGCTGCACAGCTCGTGGCCCAAAAGAATAGGCAGAATTGCGCTGTGCCCCGATGGATCAGGATAAACCGTACAAAATATCTGTTGAACTGACGCGTGTGCCAAGATGGAGGCACTAACTGTCCAGCACTAGGATTTTCCTGTTCTGGTGTGTGTGAAAGCTCAGCTGATCTGCTGATATATTTTAATTTTACTAATCTTTTCTCTGCCTGCACTTATTGTGTAGTGGATTAACACGTCAAAGGTACGGCCTCAAACCTCTGACAGTGTTTTTAAGTTCACGGCTCTGCACATGTGAAACGGGAGGGAAACGGTTCATAAAAGACTACGGAACGCGTTCTTTCAAGAGCTTGAAGCACTGGTTTGTCCCAAATTTGGCTTAAAGCCAGGCCAAAAGATTAGAGGTTAAATCGTAGGTTGCAAGCTTGGAGTAGACTACGATTACTTAGTTAATGAAAAAAAGGTGGAGGGTATGAGAAACAGCTCACCGTCCATGTGTTGCTGTGTATTGTACGAAACCAATTAGAGAGGAAATGCATGAAGCGACCTCGTCGCGGTCTCCATCGCTGCCACCCCCAACCTGACCATTGCCGGCCTCTGCTTGCAAGCGTCATCATCCCTCTGTCTCCTTCCACAGCTTTCACGTTCTATTATATATCGAAGAATTAAACCTCCATTGTTTTCCAACCCCCACACGGCCACACCCGCCCTTTTTTAAGTCCCACATCGCTCGCTTGTTCCCACCACCACGCCTTCACCCGCTTTAGCGTATTATGGCCAGATGCTTCTGCCTCCGTCTCTCTCGTGTCATTCCCTCCTTCCAGAACTGTCTCTCCCCCGTTAACCACAAGGCCCTCGACATTGACTTCCCTCCGCCGCCGTCACCCGCCCGTCGTCTCCGCCATGTGCGGCTGCCGTCGGCAGCCCCACCCGCCATGGGTAGTCATTTCTCTGATGCCAGAGCTGACGCCGAGGCCAACGACTTTCCTCCTGCATGAGAAACCCCGGCGAGCCGACGCCGAGGCCAATGACTTTGCTCCTGCATGAGAAACCCCGGCGTACCTCTGGCAAAAGGAGGAGAAGTGGCACGTCGTCGCCTACGCCGCTGACGGCGGTGACGGTTTCCCTTCCTCTCCCTGCCGAAAGATCGACTCCGATGACGGTGGGGACATCTTCCCGCCGGTGGCGATGGCGCGAGCGAGGCGAAGGGAGGTGAAGCGCCGGCGCCTAGGGTGGCGAGAAGATCGTCGCGATCCCATGCGCGGGTGAGCAACCTCGTCGGCTGATAGCGGGTGGTTCAGCAGCGAGGAGTACGAAGAGAACGACGAGAGGGAGGGCGGCGATTATTTCGACGAAGAGGACGACTGAGGCGTTGATTGTTGGGATTGTTTCAACTCAGATTATTTTTGAAAGAGAAATCAAGATAGAAGAAGTGTTTTCTCTAAAGAAGAAATCAAGATATAAATATTGTTTCTTGTTTCTATAGATAAGCATAATTCTCTTATCATTTATCCATTTAAGGCTATCCTATCAAATCATATAACAGATAGGCTCATTAAAAGACTAACTTAGACTAAATAAAATAAAATAAATACTAACAAACTAACAACCATTATCTTTTAACACTCCCCTTTAATGATTGTTCTTGGAGACCCATGAGATCTCTAAAATGAATGAATTTCTCCTTGGGTAGTGCCTTGGTGAAGATGTCTGCAATTTGATCTTCAATCTTCACATACTTGACTTCAATTTCTTTTTCTTCTACCACATCTCTAATGAAATGGTACTTGATTTTGATATGCTTGGTGCGGCTGTGATATATAGGATTCTTTGTCATAGAAATAGTAGATTTGTTGTCATATAGCAGAGTAGTAGTTTCTTCTTGCTTTTCACCCATATCTTTAAGTATTCTTCTCAACCAAATTATTTGTTGAGCTGCCAAAGTTGTTGAAACATATTCTGCTTCAGAAGAAGATAATGCCACTGTATCTTGCTTCTTGGATGCCCAAGATATGATACCTGATCCATAAAAGAATGCATATCCTGATGTGCTTTTCATATCATTAATACTTCCAGCCCAATCACTATCACAAAATCCAACTAATTTCATCTTATCATTCTTTTCTTTCATATATGATCCCATAATCTTTAGTACCTTTGATGTATCTCAAGACTCTTTTTGCTTGTCTAAAGTGAATATTACTTGGCTTTTGCATAAATTTGGAAAGTAAACTTGATGCAAACATTATGTCTGGCCTTATAATTGTTAGATATAATAAGCTTCCAATAATGCTTCTGTATAATTGTGCATTTGCTTCACCACTTTCATCTTCTTTCATCAACTTATCATTTACCACAAAAGGTGTTTCCACACTATTGCAATTTTCTATGTTGAATTTTTGAGAATGCCTTCTACATACTTCTTTTGACTGATAAATATACCATCTTTTCTTTGACTTATTTCAATTTCCAAAAAATAATGAAGCAAATCCATATCATTCATTTCATATCTTCTCATCATTTCACTTTTGAAAGTCAAGATCATATTCTCTTTGTTACCAATAATAATTAAATCATCAACATAAAGAGAGACAATGAGAATATCATTACCTTGCTTCTTCACATAAAGTGTTGGTTCACTTGGACTTTTTAGAAAACCTTTTTCATTGAAGTAGGTGTCAATTTGAGAGTACCATGCTCTGGGTGCTTTCTTCAGCCCATATAATGCTTTCTTTAACTTGTATACCTTGTTTTCTTGACCTTTGATGATGAAGTATTGAGGTTGTTCAACATAAATTTCTTCTTCTAATACTCCATTCAAGAATGCAGACTTTACATCTAGTTGATGTAGTTTCCAACTTTTATTAGCTGCTATAGAAATAAGAGTTCTAATTGTATCATGTCTAGCAACAGGTGCAAAAGTTTCTTGATAATCAATACCAGGTAATTGAGAGTATCCCTTTGCTACTAATTCTGCTTTGTGTCTTTGAATAGTGCCATATGGATTGTGTTTTGTTTTGTAGATCCACTTCAAGCCAATGACTTTCTTATCACTTGGTTTCTTCACTAATTCCCAAGTTTTGTTCTTCTCAATCATATTGATTTCTTCATGCATTGCTTTGTTCCACACTTCTTCATGCATAGCATTTTCATAAGTTTTAGGCTCAATCATGCGAAAATTACAAGAAGCATAAATGTCACTTAACCTTCTCATTTTTATAGGAGTAGAACTTGAAGATGGACTTGAACTTGAAGTAGTTTGTGGTGAACCTTCAACCTTATTTTCTTCATTTTGAGCATCATGAATTTCTTCATCTAGAGAAATAATATTTTCTTCAACTTTCTTTTGCTTTTAATCACAAGCAACTTTTTCATTGAAAATAACATCTCTTCTTATGATTACTTGATTTTGCTTCAAACTGAAAAGTCTGTAACCTTTTGATTTAGAACGGTATCCAACAAAGATACATTTTTCAGTAACTTCATCAAGTTTATGCCTCCTTTCCTTTGGAATATGTGCATAGCACACACATCCAAAGATTTTGAAATGCTTCACTGAAGGCTTTCTACCATACCAGGCTTCAAATGGTAACATATTTTGAAGAGCTTTTGTTGGACATCTATTCATCAGATAAACTTATATTTACTGCTTCTGCCCAATAAGAATTTGGAAGGCCTTTGTCTTTGAGCATAGATCTAGACATCTCAACAATAGTACGATTCTTTCTTTCTGCAACTCTATTTTGCTCTGGTGTATAGCCAACAGTCAATTGTCTTTGTATACCATCATCTTCACAAAATTGCTTAAATTCATTTGAATTGTACACTACAAGAGAAACAAAATATAGCGATGCCCAAATGCATCGCTAAACATGCTATTGTGATGCATTAGCGATGCAATGACGGCATCGCTGAGATCATCGTCGCAATCTTAATTTGTCGCAATTGCGTCGCTTAACAGCGATGCTCTGCGACGCACAAATGCGTCACAAGATATTGCGATGCAACTAAATACGTCATAATATTGCGATGCATCCTAAATGCGTCGCTAAATTTAAAACTAATATTTAATATTTAATATTATTATTAAATATTGCGACGCATTCAATTGCATCGCATATATTTGCGTCATAATATTTAATAATATTATTTTAGATATAATAGCAACGCAATTTGAGTCGCTAATTAAATTTTTTTAAAATATTGCGATGCTAGGTCATTGCATCGTAATATTTAATAATAATATTTTAGATATATTAGCGACACAATTTGAGTCGCTAATGCATCACTAATTAATTTTTTTAAAAATATTGCGATGCCAGATCATTGCATCGTAATATTTAATAATAATATTTTAAAAATATTAGTGATGCAATTTTAATCGGTAATGCATCGCTAATTAATTTTTTTTAAAAAAATAAAATATTAAAAATTAAAATGGTTAATACAATTTCATTGCATTTAAATATTGATCGAAACATTCATAACTCATTTATCCAAACATTCATCATTTAATTTCCAAAAATAATTAATATATTAAAATTTTGAAGTTTTCATGTACAAAATATAAAATGTAAAGAAAAAAATATATCAAGAATCGGCACGATCACGTGGAGGCTGGAAACCCTGCGACATACGGCTAACCATATCCTGCAACTGACGCATCTGCTCTCGCACGTCTGCAAGCTCCTACTGAAGGCCTCCCATACGCTGCTTGAACTCGTGCTCAAACTCCTGTCAAACCTCCTGCCAAACGTTCTGTCGAACATCCTGACAAACCTCCTCCGTGATAGATCTCTGAATGTCATCTAAACGCTCGGTAGGAATATCGCCAAAATATCGTGAGCTGGAGGCCTAATGGAAAAATATGCAGAAGCTCTAGTGCCCAGACCATAGACTCTGCGGTCTCGTGGCTGGGCACCAATAGCCTCCAAAAATATACGTTGACTCTCCTCTGCTGAGAGTTCGACGGGCGTCCCCCCATCAGTAGAGTCGACCTGCGATGCCTGGGAGTGAAGCTCCTCGACTCATGTATTTGAATTATAAAATCTATAATAAATGAATCAAAAAATTTCTCTAAATAAAATTTTAGAAATTAAACAGATACAACATAAAGCTAATTTCTTACCACAACCTTCCGTGATCGTGTATCGACCCAGGAACCATCCCTCCTGGTGTGTGTCGCCCTGAATAGACGAAACTTACCAGGATCTCTGCCCTCTTGCTCAGACTATAACGACAGAAAAATTAATATTAAAGTAAGTATTTATAAATAACTAAATTAGTAATTAAATTATTTATGTTTTCTTACCAAACGGCGTCTGTGCTCTTGAATCGAAATGGAGCCCGAAGTGTGGTGGAAGAGACCGTGCCAGGACCGCCCCTCTTGGATCGGCGGTTCGTGCTGGCTGATGCGGACCTCCTGCGCTAGCCATCGACTGCCAGACCTGCTGCCACTCGTGCCAAATACCCTCTGGCACATGCACAGGATGGTGACCCGATGACCTCCAACGATGAAGCATGTCGGAGTATTGGCGTCCCGTAAGAGCTTCCCATGCTACCCTAATGGCATCATGGTTGGCAAGGTCCCATGTAAACTTTTTCTGCATTAAAATAAACAGTTAGTTTCAGAATTTATTAAGATTAAGAAATTTTATATCAGTGATAAATTATATTTAATAAGTTTATCTGAAACTCTGAAAAATAAAACTCTCTCGTGGCTGTAGATACATGGCGCCAATCGTAGCCATTGGGATCCGTATGCCTCTGAAATATGGAGCTGATGTGGCTCGATACATGATGCTGCTTAATAAATCGGTTAAAAAAATGCATGTTTATAAGTAATTGACTTAAAATATAAACATATATTTTTAATTAGTATATACTTACAGCCCATGAGCATCCAGTCGAAGTACGGTACGGCCAACGGTGGAAGAACTCTCGGAGGTCTGTGCCGATCGGCTGGATGATAATACCAATGCAGGATCACCGCCGACTGCTGGAGAGATCGGAGGCTGTGCGATGTGTGGAGATCGAAACTCTCCATCTCCAAAGCTCATGTGATCTGATGCGGCAGGGCTACGTCCCTGCTCACTCCGTCCATCGTCGGTAGATCTACCTCGGCCCATCATACTGAAAATACTAAAGATTCATGAATGTAATTACGATTAATGATTGAATATGTAAAAATATAACATTATAAAAATAAATTGAATTTAAAAAACCTTTATGTTTATCGGTTTCATTTGTTTCGTGAAATGTTGGTTCAACATCCGATGCCGTATCGGACTGCGATTCAGTTTCATTATCATCGGAAGGAAACCGAACATTTGCATCCGCTATTTCTTGGACATCACCATTTGGATCTCTAAGTGATGTTTCAGGAGCCCTTGTGTCGTCCTCAATTGCATGCATTTCCATCTCATCCTCTTGAAATGCGGCTGATTGACTTGATGAACTCTCTCTAATACGATTGTTGAACGTGGGACGATTTTAGAAATAGCCCACCAATCTCGCTTGTCGTTGCGCAAACTTGGATATCCGCAGTAAAACACTTGCTGAGCTTGGGATGCAAGGATGAATGGTATTTTGCAATCTTCGTCGATGGTTCACTTCAACTAAATTGTAGTCGTTATGAACCCTTTTGCCCACAGGAACTGTCGGATCGAACCAATCACAATGAAACAATACGGTTCGTTTCATAGGCCAACCGGGATATTCAACTTCAACCACCTCTACTAACTTTCCGTAATAATCCTGCATATTTGCTCCAACACTTTCTCCTTTAACACACACGCCCCAGTTCTGCGTGCCTCTTGAAGCTGCTAATCGTTCAATCTAAAATTTGTACCCATTAACAAAATAGCCAGTAGAGGTTGTTACGGTCTTCAATGGCCATTGCGATAGACATTTAATGAAAATATTGTCGGTTGTGGACCATGGACCGTTTACCTATAAATTAATAAGCTATTCACAATCAATTCAAAAAATAAAAGCCATTATTGAAATTGATTGAGTGATACTACTCACAAATTCATAAAACCAGTAAGCGAACTCCGTTTCTAACTTCTGCCAATTGCAACTTGACTGATGTCGGGATTCATCTATCGTTGTCTATCACAATACATCCTTATGGGATGATAATGATTAAAACTTATGTTAGCAATTAAATATTATGGTATATTATAATTTAAATTAGAAGTTCCAATTAAGCATTGAAGTATACACTTACTCAATATATGGATCGACTTCTCTACAGTTCATTAGGATGTAATAATGTGCTGCATTATACTCCATATCGCTAAGATTTCTTGACTTCTGCCCCCAAATGAACGGCCGATACCTTTAAAAATTGATATTCTACGTCATTAGGTTCTCCTTCGTCCACACATACGTCATCGTTACGACCAAGATTTCGGCTCCTCGTGTGGACGTGACCCTCAAAGTAATGCGAGGCAAAAGCTGAAACTTCTTCGACCAAGTGTGCATTGCATATAGAACCTTCAACCCTTGCCTTATTACGCACATTATTTTTTAACTTCTTAAGGTACCTATATGTAAAGTTGAGAGAAAAAATTAACCAATTTCTCGCAATGAAATAATATTTGAAATGTCAACATGTCTTAATGATGTACATATTTACCTCTCGAAAGGATACATCCAGCGATACTGCACGGGACCAGCTATGCTCGCTTCGTATGGCAAGTGAACCGGTAAATGCTCCATTGAGTCAAAAAAACTCGGAGGAAATATTCGCTCCAGCTTGCATAAAATAATTGAAATTTCTCCTCAAGCCTTGCCATGGATGCAGAAGTAATGACTATGGCAGATAACTCCTTGAAGAACAAGCTGAGCTCCGTCAATGCCTTCCAGACATGTTGCGGAAGCAACTCACGAAAAGCTATAGGCAATAATCGTTGCATGAAAATATGGCAGTCGTGACTCTTCATGCCGAACAACTTGAGCTTATGCATGTCCACACACCTACCGATATTTGAGGCATAACCATCTGGAAATTTTAACCCTCTAAGCCAGTTACATAAAACTTCTCGTGAATTTCTGTCAAGAGTGTAACAGGCTTTAGGATAGGTCCCGTCGGCACTCCTCCTCAAATCACCTCTTCTGCAATACTGATTAAGTTCTTCTCTTGACTTTGCAGTATCTTTGGTTTTTCCGGGATGTTTAGCACCGTGTTAAATATGTTATCAAAGAAATTTTTCTCGATATGCATAACATCCAAGTTGTGCCGGATGAGATTTGTGCTCCAATAAGGCAAATCCCAAAATATACTCCGCTTCTTCCAGTTATGTTCTTTACATATACGGCCATTTATTCTATCTGCATCTGGTTCCCAAGCATACCTCAACCCCAAATGCTCTATAGTATCAAATATATCCGTGCGGACCTAACCGGTTCGGCAAATTTTGTGACTGCTTTGTTCTTCCGGAAGGCGATCAAGTTACGCCTGTAAGGATGATTTGGGGGCAAGAACTTCCTATGATTATCAAACCATGACTGCTTACCACTCTTCTGCAATGTAAATGCATCCGAATCATACATGCAATGAGGGCATGCCAGACGTCCAGCAGTGCTCCAACCAGACAACATTGCATATGCCGGGAAGTCACTTATTGTCCACATCAAAGCAGCTCTCATGATGAAATTCTGTTTCATAGAAATGTCGTAGGCTACGACTCCTGTTTCCCACAACATTTTCAATTCGGCCACCAACGGTTGCAGGAAGACATCAATCTTTTCCTTTGGATTTGATGGTCCTGGAACCAAAACTGTTAAAAACATTGCAGTATCTTTCATGCACTTCCATGGAGGAAGGTTATATACAGTCAGTATCACAGGCCAACATGAATACTGTTGCCCCGCTTGACCAAATGGTTGGAAGCCATCGGTACAAAGACCTAATCTCACATTCCTTATATCTTCAGCGAAATCAGGATGATTTTCATTGAAATGCTTCCAAGCCTTTGAATCTGATGGATGCCGCATTTCATCCTCTTTAGATTCATGTTCGGCATGCCATCTCATATCAGCAGCTGTAGCCTCAGATCTGTATAATCTCTGCAGGCGTGGGGTAAGAGGAAAGTAATGCATCCTCTTGTAAGGCACACTTTTCCTCCTACTTGTACTGGCTCCCCTTTACTTTTTGTACCTTGATTGCCCACAAATCTTACACCATCTCAGCTCTGAGTCTTCACCCCAAATATCATACAATTGTTCAAGCAACAATCGATCTTATTAACTGGGAGCCCAAGCCCACGCAACAACTTCTTCGTTGAGTAAAAACTGTCTGCTGCAACATTATCATTTGGCAAAATTTCTTTGATTAACCCAGCTACAGAATTGAATGCCTTTTCTGATAATCGATGTTCTGCCTTAATATTCAACAACCGAGCAGCCGTAGACAACTGGGAATGACCCTCACAACCAGGATACAATTCTTGATTTGCAGCACGCAACATATCATAAAATTGTTGTGCATCTGGATTTGGTTCTTCCATAAATGTATTCTGATTGAATTCATTACCCGATGCATTCATCACCATTTCTTATATATGTTTAAATTCACAAATGGTTCATCTTTGGGAATTGACACTTGTTGGCTTGTAACAGCTGCTGGAATTTCCTCTGGTTCACCATGACAGTACCAAACATCGTAATCAGGAACAAACCCCTTTTTACACAAATGCACCTTAACAGTTTCAACATCTCTGTAGGCTTTATTCTGACACTGTGGAAGTTGCATGGGCACCTAATCCTAGGCCATCCATCCATTCAGGTTGGCTACATGCAAATGCGATAAATTCTTCCAATCCATTCAGAAAATCTGGATTAAGCAAGCCATCTTTTATCCTTGCATACATCCACGAGCGAGCCCGCTCATTTTTGGCCGACTTATACAATTTCTGGTAAACCATTAAAGGAAACCACAATATAAAACTATATTAGCATTAGTACATATAACTAAATCATTTATTTTACTCAACTAATGCTAGGGATTGGGTTCGGGCTGGGCGGCAATGTGGTCTGTTCAATCATTGGACTTCACAAGCAATCAAGTGTCCTAAATTAATTCCACCTTCACTCCATGTCTAAAAGGTGAGGCCCTATCCCATTCAAGAATATTTTTGTGATATGTTATTCTGCTATTAATTATCATCGATCGGTTTACATTGAAATTTCAGCAGCATTTCCCCATATGTTCTCCTAAATGTGTGGCATATATGCCACACTAGGAGAACGTATGAGCAAATACAAACCGCAATCTCAACCAACGATGATTAATAGCAGACTAACATATCGCAAAAAATATTCTCAAACTGTCCACCAGGACAATTTGAGAATTTGCAAGACTAAGTGTTACAAATTCTCAAACGGGTCTAAAGGTTATAGTGCTGTGATTTTTTTTTTGGTGGCCTGGCCACCGTGGCCAGGCCACAGCCGGCCACGGCCGTGGGCATGGCCGGAGAAGACGGCCACGACCGAGGCCGTGCCCGGAGAAGAAGGCCACGGCCGTGGCCGTGGCCGACAACGAGGGGGGGGTGGGGAAAACCCCTCTGTTAAATTTTTTTTTGTTGGCCTGGCCATCGTGGCCAGGCTACGGCAGCGGTCGTGGCCGGAGAAGAAGGCCACGGCCGAGGCCGTGCCCGGAGAAGAAGGCCACGGCCGTGGCCGGCAACGAAGGGGTTGGGGAAAACCCCTCCTGTTAAATTTTTTTTTGTTGGCCTAGCCACCGTGGCCAGGCCACGGCCGGCCACTACAGCGGCCGTGGCCGGAGAAGATAGCCACGGTCGAGGCCGTGTCCGGAGAAGAAGGCCACAGCCGTGGCCGACAACGAAGGGGGTGGGGAAAACCCCCCCTGTTAATTTTTTTTTTGGCTGGCCACCGTGGTCAGGCCACAGCCGGCCACGGCAGCGGCCGTGGCTGGAGAAGACAGCCACGGCCGAGGCCATGCCTGGAGAAGAAGGCCATGACCGTGGCCGCGGCCAACAACGAAGGGGGGGTGGGGAAAACCCCTATTAAATTTTTTTTGTTGGCCTGGCCACCGTGGCCAAGCCACGGCAGCGGCCGTGGCCGGAGAAGACGGCCACGGCCGTGGCCATGGCCGGCAACGAATGGGGGGTGGGGAAAACCCCCCCTGTTAAATTTTTTTGGTGGCCTGGCCACCGTGGCCAGGCCACGGCTGGCCACGGCAGCGGCCGTGGCCGGCAATGATCATTTTTTTAAAAAAATGAGGGGGAGGGGGGCTTACCTCGGTAGAGAGGGGACGCTGCCGGAGTGGGGGAGCTGCCGCCGGTGGTTCGTAGCGCCGGGGGAGAGGGGGGGGGAGCCGGAGGAGGGGACGACGTCGGTTAGGGTAAGAAGAGGAAGAGGAAGAGAAGCGGGGGGGGGGGCGACCCAGCTTATATAGTAGTGATTAGCGACGCAAATTTACGTCGCTAATCACTCGCTATTTTTTTTAAAATTATTATGGATTAGCGACGCAACAATGCATCGCTAATCCATCGCTAATTTGGCCTTTTTTTTATTATTTATGCAAAACTTAGCGACGCAACAATGCATCGCTAATCCATCACTAATTGGTCTTTTTTATTATTTTATGCAAAACTTAGCGACGCAACTAATTGCGTCGCTAATGAGTCGCTAATTTGGCGCCAATGTCCGGCGGAAAAATTATTTTTATTTTCTGAAAAAATGCATCACTAATGCATCATAATATTTTATCTAATAATTATATTTGATAAAAAATATTTTTTTAAAAATAATTGCGACGCATATTGTGTCGTAATTTTTTTAAATTTTTTATTACATTTATTTTTAAAAAACATTGCGACACAATATATGCGTCACAATATTAAAACTTATTTTCTCTGAGAAAAATTTTTATTTTTAGGAAATTACGTCGCTAATGTGTCGCAATATTTTTTTAATAATTATAACTAAAAAAATTATATTTTTTAAAAATATTACAACGCATATATGTGTCGCAATGTTTTATTTTTAAATTTTTTACAACATTATTTCTCCAAAATCATTGCGACGCAATATATGCGTCGCAATATTAAAACTTATTTTCTCTGGGAAAATTATTTTTATTTTCTAAGAAATTGCATCGCTAATGCGTTGCAATATTTTTTTAATAATTATAACTGATAAAAATTATATTTTCCAAAAGTAATTGTGACGCATATATTGCGTCGCAATGTTTTATTTTATATTTTTTATAATATTTATTTTCTAAAAAATATTGCGATGCAATATATGCGTCGTAATATTAAAACTTGTTTTCTCGAGAAAATTATTTCTATTTTCTGAAAATGCATCGATAATGTTTCGCAATATTTTATTTGATAATTATATTTGATAAAAATTATATTTTTTAAAATAATTGCGATCGGTCCGATCGACGATGATCTGATAGCTGCGATCGATCCAAGCCATGATCCCTATCGGCCACGATCGATCTTGGACCATTGCGATCGATCCGATCGTCGACGATCCGACGGTTGTGATCGATCCAAGCCCTGATCCCGATCGGCCATGATCGATCTGGACTGTTGCAATCGGTCCGATCGGCGATTATCCGATGGTTGCGATCGATTCAAGCCCTGATCCCGATCGGCCACGACCGATCTCGGACCGTTGCAATCGGTCCGATCGGCAACGATCCAACGGTTGCGATCGATCCAAGCCATGATCCCGATCGGCCACGATCGATCTCGGATCGTTGCGATCGGTCCGATCGTCGACAATCTAATGGTTGCGATCGATCCAAGCCCTAATCCCGATCGGCCATGACCGATCTCGGACCATGGCGATCGGTCCGATCGCCGATGATCCAACGGTTGCGATCGATCCAAGCCCTAATCCTGATCGGCAATGACCGATCTCGACCATTGCGATCGATCCGATCACCGACTATCCGACGGTTGCGATCGATCCAAGCCCTGATCCCGATCGGCCATGATCGATCTCGACCATTGCGATCGGTCCGATCGATGACGATCCGACGGTTGCGATCGATCCAAGCCCTGATCCCGATCGGCCACGACTGATCTCGGACCGTTGCGATCGGTCCAATCGCGACGATCCGACGGTTGCAATCGATCCAAGCCCTGATCTCGATCGCCACGATCGATCTCAGATCGCGATCGGTCCGATCGGCGACGATCCGACGATTGCGATTGATCCAATCCTTGATCCGATCGGCCACGATCGATCTCGGACGTGCCGATCGTCCGATCGCCGATGATCCGACGGTTGCGATCGATCCAAGCCCTGATCCCGATCGGCCACGACCGATCTTGGACCGTGGCGATCGGTTCGATCGCGACGATCCGACGGTTGCGATTGATCCAAGCCGTGATCTCGATCGGCCATGACCGATCTTGGACCATTGCGATCGTTCGATCACCGACGATCCGACGGTTGCGATCGATCCAAGCCCTGATCCCGATCGGCCATGACCGATCTCGGACCGTTGCGATCGGTCCGATCGGCGACGATCCGACGGTTGCGATCGATCCAAGCCCTGATCCCGATCGGCCATGACCGATCTCAGACCATTGCGATCGGTCGATCGCGATGATCCGATGGTTGCGATCGATCCAAGCCCTGATCCTGATCGGCCACGACGATCTCGGACCGTTGCGATCGGTCCGATCGGCGATGATCCGACAGTTGCGATCAATCCAAGCCGTGATCCCGATCGGCCACGACCGATCTCGGACCGTTGCAATCGGCCCGATCACCGATGATCCGACGGTTGCGATCGATCCAAGCCCTGATTCCCATCGGCCGCGACCGATCTCGGACCGTTGCGATCAGTCCGATAGCCGACGATCCGACGGTTGCGATCGATCCAAGCCCTGATCTGATCGGCCACGACCGATCTCGACCATTGCAATCGGTCCGATCGCCGATGATCCGATCGTTGCGATCGATCCAAGCCATGATCTCGATCGGCCACGATCGATCTCGGACCGTTGCGATCGGTCCGATCGGCGATGATTGATGGTTGCGATCGATCCAAGCCCTGATCCCGATCGGCCACGACCGATCTCGATCGTTGCGATCGGTCCGATCGGCGATGATCTGACGGTTACGATCGATCGAAGCCATGATCGATCCTAGTCGGCGATGAACGATCTCGGACTGTCGTGATCGATCCAATTGGCGACGATCCGACGTTTGCGATCGATCGAAGCCATGATAGGTCCCGATCGACGATGATCGATCCGAGCATGTACCAAAATTAATTTTTTTAAAATAATTGCGACGCAGTTCGTTGCATCGCAATGTTTTATTTTAATTTTTTATCTTTTAATTATTTTTATAAAATTTAATTTTTTAAAAAACATTGCGATGCAATACTTACGTTGCTAAATTAAAAATTATTTTTATTAATTTACTTTTTATTGCGTCGCTATTGCGTCGCTATTTAACATAATTAATTTTTTTAAAAACATTGCGATGCACTCAGTTGCATCGCAATATTTTTATTTCATAATTCTTTTTAATATTTTTATAAATTTAATTTTTTTTAAAAAAATTTGATACAATACTTGCGTTGCTAAATTAAAAATTATTTTTATTAATTTACTATTTTATTGCATCGCTATTGCGTCGCTATTTAACATAATTAATTTTTTTAAAAATATTTCGATGCACTAAGTTGCATCACAATATTTTTATTTCATAATTATATTTTATAAATATTAATTTTATTTAAAATTATTGCGATGCAATTAGTGCGTCGTTAAATAAAAAATAATTTTTTTAATTTTTGGTTTATTGTGTCGCTAATGCGTCGCTATTTAACATAATTAATTTTTTTAAAAACATTGCGATGCACTGAGTTGCATCGTAATATTTTATATTTTATAATTTTATTTTATAAAAACTAAATTTAAAAATATTGCGATGCATTACTTGCGTTGCTAAATTAAAAAAAATAATTTTTTTGATTTTCTGGTTTATTGAGTCGCTAATGCGTCGCTAATTGTGTTGCAATATTTTGTTGTTGTGGAGGCGTCGCAATTTGGTCGCAATTTAGCGACACAACGATTCGTCAATAAATTTGCATCGCTATTTCAGTATTTTCTTGTAGTAGTATTCACCACCTCTATCACTTCTCAGTACCTTGATATAATGCCCACTACATGATTTTTAAACTTCTTAAAGATAAGAAATGCCTCTGATTTATGTCTCATAAAATATACCCATATCATCCTTGAATAGTCATCAATAAAAGTAATGAAGTAGATGTTACCTGCATGAGGAGTTTTCATAGGCCCACATATGTCAATATGAATAAGCTCCAATGGTGCTTTGGCTCTCCATACATGCTCTTTTGAAAATGCCTCTCTATGTTATTTTCCAAGTGCACATCCTTCACAAGGTTCTTCCTTGTCATGTATTGCTGGTAGACCATACACCATATTCTTTTGATATAAACTTCTCAAACTTTGAAAATTCAAGTGCTCAAACCTTTTGCCATAACCATGACTCATCATTTACCTCCATCTTCCATGCAGCATCCTTTGCATAGTGCAAAATAAGAGAAAAACTTCTATTTTTCTCCATCTTGATTTTGCCATAAGTTGCTTTTTCATCCATCTGTCATATAACTTGCAAACATTATCTTCAAAGTGTACCATATGCCCATGCTCAATCAGCTATCCAACACTCAAGAGATTTTGCTTCAAATCTGGAACAAGTAAAACATTGTAATCCCCTAGATTTCTCAACTGCTCGTGAGAGTTATCACGAGATCAGGAAGATAGACTCTAGATATTTAAATTCTAAATATATCTAACTAATAGAGTCCCTTGATTTGGGGACTCTGCATTGCCTATAAAAGATAATGTGGAAACCTCCTTCCTATCATACGTGAACACCTCCTTCTCATCATCTTCTCATGCGGACGTTTCTTCCCCAGCGCGCCTGCCTCTCGTAAGTCCCCTATCCATGCCTGGGAGAGAGAAGGTTAGAGAGAGAGAGTTAAAAAAAAGAGAGACATGGAGGAACCAGGTTGAGAAACCCGGTCCCTTCCCTGTGTCGATGCCAGTTCAGGCCCGGCGGCGTGTCCGCTGCCTCGCCGGGCCTGAGCCCCGGCCGACAACCCCACCGGCACCGGGGGCGGTGTCCGGTGGGGTGCCGAAAGAGAGAGAGAGAGAGAGAAGAGCGATGACGGGAGAAAGAAGCCTGGGAAGATTGGTGTAACCGGCGGTCCGATCCTTGGTTCAGGCCTGGCGGCATGCTCGCCGCTTCGCCGGGCCTGAGCCTTGGTCGGCGACCTCCACTGGCGCGGGCGTGCGTTCGATGGAGGTCTGGCTGGCCATGGTGGCCGGCCGTGCCGCCGGCACGCATCTGGCCATGATAGACAGTGAGAGAGAAAGAAAGGAATAAAAGGGAAATTGGAGAGAGAGAGAGAAGGAGGGGAGGCCGGCCGCGGCGACGGCCGGCTTTGGTCCGGCCAACGGCGGCTGGATCGACGCCAATTTGGCCGGAATTGGTGCCGGCACCATGGAAGACACGCGAGCAATGAAAGAGAAAAAGAAAGATTTAAAGAGGAATTGATGAGAGAGAGGGAGGAGGAGGCTGGCCGCGGCGGTGGCCGGCCGGTCTGGCCAATGGCGGCCGGGCCGCCTCCAATTTGGCCGACGGCAGCCCTGGCTGCTGGCACGGCTTTCGGCTCCTCTGTTTCAAAAGAAACAGAGGAGCGGGGTAATAAGAGATTAATAGGCCGGTTGGGCCGTTTGGTTTTTGGGTCCTGTTGGGCCGTCTCTGGAGCCTGTTTGAGCAGCATTTTGGGCCCTGTATCGGGCCGAGAATGGCAAAGTAAATATATGGCCCGAATCAGGATTAATTCTAGTTTCTAGGGATAATTTTATTTCCCTATGTGGGTATATATTGAGAGATATTCAAGCCCAAAGTTGGGCCCATGATATGGTTTGGGTAGAGTTTAAGAATTATTTTGTAATTCAGATTTTAGAAATTTAATAATGAAAAATGATACTGTAGGTTCCCAGGTGTCCAATTAGCTGAGTTATCAATTAAATTTGCGTACTGAGGTAAGTAAGTCAAGTATTATAATTTTATTAATTATTTAATTATGAACTGTGAAATTACAGTTAAATATAATTATGTTAATTTAGAAAAATCATGTGTTACTTACATGACAGATTATCACATGACAGATTATCACATGATAGATTCCCACATGACAGATTCTCACATGACAGATTATCACATTATCACATGATAGATTATCACATGACAGATGACATAATACTGGTACCAGGACCCTTCCTCTTAGGGTATATTTAAGAGTGATACACATAATGTGTATTGTAGGGTCGTGGAACACATAAAGAAAAATAATGACATTATAAACAATGTTTATTTACATCGCATATATTCTAGTAATTGTTATTGATTTAAGTTTCAAATTAATTGATCTGATGACATGAACCTGATGATAGCATGATAAATAAAATTTTGAAATTATATTAGGCTTACTTATTGAGTGTGAGCTCATAAAATTCTCATAATGTTTTCAGAGCCTCAGGAATGAAGAAGGATAATTGAGATAGAAGGAGCTTCTATTAAGAAGACTTAGTTTTATTATATTGATTTAGTTCAGATTTGCTTGTGTGTAGGGCAGGTAGCCCAAGACTGATAATTATGGTTTGTAATAAATCATGGATGTGAATTTTGCTTTATATTGATGAAGTTCGAGACGTCTTGCATGCCTAGCATACGGCGAGTTGTCATCCTAGTTCAAATTTTGGGACTAGGGCGTGACAGCTTTAGTGTTATCAGAGCCAGGTTATGACATTAGGGACATATACAGGATGACACTTTAGGCAAAATACTAGAGTGACATAGAGACAAATTATAAATTTAAAGGAATCTCAGAAATTATGCTTTGAAAGCCTAACAATTAATGTTTACAGTGATATTAATTACAACTAATTTATCAGGAAATAAGAATGGCACGTCGCACTAGAAGTCGACAAAATGATGAGAGTTCCCAGGTTGGTAATGCTGGCCAACCGGTAGGTCTGGAAGCCACCAGAGCTGCTGTCCCTGCCAATTTAGTCGGGACTGATCAGCAGCAACTCCAGACCGAGATGCTTCAGGTTCTCTCGGGTATGGCGCAGTCGATGCGGGACTTGCAGCACCAGATTCTGTAGGCCTTGTCCACTCAGCCTACTCACACTGCTCGCAGACACAGCCTGCCCCTCCTGTTCCACAGACTCAGCCTGACTCTACTGCTCCACAGACCCAGCCTACTCCATCTTAATCCTGGATAGGGGTTGGCCGCAGCTTTGCAGACTTCAAGAAATTTTTCCTTGCCCCTTTCTCTGGATCCACCAACTCTGTTGATGCTGAGCGGTGGGTGCGAGACATGGAGAAGGCTTTTATGGCCCATGATAGTCAGGATATGGAGCGGATCAGATTTGCCACCTACCTTCTCCAAGGAGAAGCCTATGATTGGTGGTTAGTCGAGGAGCAGTGTCGGAATGGACAGATTATTTCTTGGGAAGAGTTTAGAGAGATATTCTTCGACAAATACTTCCTCAGGAGTGTACAGAGATAGATGGAATCAGAGTTTATCAAATTGGAGCAAAAGGATCTTTTTGTGGCCCAGTATGAAGCTGAATTCACCAGGTTGGCCCATTTTACTTCAAATATTGTGACCAATGAAATAGCCAAGGTCATCAGATTCACTGAGGGACTGCGACCCAAACTGAGGCAAGCAGTCAATGCATTTGAGCTCCTCACTTATAGTGATGTAGTGAATAAGGCCTTGGTGATTGAGAGGGATATGAATGCTGTTCAAAAGGATTGGGAGTTGCGGAAGAAGAGAAAAGGGCCTACTTCTGGCCAATCCTCTGCTCAGGCCAAGAAGAAGGGTGCACAGCAGACTCCAGCTGAACCACAGAATAAGGAGACTCGTTGCATTTATTGTGGTAACTCCCACCCTGAAAAGCCTTGCCGTAGAGTGACTGGTGCCTGCTTTGTCTATGGGAAAACTAATCACAAGATTGCTACCTGTCCCTTTCGGAAGGGTCATCAGCCTTCTTCAAGTCAAGGAATGAGCCAGCAACAGCAGCAGCAGCCACCGAGGGCCCAGGGACGGGTCTTCAACCTCACTCAGCAGGATGCTGCCGCATCTAATTCTGTGGTGACAGGAATGATTAAAGTAGGTACTGCTTACGCGCAAACTTTAATTGACCCGGGTGCCACGCATTCTTTCATATCTGACATCTATCTTGATAAGAATGCATCATTGACACCTATTCCTCTCGAGCAAGAGTTGCATATTGCGCTTCCAAATGGAGATGTTATGAAAGTTGGCACAGTATGCAAATCTTGCCCAATTATCTTGGAGAATAGGAGGTTGAATGCTGATCTCATTGTCCTCCTACTGAAGTTTTTCGATGTTATCCTTGGAATGGATTGGTTGGCCTTCAATCATGCTTCAGTAGTCTGCTTCAGGAAGACTATCAACTTCAAAATTCTAAGCCAGCCTGAATTCAGTTTTATTGGTGGTTAGGAACACCTAGCCTCAGTATTCATATCAGCGATGCAGGCTGAAAAGTATTTGATGAGTGGTGGTCAAGGATTTCTTGCTGTAGTCAAGGATCTTCATCAGGAAGAGACCAAGTTGGAGGATATTCCTATAGCTCGAGAATTCCCTGATGTCTTCCCTGAGGATTTGACTAATTTACCTTCTGATCGGGAAGTCGAATTCTCTATTGATCTAGTTCCTGGAGCTGGACCTATATCAAAGGCCCCTTACCGTATGGCCCCGACCGAGCTAAAAGAACTAAAGGATCAACTGCAGGATTTCCTAGATTGAGGATTTATTAGACCCAGTGCTTCTCCTTGGGGTGCTCCAGTTCTATTTGTTAAGAAGAAGGATGGCAGTCTTCGACTCTGCATTGATTACCGGGGAATCAATAAAGTAACAGTGCGAAATAAGTATCCTCTGCCAAGGATTGACGACTTGTTTGATCAACTTCAAGGAGCCCGGATATTCTCAAAGATTGATCTTAGGTCCGAGTACCATCAGCTCAAAGTCAAAGAAGGGGATGTACCAAAGACAGCATTTAGAACCAGATATGGCCACTATGAGTTCTTGGTGATGCCGTTTGGGTTAACTAATGCCCCAACAGCATTCATGGACTTAATGAATAGAATTTTTAAACCATATCTGGATCAGTTTGTGGTGGTTTTCATTGATGATATTCTGATATATTCCAAGAGCCATAAGGAGCATGAGGACCACCTGAGAATCGTGCTACAGATTCTTCGAGAGAATAAGCTTTATGCCAAGCTGCAGAAGTGTGAGTTTTGGTTGGATCAAGTATCCTTCTTTGGTCATATAATCTCTAAAGATGATGTATCTGTGGACCCGAAAAAGATTGATGCTATCACTAGCTGGAGCCGACCTTCCAATGTGGCAGAAGTCAGAAGCTTCTTGGGATTAGCCGGGTATTACCAAAAATTTATGGAGAATTTTTCTCGCATTGCTCTACCCCTAACTCGCTTAACCCAAAAGCGAGTGAAGTTTGACTGGACAGTGGAGTGTGAGAAAAGTTTTCAGGAGTTAAAGCAGCACCTGGTGTCAGCTCCCATTCTTGTTCTTCCAACAGGATCTGAAGGTTTTACTATATATACGGATGCCTCTCGAAAAGGATTGGGATGTGTTTTGATGCAGAATGAAAGAGTGATAGTTTATGCCTCCAGACAACTGAAACCTTATGAGCAGAATTATCCCACTCATGACCTGAAATTGGCTGCCATGGTTTTTGCTTTGAAGATTTGGCGGCATTACCTATATGGAGTGTCGTGTGATGTGTATACAGATCACAAGAGTCTAAAATACATCTTCATACAGAAGGAGCTAAATTTAAGGCAGAGGAGGTGGTTGGAACTATTGAAGGATTATGACCTGAATCTATAGTATCATCCTGGGAAGGCCAATGTAGTAGCTGATGCCTTGAGCAGAAAATCCTCTTCTGAGTTAGCTGCTATGATTACCTCCCAGCCTCACGTATTGAGAGATCTGAAGAAGTGGGAGGTTGGTCTGAGAGTATAGCAGTCTGATGGACTTGTTGCAGCACTTGTACTCCAGCCGACCTTAGTTGACAGAATCAAGTCCTCCCAGATGGAAGATCTAGATCTACAAAGGATTAAAGAAGTGGTACAGTCAGGAGTTCAGAATGAATTTTATATAATGGAAGATGGATCCCTGAAATTTGAAGGGAGACTTTGTGTGCCAAACAGTGAAGAGCTAAAGGATGAAATTTTGAAATAGGCTCACTACTCTCCCTATACTGTGCATCCAGGTGGCACTAAGATGTATAGAGACTTAAGGGAAAATTTTTGGTGGAAGGGCATGAAGAAGGAGATTACTCAGTATGTAGCCAAGTGCTTGGTGTGTCAGCGAGTGAAAGCCGAGCATCAAAGGCCTGCGGGACCTCTTCAGTCTCTAATGATTCCACAATGGAAATGGGAAAAGATTACAATGGACTTTGTGACTGGTCTGCCCAAAACTCCTAAGAGCAATGATGCAGTTTGAGTCATTGTGGACAGACTAACAAAATCAGCTCATTTCCTACCTTTCAGAGTTGGGGTCTCTAGTGAAAGATTGGCTAATTTGTATATTGAGCAGATTGTGAGACTCCATGGTGTTCCGGTATCTATTGTATCAGATAGAGATACCAGGTTTGTGTCCCAGTTTTGGAAGAGTCTTCATAAGGCCATGGGAACCAAACTAAACTTCAGTACTGCCTATCATCCCCAGTCAGATGGACAATCAGAGAGGACCATACAGATTCTGGAGGACATGTTGCGAGCCTGTGTGATGGATTTGGGTGGAGCTTGGGATAACCACTTACCTTTGGTGGAGTTTGCATATAATAATAGTTACCAAGCCAGCATCCAGATGGCTCCATTTGAAGCTCTGTATGGTAGGAGGTGCAGATCTCCTATATGTTGGGATGACGTGGGGGAAAGAAAATTGCTAGGCCCTAAGCTGATTCAGCAAACAATAGATAAGGTGCATTTGATCAGGGAGCGTCTTCGTACAGCTCAGAGCAGGCAAAAGAGCTATGCTGATGTCAGAAGAAGGGAATTGGAATTCCAGATTGGGGATTATGTCTTCTCATGGGTATCACCAACCAAAGAGGTGATGAGATTTGGGATTAAAGGAAAGTTGAGTCCACGTTATATTGGACCTTTTGAGATCTTGAGCAGAGTCAGAGAGGTTGCTTACAGCCTGGCACTGCCTCCGATTCTATCTGGAGTACACAATTTTTTTCATGTATCTATGTTGAGGAAGTATATCTCTGACCCCAGCCATGTCATAGCATATGAGCCTATACAGTTGAGGAAAGATTTATCATATGAGGAGCATCCTATGCGTATCGTAGACCGCAAAGATCATGTTCTGAGACGGCGTACCATTCCCTATATCAAGGTGCAATTGAGTAATCATTCTGAGAGGGAGGCTACTTGGGAACTGAAGGAAGAAATGAAAGAAAAGTATCCACAACTATTTATATCTTAAAATAGTTAATGATTGAAAACTATTAACTTTAGTTGATTGTTAGTCCTTGAGACAAAAATTGGACTTTTAATTTTCTCTAATAAAGTTATCAATTTCGAGGCCGAAATTTTTATAAGGAGGGGAGAGTGTAATCCCCTAGATTTCTCAACTGCTCGTGAGAGTTATCACGAGATCAGGAAGATAGACTCTAGATATTTAAATTCTAAATATATCTAACTAATAGAGTCCCTTGATTTGGGGACTCTGCATTGCCTATAAAAGATAATGTGGAAACCTCCTTCCCATCATACATGAATGCCTCATTCTCATCATCTTCTCATGCGGACGTTTCTTCCCAGCGCGCCTGCCTCTGGTAAGTCCCCTGTCCATGCCTGGGAGAGAGAAGGTTAGAGAGAGAGAGTTAAAAAAAAAGAGAGACAGGGAGGAACCGGGTTGAAAAACCCGGTCCCTTCCCTGTGTCGATGCCAGTTCAGGCCCGGCGGCATGCCCGCCGCCTCGTCGGGCCTGAGCCCCGGCCGACAACCCCACCGGCACCAAGGGCGGTGTCCGGTGGGGTGCCGAAAGAGAGAGAGAGAGAAGAGCGGTGACAGGAGAAAGAAGCCTAGGAAGATTGGTGTAACCGGCGGTCCGATCCTTGGTTCGGGCCCGGCGGCGTGCTTGCCGCTTCGCCGGGCCTGAGCCTTGGTCGGCGACCTCCATCGGCGCCGGGCGTGCGTCCGGTGGAGGTCCGGTTGGCCATGGTGGCCGGCCGTGCCGCCGGCACGCATCTGGCCACGATAGACAGTGAGAGAGAAAGAAAGGAATAAAAGGGAAATTGGAGAGAGAGAGAAGGAGGGAGGCCGGCCGCGGTGATGGCCGGCTTTGGTCCAGCCAACGGCGGCCGGATCGACGCCAATTTTGCCGGAATTGACGTCGGCACCGTGGAAGACACGTGAGCGATGAAAGAGAAAAAGAAAGATTTAGAGAGGAATTGATGAGAGAGAGAGGGAGGAGGAGGTTGGCCACGGCAACGGCCGGTCTCGGTCCGGCCAATGACGGCCGGGCCACCTCCAATTTGGTCGGCGATGGCCCTGGCCGCCGGCACGGCTTTCGGCTCCTCTGTTTCTTTTGAAACAGAGAAGTGGGGTAATAAGAGATTAATGGGCCGGTTGGGCCGTTTGGTTTTTGGGCCCTGTTGGGCCGTCTCTGGGGCCTGTTTGAGTAGCATTTTGGGTCCTGTATCGGGCCGAGAATGGTAAAGTAAATATATGGCCCGAATCAGGATTGATTCTAGTTTCTGGGGATAATTTTATTTCCCTATTTGGGTGTATACATTGAGAGATATTCAAGCCCAAAGTTGGGTCCGTGATATGGTTTGGGTAGAGTTTAAGAATTATTTTATAATTCAGATTTTAGAAATTTAATAATGAAAATAATACTGTAGGTTCCCAGGTGTCCAATTAGCTGAGTTATCAATTGAAATTTGCGTACTGAGGTAAGTAAGTTAAGTATTATAATTTTATTAATTATTTAATTTGTGAACTGTGAAATTATAATTAAATATAATTATGTTAATTTGATAAAATCATATTGTTACTGTGATAATATGTAATTATGATAATGACAGTAAAACTTTATGTGTCGCCGTGGTTCTCACATGACAGATTATCATATGACAGATTATCACATGACATATTCCACATGATAGATTCTCACATGACAGATTATCACATTATCACATTACAGATTATCACATGACAGATGACAAAATACTGGTACCAGGACCCTTCCTCTTAGGGGATATTTAAGAGTGATACACATGATGTGTATTGTAGGACCGTGGACACATAAAGAAAAATAATGACAATATAAACAATGTTTTGTTTATATCGCATATATTCTAGTAATTGTTATTGATTTAAGTTTCAAATTAATTGATCTGATGACATAAACCTGATGATAGCATGATAAATGAAATTTTAAAATTATATTAGACTTACTTATTGAGTGTGAGCTCATAAAATTCTCATAATATTTTTCAGAGCCTCAGGAATGAAGAAGGATAATTGAGATAGAAGGAGCTTCTATTAAGAAGACTTAGTTTTATTATATTGATTTAGTTCAGATTTGCTTGTGTGTAGGGCAGGTAGCCCAAGACTAATAATTATGGTTTGTAATAAATCATGGATGTGAATTTTGCTTTATATTGATGAAGTTCGAGACGCCTTGCATGCCTGGCATGCGGCGGGTTGTCATCCTAGTTCAAATTTTGGGACTGGGGCGTGATAAACATCATGAATGAATTTTCTTCTTTCTTGGTATTAATTTCAATTGTGCCTTTGCCTCTTGCTTGGACTATTGCACCATTTCTCATCTTCACTTGTGAAATTGAAGAACTGTCAATGTTCACGAAAATAGACTTGTCTCCTGTCATGTGATTGCTGCAACCACTGTCAAGATACCACATATTATTACTTTGCTCTTTTGCAGTTTGACATGCATATAGTGTGCTTTGCTAACCTTCATTTTCTTCTGAGAAGTGTGCTTGTTCACTTGTTTTGTATCTGCAATCTTTTTGAACATGTCCAAACTTTTTGCAATTATAACATTGGGGTTTGCCCCTAAACCAACAATCTTTTTCAGCATGAGAAGACCTTTTACATATGTTGCACCTTTGTTGAGTGCTCTCATTATATTGCCTTTTTAAAAAATTATTTCTTTGTATTTCTCTACCTCTTCCTTTCATATTTCTTCTCTTCCTCTACTCTGGTTTTCACCTCTGAATGACTCTCTTTTGACTGGAGCATGACTAGATGATTCTTTTTGAGAATTTTTATCAACCACTTTGAGTTTAGATTGAAAGGCACTTTCAATTGATGATTCTTTATGCCTAAACAATCTTTGCTCATGAGCTTCAAGAGATCCCATTAATTCATGAACACTTAATTCAGAAAGATCTTTAGATTCTTCAACAATTGCAACTATTGTATCAAATTTTGAAGATAAACTAGCCAAGATTTTCTCACATATTCTTCGCTCGATGATGGTTTCACCATAGCTCTTCATTTGATTAACAGTCTCCGTAATTTTGGAGAAGTAATCCTTCAATTTTTCATTTTCTTGCATTCTCAAATTATCTAATTCTCTTCTTAGAGTTTGAAGTTTGATAGCTCTTACCTTTATGTTGCTTTGAAATTCCTCCTGTAATATAACCCATGCCTCCTTTGATTTGGTCGCTCTAATAATTCTGGAAAAAATCTCAGATATAGCTTGTTGGATAAAGAACAGGGCTTTGGCATCCTTCTTTTTGTAGTCCTTCAGTTGCTCCTTCTGATTATTTGTTGGATTAACTGGGTCTTCGTACCCATTCTCAACTAGATTCCATACTTCTTGTGAAATAAAAAGGGTTTTCATCTTGATGCTCCAATAATCATAATTTTCTTCATCAAAAATAGGGATAGAAGGTTGGTGGATATTCATACCAATATTGCTTGGGGTTGCCATGAATTTTTTGTAGCAATTTTTTTCTTTACTATTTCTTTATTGATCACCTCATGTGATAGGCAACAGATCATCTTCGTTTCCGTTCCTGTTCCCTAACGCCTTCTTTGGAAGCCACAACAATTTCACGTTCAAGGCCCGAACGGAAGAAAAAACGAGTCGGCTATGCATGGAAGGGAAGGACCGCTAGCGTTGGTCTTCTCATCCTCCTCGCCGTCACCAAACTTTATTCTCACGGCCGATCGTCCCTCCTTGAACTTCGAACTAGGCTCTGATACCAATTTTTGTTGGGATTGTTTCCAACTCAAATTATTTTTTGAAGAGAAATCAAGATAGAAGAAGGGTTTTCTCTCAAGAAGAAAAATTGATCTATTACGATTCATTAAGCACATCACCATATAAATATTGTTTCTTGTTTCTACGGATAAGCATAATCCTCTTATGATCTTATCCATCTAAGACTATCCTATCAAATCATAAAAAGATAAGCTCATTATTAAAAAAACTAACTCAGACTAAATAAAATAAAATAAAATACTAACAAACTAACAACCATTATCTTTTAACATTGCTCTCGTCGACGGACTGCTCATCGGACAACCTGCTCTGGCAGGGAGGGATGAGGAGGCGATAGAGGAGGGAGGTGGTTAAGCGCTGCCCCTTGCCGGAGGGGGTGGCGGTGGCGGTGCTGCGTAGTCTGGTGCCATGCGGGTCGGCAGCGGCGGTGGTGGAAGGGAAGGTGAGGGAGAGCTTCGCGGTGGTGAAGTAGTCGGAGGATCCCTGGCCGACTTCCGGCAGTCGATGGCAGAGATGGTGGTGGAGAAGGAGATGTACGACGCCGGGGACCTGGAGTAGCTACTGCACTACTTCCTGTCGCTCAACTCACGGTATTATCAATAGTACGTGTTTTTGATTTTTTTAATGTAAAATTTGATAAAATTTTATTAGGTTATTAATGAAGGATTTCTGATAGAAATAATAGTGATGGATTAGTGATGAAAATATTAGTAATTGATTAGTGATAGAATAATAATGGATGACTGATGGATTCTTTCGTCACTAATTCGTCAGCAAATTATGATGGCGTAGTGATGGAGCTATTAGTGACATGCATTCTATCAACAATTTATCACTAAATTATGACAAAATATTTGTGACGGATTAGTGACAAAAGTTTTAGTAACTAAATTTTTGTCAACAATCCGTTACTAAATTGTGATGGAATAGTGATGGATATATTTGTGACGTAATAGTGATGGAATAATAAGTGACGGATGGTTCGTCACTAATTCATCATAATTTAGTGATGAAAAATATGTCCTATCACAAATTTCTGATGAAAATTTCATCACAAATCTGTCTCTATTATTTTGTGATGGACGCTCTTTCCGTCACTAAATTTAGTGATGACAAAAATGGTGACGATAAGATTTTCGTCGCTAATCCGTCACTAAACCTAATTTGTGGCGGAATAGTGATGAAATTTTTTGTCACTATTATGTTATTTTCTTGTAGTCATGCTTTTCAAAAAATTTAGCAAATGAACCAGGGCATTATCTAGATTCATCATATTTTTCATAATATTCACCATCTCTATCAGACCTAACAATTTTTACTTTTCTATTTAGTTGTCTTTCAACCTCATTGATAAACACTTCTACAATATTTATCGATTGAGATTTTTATGCAATAAATAGACATAGCCACAACATGAAAAATCATCAATAAAGATGATAAAATACTTTTTTTTCTACCAAAAGATCAAATATCAAAATACCCACATATATTGATGCGTATAATTTCAAGAAGCTATGTACTTCTTGTGGCGCTTTTCTTGATTGTGTGTTTTATGTGTTTTTCTTTAATACAATCCACATAAATTCCAAGATCAGTAAAATCCAAATCATGAAGGATTTCATTGTTTACTAATCTCTCAATTCTTTCTTTGGATATATGACCAAAATGTTTATACCACAAGTAAGCCGATTGTTTATTCATTAAACCATGTTTAGTACCAACATTATGATGCAAGGTCAACAATGTCTTAGCAAAAAGATTATCAAGCTTAAATTTATATAAACCATCAGAAAGAATACCAGAACCAATGAGATGATTATGTTTAAACAAACTGAAACATCCATTTTTAAATTTTAAATAATATCCAACTGAGTCAAGTTTGGATAAAGAAACTAAATTACGAAAAATAGAAGGGACATAAATTGTTTAGAAAAAGCCTAAATGATGTCTAGTGCTAGAATCAAATGATAAGTTTCAACGACTTCAACTGGAGCATTGACTTTGTTTCACATTAAGACAAAGTTTTCATTTGTGTTTATGGTTTGGATCGTAAGGAATCCCTGCATCGTATTAGAAACATGAGTTGTACAATTAGTATCAATCCACCAAGTATTATAAGGAACTTTTGTTAGGTTTGATTCGAAACATACAAAAGCCCTAGTCTTACCTTTCTTTTCGAACCATACCTTACATTTCAAGCAATCTTTCTAATAGTATCTATGCTTTTTGCAGAAGTGACACTTATCATCCTTCTATTCCTTCTTGTGAATTTGAGCAGATGACCCATTTATCTTTAGTGGTCGTTGCTTGCTCCTTTCTTTCTTATCTTTCTTTTTAGCTCCTTACTAACCCAAGAGATTGATAGAATGATTTCCTTATTTCTTAAGTCTTGCTTCCTCTTGAATGAGCATACTTTGCAGTTCATTCACATTCCACTTATCCTTCATAGTGTTATAACTCATGTGAAATGAATCATACTCATGAGGCAAAGAATTGATAATGAATTGCATAAGAAAATTCTTATTCACTTCCAATCCTATAGTCTTCAGTCTTGCTGCTATGCTTATCAGCAAGTCAGATTGGGAACGTGTTTCTACAAACTATATAAATTCCTTAGCACTTTCAGTAGCAGAAATTGTGGACTTGATATTGTTTACTACAATCATTCGCATGAATATCAGGCTAAGTCTAATTGACCTTTTGCAAGTCTTATGGAAAGACCTTTGTTCAGCATTGCTAGAGTCAATAAGAGCAGTGAGTTTCTCATTTATGAGTGCTAAATTAAGATCCAGAACACAAAGGTAAAACTGAACTTGTTTGTGCCATTCAGAGAAATTAAGCCCATTGAAAGTTTAAATAGACATTACTTGCGCTGCAAATATAGAAAACATGCTCACACATTAATACTTTGAGTAATATACTTAAATAAATATTCAAATTTCATCAAGTAAACAATAAGTGTATATTAAAGTTTTTCTTTGGGTGATACAACAATAAACATAATTGATGCTTAATTTTAATTTTATATACTTGGCAATTATATATACTCAAATTAGATATGTTTGCTATCTTTATATATGCTAAACATACCTAACCAAGCATATTAATCAACCACATCATGTCCATAGATTATAAAAATGATGAATCAACCTTTGAGTGACCCTTAAATATTTATAATCAATGAACTTCAATATTCATAACAAATAAATAATCATGTCATTCATTTATAAGCATCACATAATTATAATTAATTAAATTTATTTAATTTAATATCTATAAATTTTTTAATTTGATCACTTTGGTGACTAACAAATTACACGTAATATAACATCAAATTTGATCAATGATACTATCATGTGTGAATACAAAAGACTTAAGATAAAATTGATCTAGTAAATATTAGAAGGTAAGACATAAATTTTAACTGTTAGAGTTTTTTGTTGTCAACGATTAGATTGGTGAAGTTAATCTTCATATGGTGTAATTTTCAACCCAAGTGTTAATGAGATCTAGACTACCATGAAGATTTCAAGAAGAAAAGGACGTTAGAAACTATTTTTTCTCTTTTTTTTTTTTTTTTTGGCTTGCTGGAATACTTCTCCCCACCTCCTTCCGTGACTGTTCTTCAGCGTCTTCACGCATTGATCACGAGTCTTTACGATGGATCCCACATCACAAGGCTGCCGTGAAGTCTCCACATACTCGTCTCGTGGGCTCTCGAAACTGGAACTCGTCTATGTCCCACCACGCGAGCGCATGACCACCACGCTCTTTTTACTGGCCTGGGACCGATCCCATGTCCTGGGAGGCTGCGTCCCTCTTCACGCATGCAAGACCCCTTCCGTGCATCTCTCTTCACGCATGCAAGCCTCACGATGGGAGAGAGAAAATGACCATGGGAGAAAATGAGGAAACGACCGGGGGATCAAAAAGAAGAAAAATAGAGGAGCAACGATGATTTGGACCTTCGAGTTGCAGAAGAGAACCTTATCGCTATACTATTCTAATCATCTTGTTCATAACAAGAGAAATATATATATATAAAAGGAATAATCAAAAATAAATTTATAATGAAAAATTATAAATTCTTTAATCATGGCTCTGATACCATATGTAAAATCCATTAGAGTATTTTTTTAAATAAATATTATTGTCAAGATCTTAGAATAAATAATTTTTTATAAAAAAACTTAAATCAAGAAAATGCATCTTGATCCATTGATATTTCTCGATAAGAGAAGAGATTGAGTTTCTTTTTCTTTTCCTATTTTCTTCCTCATTCATTTTGATGAAGAAACAGACTATATATAGAAAAGAGAGGATCAATATAATAATACATTAAATTTTTCTTCCTATCAAAGAAAGATTATCAGATAATAATTTCATAAAAATGAACCAATAAAATATTAACTTTTATTAAACCATTATTATTATTTATATTTAAATAAACAATAAATCAATTATATATCCATGTGGGCCATAGAAAAGGAATGTATGCTCCTTATGAATGCAGACCATAAGGTGTCAAGCGAGGCAGTTGATATGTCGGACACTCATTGTAACGATCCGGGCCCATGGGTCCGTTTCGTTACAAGAAAGCAAGACGGACAAGGTCCACACCAATTTGGGCCACCATAGCCCAAGAAGGGATCCAATTGGTGCCTTGTCCTTCTTACTTTACTACATATAAACCACTTAACCAACTCCCAATTATCCGATGTGGAACAATTGGGAGGGGCATCACAATCTACCCCCCTTAACAAAGGCGACGTCCTCGTCGCCAGGGGTAATTAATCACAATCACCAGGCAGGCAGGATTCTAGAGGTGGCCCCCACAGGTTCAAGAGGTGGCTCCTATCCCCTATGGATGTAGTACTTTATCCTGTGTGGCACTTAGCTCCTGCACTTCCGACTGGTGCGAGGCTCTGATATCATATTATAATGACCCGGGCCCACGGGTCCGTTTCGTTACAAGAAAGCAAGATGGACAAGCTCCACACCAACTTGAGCCACCACAGCCCAAAAAGGGATCCAATTGGTGCCTTGTTCTTCTTACTTTACTACATATAAACCACTTAGTTTATATGTAGGATTGATGGGCCGTTTGGGCCGTCCGTTCTTTGGGCCCTGTTAGGCCGTCTCTGGAGCCTGTTTGAGCAGCGTTTTAGGCCCTGTATCGGGCCGAGAATGGCAAAGTAAATATATGGCCCGAATTAGGATTGATTCTAGTTTCTGGGGATAATTTTGTTTCCCTATTTGGGTATACATTGAGAGATAGTCGAGGTCAAAGTTGGGCCCGTGAAGTGGTTTGGGTAGAGTTAAGAATTATTTTATAATTCAAATTTTAGAAATTTAATAATAAAAAATGATACTGTAGGTTACCAGGTGTCTAATTAGCTGAGTTACCAATTGGATCCCTTTTTGGGCTGTGGTGGCCCAAGTTGGTGTGGAGCTTGTTCGTCTTGCTTTCTTGTAATGAAACGGACCCGTGGGCCCGGGTTGTTATAATATGGTATCAGAGCCTCGCACCAGTCGGAAGTGCAGGAGCTAAGTGCTACACAGGATAAAGTGCTACATCCATGGGGGATGGGAGCCACCTCTTGAACCTATGGGGGCCACCTCTAGAATCCTGCCTGCCTGGTGGTTGTGATCAATTACCCCTGGCGACGAGGACGTCGTCTCTGTTAAGGGGGTAGATTGTGATGCCCCTCCCAATTGTCCTACATCGGATAATTGGGAGTTGGTTAAGTGGTTTATATGTAGTAAAGTAAGAAGGATAAAGCACCAATTAGATCCCTTTTTGGGCTGTGGTGGCTCAAGTTGGTGTGGACCTTGTCCGTCTTACTTTCTTGTAACGAAACGGATCCGTGGGCCCGGGTCATTACACTCATGTCCGTGGGAATTCATCAACACCTGCATGGGATTCCACAGAATTTGCGGACACAGCAATGAAGTTGGTGAGCAGTTTGACACCAGAAGCATATAGCAACAGGGAATACTGCAAGGCATGGAACTCAGTTGGGCCATCAGGTCTATGGGATGGCACAGTGTTGGAGGTCTCTGAATGTGAGCGGATGTAGAGATTGTTTGGAGAGTGCAAGGGAAAGCGTAGCCCGGTGCTTACCGGCAGCAGATGGGAAGGCTCTGAATGCAGGGTGTGTTACTTGAGGTACTCGACAGAGCCTTTCTACTTGCCGAAGACAGTGGGAAGTGATGGCTTTTCTCCTGGTAATTCAATTGAGTCTTGTTATGCTTGCTTTATTCTGTCAACTTATGTTTGTTATCATTTTCTTTCTTGCCTTAGCACTCTCGGCTTTTCTAGGGAATTTTACTTTTTAGCAGAATGCTTCTGATTGATTTCTTCTATGTCTTTTATTGTTTCAATGATGAGATTGGTCATGTTTTTGTCACTTGGGTCTAGAGGTAGTTCAGAAGATTAGATATCGGATTTCAGGTTCATATTTTGCATTTATTGGTCATGTTTTTCATTTATTCATGTTTTACAGGCAATCTTTTTTCTTTTTCTTTTTGGGTTCAAAGAATAGTTTTCTCCTTTCTTCTATTCTTTGACAGTTTCACATGAGTAGAGATGACTTAATCGATTCATAAAAATATGCTTCTACTAACTTTTGGATTGGGGTCAATGAGAAGCAGTTTCTTGTTCCTACTTTGCTAGTATTTATTTAGCTGTTCATCATTATTTTTTCCAATGTTGAATTCATGGGTCTCTTGCTCCTTTCTGCTATTATATAAGACTGACTTCATTACATCTACCTAAATTATCTGGATGAATGTGGACAATTCACTGTCTTGGAAAATATTATGCACAGGATTGACTGACTTTCCATAATTAAAAAAGAAGAAGAAAAAGAAGAAACATTCTCAAACAAGCCAATATACAGCTGACAGGACTCACCACCAAAACAACAAATTAAAACCCCACAACTGAGGATGCCAGGTTTCCCACACTAGACCAGCTCCAACCCTTATCTCCTGAGAAGGGCTGCATCTTCTCTCTGCTCTTCTCCAGAGCAGCAGAGTGATCATTCTAGTTTTTTCATAATAATCACTCTGGGTCTTCATTCATTATAGCAGCCGGCATTGACTGATAGCTGTTCTTGGATCGATCAGTGCTACACTGGCAGTCATAGGAATAGCCATCTCTGGATCAAATCAAGACCTATTAATTCAAATAATGGTGAAGAGATCTAACAGAAAACTAGATGTCCAAATTCAATGGAGAAGAATCAATAAACTGTGAGATTAACTTGCTTCCCCACTGCAGATATGGATGGTTTGCAAGAATTTATGAGATCAATTTCATCACCTCATGTTAGTTTCAAATATGAAGATTTGAGAAGAGCAACAGACAACTTTAATCAGATGAATAAGCTTGGCCAAGGGGGGGTATGGCTTAATTTACAAGGTAACCTGGAGTCATAATATAAGTTCATCAAGTTTATATCAATCTTCTTAGCCTGATTCTACTTCAGTTGCTTTATGAGGCTGCCCATCAGATTTAGCCTTAGTGGAAGAGAAGAAATAGATTTGTTTGATTTTTCCTCATTACTAGGGGGTTCTACCAGATGGCAGGGAAATTGCTGTTAAAAAACTGTTCTTCAATACAAGGCAATTGGTTAGTCAGTTCTTCAATGATGGAGTCTTCTCAATCGAGTTCAGCACAAAAACCTCGTGAAGCTTCTCGGTTGCAGTGTTGAAGGACCTGAAAGCCTTCTGGTTTATGAGTATTTATGCAATTCTAGCTTGGATCACTTTTTATTTGGTACTTATGATCTTAATATCATTATTTACTATAGATTACCCTGCTTTAGATATAAACAATGAATGTATGAGTTGTTTTCCTCTGATTTGCTGACAGACTCATTCAAGAAGAACGCATTGGATTGGGAATGGAGATTCAATATCATCACTGGAACCGTGGAGGGACTAGCTTATCTCCATTCTGCTTGTGAAATCAAAATCATACATAGGGATATAAAAGCGAGCAACATATTGTTGGATGAGAGGTTTAGACCCAAAATACCAGACAATGTATTTTTCAGGGGATCAGAGTCATCTCAGCACAGGCCTAGCTGAACTTTGTAAGTCCAGAAACTGCTCTTCTCTGTTTACTAATGATATCCTACTTCTTAACAGACATTACGAGCTTGGCCTGCTCAAATTAAATGATGCTATAGATTTAACTCCCAAAGAGAAAATTGAATGCTTCAAATCCCAATCTCTTATGCACACTGCTAATATGAATATGCTGCATTTTATTTTTTTGATGTCTTTTTTTTTAAAATATGGCGCCATTGGTGATTCAGACTGATAAACCAATATAAGTCTTAAGTTGGCCGATATGAAATAACAAACAGGAATGATGCCTAATACAACCATAGTAAGGCAGTTTTGTGATATCATCTGATCCTCCACAACTGAACAGAACAATTGAAGACGAGTTATATGGATCAGAAAGCTGGACGGGAAATCAAGCACTTAAATAGCTTGGCATATTGAAGAATGTGTCAATGGGCTATAAAATGTATAAGAGTTGTTATATTTGGAAGAGCTATGGTGGAGCATTTAGCTCTTTATGAGAATGATTAGAGAATAGCTCATAATACTTCAAGCACTACATCCTTTCCCCGAGGATATAATCACCCTTATACTACAGTTCAACCTTATGTATACGGGATTCAAGCTGTATGCAACAGCGATCATTTATTTGGGAAACTACTCAATATCTACTGAGAAATCAATCAGGAAGAAAAATGTTAGCGAATGACAGCCTGAAAATCTTTAGATATCTAATTCACTTGATAATTCATGTCCATATCCTTGATTGACCTGTTGATCTATGTGCTCCCTTTTCAAGCATAAAATATTGGAGGTTCTTACATGATTTTTTCTAGCAAAGACTTTCTTCAATAACAATACTAATGGATCTCAACAAACACCCTCTGGATGGCAATTGAATTTCCAAAGCTTTCAGTGGCTATATGGCTGCATCTTCTTGAAATTGTTTCACTCATGTCATTGGAAACTATCCATCCTTCCGACATTCTTTGATCACAAATTTTTATGCCATGTTTTAATTTGCATTCTTGTGCACAAATTTTTGCTTCTAATAGACATGGCAACACTACAATTCAAATAGCTTGGTCAATCTTTTGGATCCTTATCTTCAAGCCAATGCTCTGACGAGCTAGCCGTAAAGGTATTCCATGTGGGTCTTCTGTGTACACAAGCTTCTCCTAATCTGAGGCCGCCAATGTGGAAGGTCGTGGAGATGTTGAACAGTAACTCAAAGGGCCTTCCTCTTCCTGCGCAACCTCCTTTCATTGGCATCGAAGGTGCAGGTTTTAAGTGAGTACCATATAAGGGAGGTAACATACATCTGCTTATCTTTGACGGTCATCATGCAGTTTAGTAGGAAAAGTGCAATTTAAAAGTTTGTTAGTGTCTTTCATTATCTTGGTAAATAAGCCATACAGTTTGTCATATTGCATACCATAATCTCTTGACAGTATATAGAGAAAATTAAATTACATGTTGCACATTCCTTCTGTTTGTCAGTTTGCCGTTTACCTTGTCAGTATCATTTTTAACTGCTAAACGATATTCTTCACTCTATCCTCATTTACCCATCATTATCTCCGTTAGCTTAAATATAATATATTTAAATTTTAATGCTTAATCATTTTTTTTTTTTTTTAAAAATATCTCTTTATTTTTTATTTCTTAAAATATCTTTAATAACATCGTTAGCTTACTTTTAAAATTTAAATATATATATATATATTTTTTAGTTGTTGCATTGTTTCCTTTCTTACTTTTCGTTCCTTTTTTTTTTCTTGGATAAAAAAAAAAACTTTTTTTAAAATATTATTTATAAACTCTTTTGCTTTTATTTTAAAACTTCATTTTTACTTCTAAAAATAAAAATAAAAACATAGCATCAAATGTTTCAACTTTCAATAAACTCGGTAAGTCAAATTGAGGAAGAATTAATTCAAAAAAAAAAAAATAATTGTTAGAAGTTAATTCAAAAAGCCCCATATATATATATATATATATATATATATATATATATATATATATATATATATATTTATTATATTTTTAATTTTTAATAAATTATAAATTTAATAAAAAAATTTTTTTTTTCGTGTAAACAGCCAAACGAGTATCAAATATTTATTTAGCGTTGCCATCCCTAAACACCTCTTCTACAAAATAATTTAAAAAAAACCAACAAAATTCCCTCCCAACAGCATCACAACAGTGGTCCAGGATCTCACGATCGACCTTTGATGAAATTGGATTAAAATTTTACTCTCCTTTACATGTCTAAACCAAGAGCTCGAGATAATGAAGATAATTCCATAATGACATCCCATCAATTCAGTTACCAGGACTAACGTTCAGAATCCAGGACAGAGCAGTACATCAGCAATACTGAAAAGCTTATGATAGTATTTTAATGACTGAACAAATTGAGAAGGATCGCTGCAGCTACTTTGACGAGATTCAGCAAATTGCATGCGTTGAGCGGAGACAATCCAGAAAAACAGCTACTGCATGTGTTGAAAATTTCATACCATTCTGAAAAGTCGACCGGCATAAGTCAAAAAGTGACATAAGAAAGGGACCTATCAACCCGCAAATCAGTCCTAAAATTATCATGGCCCTTGTGAATTTAAAGTTTACCATATATCTCAAAGAATCATGACATGCTAGCAGATGAAAGATGCTTTAACAAACAAACAATTACTTGAAGAGGAGTCTTATGTCTAATTTAAATTCAGTGCTAACATCGCATGCCAGACTCTGTTAGCATGGGATAAACTCCACCAGTTTGAGAGAGGTGTAAGATAGCTCAACTATGTTGACCATAATTGAACTCCAACAGTAATAATGACAATTTATCAAGATTTCGTGTCAATAGCGATTGGGTCCAGATTTTAGCAGCGGACAACAAAGAACCAGAGGATTACATGAAAACCCATTCGGAGCCAATCACTGCATGAATCTTTGATTAGCACTCTTCACTCCTTTACAGATGTTAGCACTGGAGCTGCTAGAAACATGTCCAAAACAAATGCAATGGCGCAGGTTTAAATCTTAGTGCAGCCAATTTGTACAAAAAAAACTTTTACCCTAGTTTGTCCCCAGTCCCACTCTCCTAGGACCCTGGATTGCCAGGACCACAATTGGGTCATGGCCTTCTCTTTTATGATGGTTATTCAACAATATCCACTCAAAAACTTTTACCCTAAAACATCACAACCCACCAGGGTTGTTTTGGTAATCAAATCCTAAATTTATTCAGTTGTAGATACACTTAGAAATAGGGTTTTATCAAAATACCCACCATATAGCAATCAAATGAATTTTATCAATTAGCTTCCATGATGATGATTTGCAAAGCTCAGAAACCAAGTTTCACCATAATTTTAAAAGACATGAAAAAACCAGTCCAGTTTTACCAGTTCGCACTAGGTCATAAGGTCGATAAAAAAAATAAAATAGTCAGCTCATCCAAGCCAATTAAAGAACTGAACCAGCCAAGGGTCCAATTCACCAGCCAAACCAGCCGATCAAGAAAATGCTTCCATAGGCTGACTCAATAGGTGAACCTAATATTGCCCGATACATTGTTTCAAACAGCCAACTTATGTGCAAACTTGACAAGTTATCTACTGCTAATAACTGTTTTGACCGTGGAATGAATATTGTATGAAATTTTTGCCCTTCCTAGTAATCTAAGTTATATATAACCATACACATTCCCTCGTTTAAACGAGATTGGAGGGCCAATACCATCAGAATTTCAAAGTTGAAACCAACAGTCTGGATGAACCCATAACTAAGACATCAGTGATAATGATTTCACTTAACAATTTGCTAATAATGAGTCGCAATATTACACCTTGTAGAAAGAAAACACAAGATCTCATAGCTGGAATCAAATTTATCAGCTCTCAAATTTATAAGTGACATGCAACTGCCACAGCATCAACCCAAAATACAAAAAATAATGACCCTTCCATGATTGAAATGAAAGTATAACTGGATAAGGAAAGTTCTATAACCCTTTTTTATGACCCTTTAACCTTACAAAGGAGCCATTGATATGTCTGAAATGATGCTTCACAGGTCCATTCATCAATGCAGATCCAGCAGATGACACATAATTCTAAAGCAACAAATACTAACAAAAAGAGGTGACCCTGGAGTGAAGTTGGAGTTTTTCCTACATGCTGGGTGTGCAAAATTCAACTTAGTAAATAAAACATGATTCGGTTTGATTATCACTTGCACCTTCCATCAAACATCATGTAAATAAATAAGAGCAATAGGATAGCACATGTCAGTCAGACTCCACAAGATAATGTGATTGGTGCAAAAACAGCACTATTTGTTCCCCTTTTTTTTCCACAAGGCCAAAGCTAAATATACCTTTATCTCCATGTTTGATTGAATAAGCTCATAAGCAATCCAATTTAATACATTTAAATTAATCATAGAATGACATTCTACCATAGGTAGTGGATTATACAACTATTAGAGTAACAACAGGATTACCTGCTTCTGCAAAGACCATAAAATGCATGAATCAAGAAGGCAATCAACATGTTGATAGAGGCTGAGCACGTTCTTTCACTGCTTTGTAGCATTGCAGACTGCAGAGTGGAAGATTCGATTTGGAATCCCTGTATTTATAGGCATTTGTACATGATGGCCCGGCACATTTCTCTCGTGGAGGAGGATAACTAAGCCCAGGGCAAAACAACAAAAGAGCAATTAGCAAACAATACATGTCAATGAATAACAATGGTAGAATTGCTTCTTCTGCATGGAAGATTACCAATATACATAAACTGACAAATATAGAAGTATGCAAATGTAAATCAGAAAATTTGGCATCAGATGAAACAACATTTTAGAAACTTCAGCACAAGATCAATTTCTAACCTGCATTGCTTTGAGTTGAATATACTTGGGAGACCTACATCATCACCAAATGTAACAACCGTTCCAGTTGGTCCCATAACCCATCTGACGGTGTTTGAAGCCAATATTAAAGATTCAGCAGCTCTCTTCTGAGTGAAGCAAAAGGTTCAAAATGTAAGTATAGGTTAATGAATTCACCGACAGCAAATTGGGAGCATCAGTACAGTTTATTTACCTGTGCCATTTCATCACGCTCCTTGCGAATCTTCTCTTCTTTTTTCTTCCTGCTGGAATCCTGGCCCAGTATTTTCCTTATTGCCTCGGCCTGTAATATTACAATTAATTTACTTATATTACAAAAGGATGCAACCACATGGCACGAAACTCTAAAACAGGAAACAAATGATGAACCTCAGATTCCCTAGCAGCCTTCTCAACTTGCATTCTACGTCGCTGAGCAGCCTCCGCTTTCCTAGCCTGCTGCTCCACTTCTGAGAGCTTTTCTTTTTGTTCTGCAATGATAATGTAGACAGGATATTATCTCAAATATTGAAATTTCTATTGATAAATGAACTGCGCATATGAATCTCAAGTCCTTACTTCTTGGAGGTGCTGCTGGTAGCCCATTTGGAAATTCGACCAAACTCTCACCAGCACCTTTGCCTGATTGAAGGGCTCGCTGACGAGTGGTGAGAGGTTCAGGTCTGGCATCCATTGATGAATCTACAGGTTCCTTCTTGAGTTTCTTTTTCTTGGCATCTGGCCCATCATCAGAACCAGGTTCTTCCTCCTCAGCATAATCTGTGTCATCAGATTCCCTTGAATTTCTTGACTTCCTTTTTCTGTCCTTAGTTGATCGTGACAATCCATAGTCTTCATCCACATCATATGTACTTTTCCTACTTCTAGGTACCTTAGATACTTTCCTTTTCTTAACACTGTCCTCTCCATCATCTTCATGCTCACCACTGTAATCTGAGTTGACCTTAGAGGTTTTGAGTTTTTCAGGATGCCGTATCTCATCATCTTCATTACGATCATCAAACTCGCCATCTAACACCCGTCGCTTGGGCACCCTTTTGCTTTTCGAACAGGCTCAGATATAACCTGCAGCACATCAGTTTGCTTTCCAGCCAGGCTTTCTTCTCCTGCTTTGGCCTGAGAATTATCCTTTGCCCCATCCGCTTTGGCCCGTGATCCATCCTTTGCCCCATGGGAAATGGATCCTTCACCACAATCCTTCTGTAGACCTCCTTGCAAGCCATCATTCCCTTTTTCAGGTGGAGGATAGTCATCATCCGAAGTATCCTGCAGCAGAAAAAAAGGCAACATTTTGTCAACATATATAATGCATGACCTCTAAGTAATCAGAAACCATCCAATTAAAGATATCCATGCTATCACTTCATGCAGGAACAGAAATATAATCGTTCAATCAACTTAACCTTAGACTGCTGATCAAAACAAAGTCAAATACACTTTCCATACATCTTCTCGAACCGAAAGTATTCTATCATTCAACAGAATGACTAGTGTAGTACCTGAAGAATCAGCTTCTGCCGATTCCGAGTTGCATCTGAAGAACGTGAAGGCCTTGCAGATGATGAACCACTCTTCTCGTTCACCAAATTTGATTTTGCATGAATGGTGCGGGTGACTCCACCAACCCTGAGCTTCACTTTTTTCAGCTTGTTATCAGCTGATGCTGGAGTTCCAACTGACTGACCCACATTATCTCCATTGCCACTCCTATCAGCATAGCTATCAGACGATCTTGATGGACTTTTGAAGTTATCCTTCACCTTGCTTGCACCCTTCCAGTTAGCCGGAGCAAGAGCACCTTCACTGCATCTCTTCATCTCGGACCCAGTTCTCCTGTGATCAGTATTTCCAGACAGCCGGCCTCTCGAACTGCCATCCCTATAGAACCCTTCAAGATCTCCAAACTTTTTATCATCCTTCTTTAACCTTTTTGAGGCAGCCAAGCCTTCGATCTTGTTAATCGATGCAATTCTTGGGGCAGAGCTGTTAACATTAAATTCTTTCCTCCGGAAAGACGCATCAGGGCCTGCACTCTCATCAGGAGAGAGCTTGCTACCATTTTCTGACGATGGCGTGGAGGAGGGCGGTGAGGAATCACGACCCTCCAATATGAATTGGGAGTCTGGCCGAGGCCGCCTGGCCGTGGCACTTCTTCGTTTCTTTGCAAAAGCACTTCCAGAAACCCCAAATCCTTCCATTGGGAGCATTTCGACTTACACGATCACAGTCAAGATATCAACACTTACTCCCACTTGTCTACAAATCAAAAAAAATTCAAAAAAAAAAAAAAAACCAATAAATACAATAAAAAATAGAGAATGTTGTCATGATATCAGTGAAAAAAAAAAAATCCAAGAGCCAAATTGCTTCCCTAGAATCAAGACTCGAAATTTTCAGGATAACAACCATAACTACTTAGAAGACAAATGTCAAAAACCCCCGCTGAACCACATTAGAATTAATCCAGAATAAAATCCCGCATGTCTTTTTTTTTTTTTTTTTTGAACAAAGAAAATCCCATCGAATTACATAACATGCATCGCTATTCAAAAGAAAGGAAGACAACCCAGATTATAAGACGAGAAAAATCAAGAGACAGTGATAGAAAGACAAACCCAAAACAACGTAATCAATAAAAAAACTTTCTATCGAAGCAGCCAAACAATCAAGAAAAACCGCGATCAAAAGAGAACTATCTTGTTACCTTGGCGGCGAAATCGGAAAACCTAGGTCATCCGCTCTCTGGGCGGAGAGAAGAGAGAGAGGCGACGAGTTTGGAAACAAAAGTTCACAAGAACGCGATTGGGGAGAGGGATTTTATTGGGGAGCAATATTTTTGGAGCGGGGGACCGGGGAAAAAACGATCAACCATGTATAGGATAAAGGTTAAATAGAGGTTGTTGGTGGGTTCGTCTCCTGCTTCCGCTCGGGTCGGGAAAGGCTTGGATCGGGAAAGGCGGTGATGGTGATGATGACGACGAGCTAATTCGGCCATCTTCTTTGTTATTTCCACCCCATCCCCAAATCCCCAGTCCAGACCCATCGCGGGCGTTGTGGAGTTCGGGTCGTTGTACGCCTCCATCTCGACCTTCCCTTTTTCTCCTCGGACGCTCTCTCTCTCTCTCTCTTCTTCGCTGTCCTGCGCCCTCTTCCTCCCGCTTACTTAAACCAGAAGATTTTTTTCCGGTTCCCCGTTGGGGGGAGTCGTAGCTTAGTTTCCTAAACGGGTTTTTAATTAGTTAACCGTTTTAAAATAACAAGATTATTTCAAGATTTATTCGCCATGGTGGGTTCCATGAGCATGTGGAAACGGGAGATTTTTGAACAAGAGAAGTTTATCGAAAGGTGATGACATAAAAAAAAAATAAAATGATTTAGCATCAATAGAATCTTCTCAAATTGAATTAAGCCTTTTATGTTTTGATCGAATCTAGATTGAATTTAGAAAAAAAAAAATAAAACTTATGTAGGTAAGATTAGGATGAGGCTGATAGATATATTTTCATGTCTTTTATCTTAATAAAAGAAAAAAAAAGAAAGAAAAAAAAAAGAAATGATAGCGATCAAAGGAAGCAAAATGGTCGGATTAGCTTTTGTATTTTATATTTTGATCTACTGGATTGATTATTTGTCTATAAAAAAAAATAAAAAAAAATGATGAAACTAGAAATCATTAGGACATAATTGCTTTGATAGGACATAGAAGAGTGACTGCTGCATAGGGCATGGGAAAGCAGAGACAGTGTAGGACATGGCAATTAGGCAATATTGTTTAGTGTTCCATAGCACCGATGCCACTAGGAGCGTTAGATTCCCTAGATTTGTTTCGATTGTTGGCAAAACTTGTAACACCCAATCACTGATCCAATTAATTTTATTAGCAGATTAAAATTATAATTTAAACTTATTTACTGACTCAATTAATTTTTTAATAATAAATAATAAGTAGATTTAAATTATAAACATATTATTTTTTTTATTTAATAAAATTAAATTTAAAATAATTATATAGTTTAAAAATTCAAGTAATAATTAATAAGTAGCAAGTTAACTTAAGTTATAAGTATATAATATATATATTTTTTTATCTAATATAAAATTAAATTTAAGATATTACATAACTACGGCACTTTCCATCTCAGGAGCTCCCTCCTTATTTCGTCCAATGAGTATTCTTAAGGTGCACACTACAAGAAGACGCTGAACCAAAATGGCAATGTTTGAGATAGCATTTGTTATCAGAGCCTATCAAGGCCACCTTTGGGCAGCAGGAGTCTTCCCTTCCGACAAGCAAACGGAACGCTTGACCGGAGAGAATTCTATCTTAAAAACATAAAAAGATAGCATCTTGTCTTAAAGCTTTGACAAAGTCATTCCATGGATCCATTCATCAGAATTATGTTTGGAGTATAGCGCTAGGAGGCAACAGAATTATGTTTTGCATGAAGCCTAGAAAGCAATGTTTTGAAAATTGGATCGAACAATAAATCGGTTTAATATTTAGATCACAGGTCAATTGATTCGACTGAATGAATCAGTTTGATCGGATCAGATAATATTATAATTAAATTTTAATTTAATAATATAAAATAATAAAATATAAATATAATTTAAATAAAAAATTAAAAAAAATATAAAAATGGATTGGATCGGTTGAAATCCGATCGGTTCAATGAGTTTTTTAATTTTTATTGGATCATATAAAAGTTAACTTTAATAATAAAATCGGATCGAACTGATGATCAACTTTTGATTGACCTGATTGGATCGGCCAATATGGTCGATTTTCAAAACAAAGTCATGGCTGCTGCACATTGCGGAGGCCTGGAAGAGCAGGGACTCTCTGGTTCGATTATAAATTGAAGAAAGCCCCGGACTTTTGGATGCGTAATTCCATCCATTATATCATGGATTCATCTGCAGTTTGGTTAGAACGTTTGATGAAAAAAAATAGACCATCCCGTCACCACCTTAGCCCAAATTAAGTTCAAACACCCGAATTGAATGGGACAAAACGGTTAAATGAGACCACCCATATTTTGATGCATCTATGTCCATGATATGTCCGCCATGCTGATCCACACTTAAAAAGTTGGCAACCTTCCAAATAAGTAAAAAATAGAAATATAAAGTCATCCCAATAATAATAAATATTGAGTTAACATTTGTTTCATAATTTATCATGATTAATGTGATCTCTTCACCTTTCTTTATCTAAGAATTATCTAAGATTAGAGTTAGCTATTGGCAGTTTGGCACTGATCTGGATGAATGTACCCTAAAATAAAAATAGATATTAGGATCATAATTATTCTGCATTTGCTATTTTGAGTTACTATATTTATTTCTTTCTTGTGGCATTTAAGCTTAAATGCCTATAACTGTTAAAAAGTGTTATAAAACAAATGGTATTCTGTTAACAATTTTGCTACTATATTTATAATTTATGGTATTATTTTAGTAATATTTAAGAAAATGTTAAGTAATTATATTTTGCCTGTATTTATAATAAAATGCCAACAATCATAAAATTTATGACATTATTTCAGTGATACTTCAAAGTATTATTTTTTTATTTACGATAAATTATAGATAGCTAAAAGCATCATAAATTTTTTTTTAATCAATATGACGCCTAATATTAGTGATATATTGGAGTAAAAGCTTTTATTCGAAGGAAAATGCTTCAGGAATGCGTTCATGAATGCATGAATCCTTTTTTTTTTTTTTTTTTTTTTGTACAATGAGCAATCATATCGATCTAGGGTAAGACATGCCTGATATATCAGAGTACAGTATTTAAGAGAGTACCATCGGACAGGAGTCACCCGGTAACCAAAACCAAGGATCCGAATGATGGGCGATCCGGGCAGCTACTCAATCAGCGGCAGAATTAGCTTCCCAGAATATATATCGAATCCTGTCGAAACATAGACTGAATGTCACTAAGCAGATGGTTGAATGAATGCATGAATCCTTGGTTGAGCCCACGTATACCGGATTGGCAACACTATAGCAAACTACCTATGTATATGTACACTAATTTTTATATGTAACACTAACAATCTTCTTCCACCACATGATCAGGTTAAATTATGGAATACACTAATAACTAGCTCCCTATAGCATTACTTTCGAAAATGCTTGGTTAAACAATGATTAGTTAATTAGGAAACATTGATAATAAATCTAGTCTTAATTAGAGATCAACCTGCATGATGCACAATATATCTTTTGGTGCCACTCATCCTAGACATTGTTGGGACTCATGTAATGCATGAAACAAATAGGTTTTTGAGAGGGGATGCTAGAATAGGCTCATGTACATGTTACACGCGGCTAAATGTGGTGTTAAACGAATTCTAAGCTTCGAAGGCACCCTTTATGTGAAACTTTGAAAGGAAAATATGTGAGGAAGGACTTAGCTAGCGATTGCCTCTTCACCATTTTCTTTTATCAAATGATTATGATGCTCCTGAATGGTCATGCCTATTAATTAAAAGAAGACTCAAAAGTAATACAAAGAGATAAAGAACTGAAAGGCTCGTTAAAGAGTCTATATAGGTTCCGTTTTTGCTAAACGTGAATTTGTTCTTGGAATTCTCAAGAATGTTGAAGCTAAGAGATATTGAAGGTATTAAAATGGTTTGCTCTTTATTTTTTAATGTTCTAAACTCACTTACAATCCACTTAACTCCGTTAGCGGACTAAAACCATGTGATCTAAAAACTTGAGTAAACATTGAAGTGAAAGTTGATGGATAGCAAGTGGATTTGAGTTATAAGCATATAACACATTTCTTTTTTATCTAATGTAGAACTAAATCTGGAGTATCATAATCTCTCCTCCTTATACCCATCATAAGAAAAAAAAGCATAATATAACACATTTATATGTTGATGTGTAGCAAGTGGATCTGAGTTATAAGCATATAACACATTGCTTTTCCATCCAATGTGAGATTAAATCGGGGGTATCATAATCTCTCTCCCTTATACCCACTACAAGAAAAAAAGTTTTTTTTCAACGAAAAACTTCGTTGAGAAAAGTAATAAAAATCATCAAAAAAAATTTTCTTGATGGATTTTAAGTCCATTGGGAACCGTTGGTAAAACTCTTGTTGGCAAAAAAAAAAAAAAAAGAGATGAGGAAGGTCAATGGAAAAGGTTTAGTTTTTATGACGGATATTATCCTATTGAAAAAAGCTGTATTTATGATGCAAAGTTATCTCTCGAAAAAAATAAACTCTTCTGAATAATTAAAATTTTTACCAACAAATATATATCCGTTGGCAAAAGATTTAGGTATCAACTTATATACCTATTTTTAGCAACGACTATAAATATACTTGTTGGGAAAAGTATACTTCCACTTGATACAACTAATTATTATTGACGAATATACTTTGCTAAAAATATTTTTTTTTCTTTTTTGGTTTTAAAAAAGTATCCAAATTATAAATTTGCCCACACATTAAATGAAGATAAGTTACAAAATTAATATTCAATCAGTTATTAAATATTTACCTGCCAATGCTAAAAAAATCTCAAAATAAAAACTCAAAAATTAATTAATCAAAACATAAAATTAATCAACTATACAATTTATCCACCATAGACATATTACAAGTTCACATATATGTACCAGCATAATTATATATAGTCATACCTAACCTAACTAGTAACCACCAAAAGACCAGCTAAATTTCAATAAAACAAAAGAAAGTTTTGTTTTCATTATATGATATTTTAGCCATCAAGATGCTCGCAATAATAAAGATGCTTAGACTCATTCCTTTTCTATGCGCGATAATTTCACCTACATCCAAATCAAACAAACATGCAAATTAATCTCAATTACATAATTCATGTAAATTAATCTTTTAAATAATACTTTATAAATTTAAAATTTTGATCAAATTTATCGCCTTGTATGATAAATTACTTGAAACCATGCAATACAAGTGTCATTAATAAGAAGCATATAAAGTACTAATAGGATCATGTTTTATAATGCTAGACTTTTAGAATATAGATAAAAACTATTTACATGTCAAATTCATTAATGTAGAGAAACCACTTTGCAATAACAAATATACATTAAAGAAGTGATGTTTGTTCTACTTGTCCTACCACTTACTTTGCTACCAAATTCATTGATGTTGTAAGTTTCTCTTTCACATCTTGTAACTCCTTTTCAGTGTTTTGAAAATTTTTTTGTCATGTCATGCAATTCCTTTTCAGTGGTTTCAAGTCTTAATTCTTCAGTTTCAGCTCTTTGCTCATTTTGTTCAATTCTTATCTCATCATTTTCTACTCTTTTTATTGTCTCTTCAACTTTATGATTTACATCTACAATCATGGTCTTTGATTTTTGAGCTTGAATAGATCTCAAAGTAGACTAATTTAGATCCATTCCTTCACAAAGAAAACAACCACATTTATTTGGGCCAAAACATGCATAAATATTTCATCATCATCAAGAAAAATCTCTTCCTCGTCATGGTTCTGTTTAAGTTCTTTCACTTGTGCCTGCATTGAAATTTAAATTCTCAAGTGGTTAACATATTCCATAGAAAAAGCAGATTTAGGATTGGACATGCAAACAGAGAAGGATCAAATTATCCTTCATGAAGAAAGAATAAATGCACAACCACCTAAAGAATAACATAAAGTTTCAGGAATAAACATAAAATTCTATATACTAAAGAAAATATATAATAACATAAAGTTTTAGGAATAAAACTAACAACACTTTATGGCATCCAAATACCAATTTCCATTGCATTTAAGTTAAAGGCACTAATTTGTTACTCAGAACATGAACCTGAATAGTCACTGATCGCCTAACAACAAATCAATAGAGAAAAACCATTCAAGATTTTCAAAAGTAATTCTCTTATAATATACATGAATATTGCATACCATTTTTTCTTCAGCTGCAATATCAACTAAAGAACCATTCTTACGTGTACGGGTCTTTTCAAATATTTTCAACCTACTTGGTTGCATCTTATTTGCAGCTTGGGTATGTAACTAAAAAATTTAATAAAAATAAAAAAAACACACAACTATAAGGTCAGAATTATAAAAGAAAGTTATATTGTTTGTATTATTCATACTAGCCGTTGCTCAATTACACTGAAAGCAGTCGTTTCGATACAAGGAACCATATTTAGTTTTGATCTATTTTCTACATTTGCCTTGCTCATTTTCTGCAAGTAAATATTATTGAATTAGTTAAATTAATACTAGAAAGACACTTAAAACAACCACTTTCTATTGCTTCATGCTCATATGTTGATCTAATTATTAATTTTGATGATAAAAAAACTATTTGAGTATAACTCATGAAATTACTAATGATTTTGATTAAATGTTTTAGTTTACAACTTGTTTAAATGATCAAATCTTAAGAGAAATCAAGTTCGGAGCTCAATTCTAATGTCAAGGTAAGATTGCAGACATTAGAGTCGACACCTAGAATCACAGAGTCGACTCCAGAAAACGGCACGGCCTAGAGTCGACACCTAAAACCTGTAGAGTCGACTCCAACAGAAAAACAGAAAGATGGTTTCTCGGGTCTCAAATTAGAGTCGACCCCAGAAAAGTTAGAATCGACTCCAGAAGCAAAATGTGTCGACTCCAGAAAAGTTAGAGCAGACTCCAAATCGGGCTGTTTGGGGATTTTAAGTTAGAGTCGACCCCAGGAAAGTCAGAGTCGACTTCAGATTATCAGAAACGACTCTCAAATGTATCAGAACGTCTCTAAACCTACTTTTTACTTTAAATCTCAACGGCTATTACCTTATTTGTTCCTAACTTTTCTTTTATTTTGATTCTAACAGATAGTTTTTATCTATTCTTAGTATTGGAAGAATTTATAAAAAGGATGATGGATATTACCGTTTAAAAAAAAGAAAAAATAGAGAGAAAAAGAGGGAAAAATAAGAAAAATAGAGAAGAAAAAGAAGAGAAAAATCCGAGAGAAAATCAGAGAGAAAAATCAAAGGAAAGATCGTATTGATTTCCTGAAAGAAAAGAGAAAATCCCTAGTCTTCACACTTTCATTTTGAGGAGATTTCCAAGTTTGAAGAAGCAAACGAGCAAGCCCTAGTTCCTATTTTTTAACAGTTCTTCTGAGCTTCAAGAGAATACTCAAGGAAGATTCATTCAAAAGCAAGGAAGAGGAGAAGAATCAAGCCATTGAAATCTGCAAATCAGGCTTTTATTTCTATCTCTTTGTTTGATTAGTAAATTTGTCTTATTTTCTTATTTAAGGAGCAATTACTGTATCAAACATTCTTATACTTCTTGTGAACTGAGTCAATCAGGTGATTGAATCAGTTGAGGTAGTTTGCCTTGTGCAAGCAGTTGCTTGTGTGTAAGGTTTTGTGTTGGTGAACCTTGGAAACCAGCTGGGTTCGTTGTGCACCCGGAAAAATAACAAGTTTGAGTTGTGATCTTGTAAAAAAACTCTGCTGTAATCAAGGTTGATTATAGTGTGGATCCAAGAGGTACTTGGGAGTGGACGTAGGTGTAGGTACATCGAACCGCTATAAAATTTCTGTGTTTGCCATGCTTGTCTCTTTGTCCCTTCCTCTTCATCTTCTCCTTGCATACTCTGTCTTAACTATTGCATATCTGTGATTTATTTTAAGGTTGGGGGTTTTACTTCAAAAGTGTTTAAATTTTTTAAAAAGACCCAATTCACCCCCCTCTCTTGGGTTGCTATCTGGGACAACAATTGGTATCAGAGCTAGTACTCACTCCTCTTTGATCTAACAATCAAGAGTTAAAGATCCAAATGGCAGCTCAAGTTGGCTCAACCTTTTCTGAAGGACAATCTACGAATCGTCATCCTCTATTTAATGGTTCAAATTATTCTTATTGGAAAGCTAGAATGAAAATCTTTATTCAAGTACTTGACTATGATCTATGGAGTATTATAGTCAATGGACCTCACACACCCACTACAAAACTTAATGGCATGGAAATTCCTAAACCAAAAACGGAATGGGATGAACATGATAAGAAATTGGCACAACTAAATGCCAAGGCTATGAATGTTTTGTACTGTTCTTTAGATGCAAATGAATTTAATCGTATATTTGTTTGCATGTCTGCTAAAGAAATTTGGTATAAATTAGAGGTTACCCATGAGGGAACCAATCAGGTAAAGGAATCCAAGATTAACATGCTTGTTCATAAATATGAATTGTTCAAGATGGATGCATGTGAATCTATTTCTGATATGTTTACAAGATTTACAGACATTGTTAATTATTTAAAAAGTCTTAGTAAATCTTATGATAACTCTGATCTTATGAGAAAGGTGTTGCATTCTTTGCCTAGGACATGGGAAGCTAAAGTCACTGCAATACAAGAGGCAAAAGATCTGAGCACTTTACCTCTAGAAGAACTTTTGGGATCCTTGATGACTCATGAGCTTCAAGTCAAGCAACATGTTAATGAGGATGAGTCAAAGAAGAAAAGGACCATGGCTCTCAAAATTTTAGAATGTAAGAAGAATCTGATGAATATGAAGATGATAGTGATGATGAGGACATGACACTCATCACAAGGAAATTCAAGAGATTCATGAAGAAGAAGAAATTTGAAAAGAAAAAGCCCTTTGTTAGGAAAGATGAGGACAAAGGAAAAGAAAAGGAAATAATTTGCTTTGAATAAGAAACTGGGACATTTCAAATCTGAATGTCCACAACTCAAAAAGGCCCCCCAGAGATTCAAAAAGAAGGCTATGATGGCTACCTGGAGTGATTCGGAAAGCTCAAGTTCTGAAGAAGATGAAAAGAAAGAAATAGCCAATCTTTGCTTCATGGCGGACAATGATGAGGTGAGTCCAAGTTTTTTGGATGATTTTATATTTGAAGAATTGCATAGTGCTTTTTATGAATTAATTGATGATTATGCAAATCTGAGCTCAAAAAATAAAGATTTGAAAGATCAAATGCAAAATCTATTCTTAGAAAATGAAAAGTATATTGTAGAAAATGAACTTCTAAAGAAAGAAAATAAAAATTTAAAAAATAAAATTGATAGGCTTAAACCCATTATTGACAAATTTACCTTAAACTCCATCAAACTAAATATGATTTTGGATAATCAAAAGGCTGTTTTTGATAAAGCAGGATTAGGATATAATCCACTTAAAAAGAAAAAATCTTTAAAAAATATATTTGTACATGCTGAAAAATTATCAAATATTACTTGTTTTAAATGTGGAAACAAAGGACATAAATCTTATATATGTAAAACTCCACATGATAAAAGAAAGATGATTTGGGTTCCTAAAGGAACAATATTCATTGCTTCTAACCATGAAGGACCCAAGAGAGCTTGGGTACCTAAAATTAAGAGATGAATATTTTGCAGGAATGTCTTATAGCCATCGGATTGAAAAGAAAATGGTATCTTGATAGTGGTTGCTCAAGACATATGACGGGTGACAAAGATCAATTCATCACCCTTGAGATGAAAAAAGGTGGAGTAGTTACTTTTAGTGATAATGGTCAAGGCTATATCATGGGCATTGGTAAGATTCAAATTACTCCATCTATCTATGTTGATAATGTATTATATGTTAATGGATTAAAACATAACTTGATTAGTATCAGCCAGCTGTATGATAAAGGTTTCAAAGTTTCTTTTGAAGCTTCTATTTGCATAGTCACTAATCCCATTGGTAGTAACATTATTCTTGTTGGAAAATGTTATGGCAATGTATACTTAATTGATTTGAATAACCTATCCTCAAGTAATCATTGCTTAGTTGCTGATAATGCTAAAATGAATGAGATTGGATGGCTATGGCATCGTAGACTAGGTCATGCTAGCACACACTTAATTTTAAAATTACTAAAAATGGATTTAGTTAAAGGTATTCCTAGCTTAGATTTTGAAAATAATCGAATCTGTGATGCATGTCAATTTGGTAAACAAACAAGAAGTTTCTTCAAATCTAAGAATATTGTTTCAACTACTAGGCCCCTAGAGTTACTGCACATGGACCTCTTTGGACCTACTAGAACCACCAGTCTAGGAGGAAAGAAGTATGGTCTTGTAATAGTAGATGATTACTCTAGATTCACTTGGGTAATTTTTGGCTCATAAAGATGAGACTTTCTCAATATTCCTAAAATTTTTAAGAAAGTCACAAATGAGAAAAACACTACCATAGTGTCTCTAAGAAGTAATCACAGAACTGAATTTGAAAATCACTTATTTAAAAAATTATGTTTTGAAAAAGGCATACATCATAATTTTTCTGCACCTAGAACACCTCAGCAAAATGGAGTTGTAGAGAGGAAAAATAGGACTCTAGAAGACATGGCCCGTACCTGCTATGTGAAAGCAAACTTCCTAAATACTTTTGGGCGGAAGCTAACACAGCATGCTATATCCTAAATAGAGCCCTAATTAGACCTATCCTTAAGAAAACACCCTATAAACTATGGCATGATAGAAAACCTAACTTAGGCTACTTTCATGCATTTGGTTGTAGATGCTTCATCCATAACAATGGTAAAGATAATCTTGGAAAGTTTGACGCTAAATCTGATGAAGGCACTTTCTTAGGATATTCAACCTCTAGTAAAGCTTATAGAGTATTCAATAAAAAGAGTCTAGTTGTAGAAGAATCGATTCATGTAGTCTTTGATGAATCTTTAGCATCAAGTTCAGAAAGATTGACGATAAGGAAGATACAAGTTTACTTGAGAGAGGTATTGAAAAATTGGATGTATATTCGGATCATGATCAAGAAACTAAAGAAAAGGATTTACCTTTGGCTGATGTTATTGATACGGCTCATAATGATATAGATCTGCCTAGAGATTGGAGATATGCTCATGATCATCCAAAGGATTTGATCATAGGTGATCCATCTCAAGGAGTAAGAACTAGATTATCCATGAGAAATATTAATAATCATCTTGCGTTTGTATCTCAAATAGAACTTGAAACCATAGAAGAAGCTGGAAAAGATAGCAATTGGATGTTAGCTATGCAAGAAGAGTTAAACCAATTCACTAGGAATAAGGTATGGACCCTGGTAGACAGACCTAAAAACTACCCTATAATAGAAACTAAATGGGTTTTTAGAAATAAATTAGACAAAAATGACATAGTCATTGGGAATAAAGCTAGACTAGTTGCAAAAGGATATAATCAGAAAGAAGGAATAGATTTTGATGAAATTTTTGCTCCTGTAGCTAGATTAGAAGCCATTAGACTATTACTTGCATTTGCATGTCATATGAATTTCAACTTATTTCAAATGGATGTCAAAAGTGCATTTTTAAATGATTTTATAAATAAGGAAGTTTATGTTGAACAACCTCCTGGTTTTGAAGATCATGAATTTCCAAATCATATTTTTAAATTATATAAAGCACTTTATGGTTTAAAACAAGCACCTAGAGCTTGGTATATAGATTAAGTAAATTTTTGATTAAAAATGAATTTACAAGAGGAAATGTTGACAAAACCTTGTTTTTAAAAAGAAAAGAATGGATTTATTGGCTGTACAGATTTATGTTGATGATATTATCTTTGGTGCTACTAACAATCGTCTTTGCTAAGAATTCGCTAAGTTAATGCAGGGAGAATTCGAGATGAGCATGATGGGAGAACTTAACTTCTTCCTTGGACTTCAAATTAGACAAGAGAAAGATGGAATTTTCATTAACCAAGCAAAGTATACGAAGGAAATACTTAAGAAGTTTGATATGGAATCTGCTAAACCTCTTGACACGCCGATGAGCCCTTCATGCAAGCTGGACAAAGATGAAGATGGTAAGAAAATAGATCAAAAATATTACCGAGGTATGATCGGATCTCTGCTTTACTTAACTGCAAGTAGACCTGATATCATGTTAGCTGTTTGTTTATGTGCAAGATATCAATCTGAACCTAAAGAATCACATTTTATTGTTGTTAAAAGAATCTTTAGATATCTAAATGGAACTAAAAATGTAGGAATATGGTATTCTAGAGACTCAACACTTAATTTGATTGCTTATTCTAACTCTGATTATGCTGGATGTAAATTAGATAGAAAAAGTACAAGTGATGCATGCCAATTTTTTGGAGGTAACTTAATCTCTTAGTTTAGCAAGAAGCAAAATTTGGTTGCACTATCCACTGCTGAGGCAGAGTATGTTGCGGCTGGAAGCTGCTGTATTCAAATTCTTTGGATTAAGCGACAACTTGAAGATTATGACATTACACTTGATAAAATTCCTATTAGATGTGACAATACTAGTGCAATCAATCTAACTAAGAATCCAATTCAACATTCAAAAACTAAACACATAGAAATTAGACATCACTTTATTAGAGAACATGTAGCTAATAATAATATTTATCTTGATTATGTGAACACTAATGATCAATTGGCTGATATTTTTACCAAACCTTTGAGTGAGGAGAGATTTTGTTATTTATAGGAGAATTAGGAATTTGTGATCCTTTTGATTGATTTCCTAAAATTCTCAAGGTCAACTATCTAAGTTTCGATAGAATTCTTGAAAATCTTCTACACCTTATAAGGAAACTTATCTAGAAATTTGATTCATTGATTCCCCAATTATTAAGGAAAATTTATCTAGATTTTGATGATGAATTTAATTAGTTTCAGATCCTTGAAACTCTTTTTCTTTCACTGAAACTATTGTGGAGTCGACACCTTTAATTTTGGAGTCGACACCTTTTCTTTAGAATTTTCTGTCTGCTCATTAGAGCCGACTCCGGCTTCTGCAGAGCCGACTCTAATTCGAGCGCTGACTAATTTTTTGTTTAGAGCCGACACCTCACTTTGCGGGAGTCGACTCTAAGTGAAAAATTGTCACTTTATTAGGGTAGAGTCGACACTTCAAACGACCCTAGCTTTTTCAATCCACTTCAAATCCCTTTCCAAAACTTTCCAAACTTCTCCAAACTCTTCAAAATCCTTGATTCCAACTTTCATTGATCTCCAATGGCTCCCAAAAGGCGAGGATCCGTGTTTGGCACGGCCGTTCCCACCGGGAGACGATCCGTTCGAAGAACCGAGAGGGAATCTTCTTTCAGTTCTTTGTCTTCCTCTTCTTCCACTCCGGAAGCTTCTCCATCATCCTTTCGTGTCGACTTGTTAGCTGGAAAAGTTATCACTATAGAAAGAAAGGTAGATTTTAACCTATTTGAATCGGAAGGTTTTTCAATAGGGAGACAAATTAAAGAGATGGGTTGGAAAAAGATTTGCTCACTAGATGTTCGGACCTATCCTGCCCTCGTGAAGGAATTCTCTAGTGATTTATGTAGAGGAAAAGGAGGTCTTGTGAGTTTTGTCCATGGAACCAAAGTGGTAATCACTACAGAGTCGCTAGAAAATCTTTTGGAGATGCCCACCGTTGGTTTGACGGTCAGTCAGCATGATGACAGAGGTGGTGCCCTGTCTAGGATGCTTGGGAGAGAAGTTTCTGATTTTGAGGAGGTAATGGCAAATCAACTCAATCTGAAACTTCGATTACTTCATAATATTTATGGGAGAATCATATTTTCCAAGATTGGAAGATTTGAGTATGTCTCGGAGCGAGACGTTCTTTTGATGGATTGTATTATCATTGGTCAACCAGTAAATTTGGCCGGAATGATGATTGGTTATATGGCAGAGGCAGCTACAAAGAAAAGATCTACACTGCCATATGGTATGGTTCTTACACTTGTATTCAGAAGCCATGGTGTAAAGATAATGGAAAATGAACTGCAAAGGAATCTCAGATATACTGACTACTACAATATCTCCACTATTCATAGAATGGGATTCAGAAAAGTAAATGGCCAGTGGCAAAGAAAAGGACAAGAGGCCAGAATTGAAGAGGCCAGAGAAGAGGCCAATTTAATCCTCCAATTAATCACTAACAATTAGTTTCTCAATCATCAAGTCAGGTATAAACCCATATGGTGTGTGATCCCATAGGTTCGAACACTAAGCCGATAGCACTAGAACCCTTCTAGTACTAATCGAAGTCGCCATTTATCAATGACACCCAACGTTCGGATAGGTCGAAGATTGCAAAGCAACAATTAAGAACCTTTGGCATACGGTTACCATATAATTCATCCCTTTGACTTCCAATGCTCAGAATGACTTAGGATTTAACTGCCAACCCTTAATCAGCTCATCCATAAAATGTCTCAACTTTACAAGTCCTGTGACTTCCCATAAGGACTACCTTGATCAAGATTTTGCTAAATTGAAACACAGTAAGACATTCACTCCAAACTATTTGAAGGGGTCAATCCTATCTTGATTCACTCACTGCTCCATAACTACTTGACTACACTTAGAAATCTTCTATCACTGGATTAAAAATCCAGATAATCCAGCACCAAAGTACAATAGGTTGCTTGCAAGCTACTATGATGATCTTAGGTCAGAGGGATACTTTTACCCATATCCCTTTATGAACACCTCTTGACAGAAGAGCATTCTGCATATTGACCACATTCAGTGAGATGTCATACACCTCACCTGCATGTCATACTAGTATCACCACACTCCTTGATAAAGAAGACAAGCAGCCCATATGACATACAATGATCTATACTTGATACATAGCTGTCATATAACTATATATCATTTGGTCGCAGCCATATTAAGAACCACTCAATAAACCCTCTCTTTATTAAATCGATTATGGTTCTAAGGACTCCATCACAAAAAAATTCATTTCAGAAAGATTTAATGTGATGAACCGCCAAATAAATATTTTATTGATTAATAATTCACATACATTTACAACTTGCACAATCATCTACGTATTAGTTGATTGGCTTTAGGACACAATTCCCAACAACTCCCACTTGGACTAAAGCCACTCAAAACAGTATCTAATAACCATCTTTCATTTATGGTTATCAAATTCTTTGATTCCGAGAGCTTTAATGAATGGGTCGGCTAGGTTCTTCTTTCCATCGATCTTCTGAAGATCGATGTTATCTCGCTCCATGATTTCTCACATAAGGTGATAGCGGCGCAAAATATGTTTGGTGCACTGATGGAACTTCGGCTCTTTGGCTTAAGTAATGGCTCCAGTGTTGTCATAGTATACTAGAATGGGACCATCCAAGGAAGGTGCTACTTCTAGCTCACCTAGAAACTTTTGCAACCATACAGCTTCCTTTGTTGCATCTGATGCTGCAAAATATTCTGCCTCACAAACTTAGTCCACTATAGTGCGCTGCTTGAAACTTTTTCAGCAAATTATTCCTTTATTTAGGGTAAAGACAAACCCTAACACACTCTTGCTGTCATTCCTATTTGACTAAAAATTGGAGTCAGTATACCTCACAAGTTTTAAGTCAGGTTCTTCATAAATTAGCCATTGGTCCTTAGTATTTTGCAAATACTTAAGGATAGTCTTCACTATTTTCTAATGAGCTTCCACTAGGTCAAACTGGTATCTGCTCACCAACCTTAGTGAGTATGCCATGTCTGGTCTAGTACATGTCATGGCATACATGATAGAACCCACTACCAAAGCATATAAAATTGTACTCATATGCTCTCTCTCTTCAAGAGTTATGTATAATCCTTTTTGGAGAGAAAAATTTTATGGCCTATCAGGAGATAGTCTTTCTTGAAATTATCCATACTGAACCATTTCAGCACAGTGTCTATGTACATAGATTGGGATAATCCTAGAAGCTTCCTAAATCTATCTCTATATATCTTTATACCAAGTATGTAAGAGGTTCACCCAAGTTTTTCATAGAAAATTAAGATGACAACTAGACCTTTATTCCCTGAGTGCTGGGATGTTATTTTTGATTAAGAGAATATCATCCACATATAACACAAGGAATACAATCACAGTTATAAATGCAAGGTTCTTCTCCATTCCTAATGAAGCCATATGTCTTAATACATTTATCAAAACGCATGTTCCAACTCCAAAATGCCTGCTTTAGTCCATAGATGGATCTTTAAAGCTTGTACATTTTTGACTTATATATGGGTGCAAATCCTTCAGGTTAGATCATATACACCTCCACTTTTAGCTCACCATTCAGAAAAACTGTTTGAACATTTATTTGCCAGATTTTATAATCAAAGTGCGCTGCTAAAGTAAGCATAATCCAAATAGATTTGAGCATTGTCACAGAATAAAATGTCTCATCATAGTCTATACCATAATATTGATGATACCCCTTGGTAACCAAATGGGCTTTATAGGTCTCTACCTGCCTATGTGCACCTTTTTTTCTTTTGAAAATTCATTTGCATCCAATGGGTTTTATCCCCTCAGGTGGATCAATCAATGTCCATATGTTATTGATTTTCATGAATTTTATTTTGGATTTCATAGCTTCTAGCCATTTCTCAGAGTTAGACCTCAGCATTGCATCAATATAGGTGATCAGATTCTCATTATTTTCATCGAGTTCAATAGGATCATCATTCTAGACCAAGAAACCATAGTATCTATTCGATTGATGTAGTACCCTACCAGATTTCCTTAATGGTTCTTATATAGGCTCTGAGTTTGATCTAGTCAAAACCTCTTCTATATTGTCTATTAAGTGTGTCGATTTTTTTTATTGAAATTTACTAAGTTCAACCTTAGTAGCTCCATTTCTTTCACTAAGGAACTTCTTTTCTAAAAAGATAGCCCTAAGACTAACGAACAACTTCTATTTTTCAGGCAAATAAAAGTAGTACCCCTTAGACTCTTTTGAATATCCTACAAATAGGCACCGATCAGACCTAGGTCCAAGCTTATCTATTTTTAAACGTTTAACATAAGTCGAGCAGCCCCATATCCAAAGGTGTGAGAGTATCGACTTACGTCCAGTCCATATCTTATATGGTGTTTTGTTAACGGACTTACTTGGAATCCTATTTAAAAGGTAACACACTGACTCTAAAGCATAACCCTAAAAGAATATCGATCGAGAAGCAAAACTCATCATGGACCGAACCATGCCTAACAGGGTTTGATTCTTTCTTTCAGACACTCCATTTAACTGAAGTATCTCTGGAGGTATCCATTGAGAGAGAATTCCATACCTTGAAAGGGTTTTGATAAACTTTTCAGTAAGCATAACTCGACATGGTGAATATCTTGAAAGATCATCTGTAAATATAATAAAATAATTATACCCATCCCTGGCACTAACATTCATAGGTTCCACTAACATTCATAGGTCCGCATACATCGGTATGTACCAGACTTAGAATTTCATTAGGTTGTTCACCTTTTTCACCAAAAGATGACTTGATCATTTTATCCAAAAGATAAGATTCATAGGTTGGTAATGATTCAAAATCATTAACCTCAAGCAAACCTTCTTGTCTCAACCTGTTTATCCTATTCTTGTTAATATAACCTAGCCGACAGTGCTAAAAGTAAGCATTACTGATATTGTTTATCCTAGGGCATTTGCTAGATGTATATTACACTAACAGGTCGCGATAGTATATATATGTCATTACTCATATGTCCTTTCATCACAACAGAATCATTCATAATGATTTTGCAAATGTTATTCCTTATTGATAGTTCATAATCAGATATGGCCAATTAGCCTACAAAAATGATATTTAAAATAAAAGATGGACAATAATGGCAGTCATGTAGAATGACTGTATAAGACTCGAAAACAAGTTTGATGACTCCCAATGCTAGGATTGGAACTTGGCTTCCATTTTTCATGTTTAAGAATATATTGCTCGAATCTCCTATTAACATGAAGTCCCTGCAAAGAATCTCCTACTAACTTGAAGTCCTCAAATCAGTCACCTTAACGAGGGTTGCTGCTACTAGCACTCATCCACCTTCATGACCACTGGTGCTCAATTGCCCTTGCCGCCATGCTAGGTCATCTCTTTTAGGGCAACAGAGAAGATGAGAAGACGAAGATAATGGATAGTGGAAAATAAGCTTGGTGGGCCACAGTGATGCCAACAAGAAAAAAACAAAAGCAGCCCATTTCCATCGCCTAATCACGATGGCCCATCGGAAAAAAATCATTTCCCACGATTATCCCTCTTCCATCAAAAAAAATTACACATAATAATAGATTCCCAACGAATATAAATATTTATTGAAAAAAATACTTTTCATATGATTTATCGGTAGGGAATAATTGTTTCAAATACCTTTTTTTCTTGTAGTGACCCATGGTGGGACTCCTTATATCTATCAACTTTTGACTCACTTATGGGTAGCCCTTTCCTCATGCCCATCAACTTTTACACATTTGGATTAGCTCTTATACCATTTGTAATACCCCAAACCTATCTATAACCCAATTAACTTTGTTAACGGACCAAAATCATATCAAAAAATAGAAGTTAAAGGAGGAGAGAACTGAAAGTCTGAGTCATGTAGAGAGCACTAGCTTTAAGGATTTTTAGTTGTAGTGTGCTGTAATCCTCTAGGATACCTCAAACTCCTTCAGTATACTCATATTTATACTAAGTGTCAGGAGCTGCAAAATTTATTGCCATTAAACATGCAATTAACCCAGCAACATTTTGAAATTGAATTTAAAAGATATCAAAACATTTTTGTGTTAATATGGTGTAATATATAAAAATAAATGTAGTGTAAGTCATGAACATTTTGAATTTAAGAAAATTAATTGCAAAATAATGTGGGATAAATAGCTTTTAAAAATATTCACAACAATCCCCTGCATATTTTTAAAGTAAAATATATTTTAAAATTTTAAAAATTTTGTTGGATTTACTATGAGTGTATGTGTTTCAAATTAGTGTCTTTTAGACTATGAACCAATTATAGAAAAATAAGATATAGTTTACTAAACTATTAGTGAAGCTTATAGCTTCTATGAACTGAGAATTCATTTTGTAAAATAGTGGTTTTATTCTTCATACTACATGCCTACAATTTTGCAGTTCCACGCTGTTGTGCGCTAATAGGCCATGTGTGCACTTGGTTATTCATGAATGCTCTAGAGACTATGCCACAATCTCATAGGAATGGCCCCACTCCACATTCATATAGGTGATTTTATTAAGTATATATTTGCATTGATATATACCACTCAAAAGATATATAAAATCATTAAGAGTATTAGTTCATCCTCTCAAATGATGCAATCTAGCACTTACACACACCATAGAAATGATCATTATTTTAGTGCTAGTAGGAATAGTAGTAACTTGTTGTTACCCATATAAACCTTATTCATGGGATCTTCAATCACAAAAGTTGGTTTACCATAACTATTATTCTCAAATTGGCTTAAGTCTCATTCTCCTCAATGTTTCAGAGATTAATTTCCTTCCTAAAGGTTTTGTTAGAAGATCGGCCAAATTCACTTCTAACTTTACATAGTCAATGGATATTATTCCATCTTTCAGCAGCTGCTTAATCACTTCATGTCTTAATCTAATATATCTATTTTTACCATTGAAAGCTTTGTTCTTTGCAATGGCTATTGCCGCTTGACAATCACAATGAATAGATACTGATAGGTTTGGTTTTATACCTAATGAAATTTCTGATAAGAAATTTCTTATCCACTTAGCTTCACTACCGACTGATTCTAGAGCTACAAACTCTGATTATATGGTGAATTTAGCTATCATGGTTTGTTTTGCTGATTTCTAAGTCAAAGCACCTCCATCAATAGTGAAAACATATCCACTAGTCGATTTTGACTCATCAAATCTGAGATCCAATTAGCATCGCTATATCCTTCTAATACAGCAAAAAATTTACTATATTGAATACTATAGTTTATGGTACCTTTCAAGTATTTCAACAATCTGACTATTGCATTCCAATGATCTTGATTGAGCTTACGAGTATATCGACTTAGTCTACAGACAACATAAGCTATGTCAGGTCTAGAAAAGTTTATTAAATGTATCATACTCCCAATTATTTGTGCATATTCAGATTAAGCAATTGAGTCACCTCAATTTTTCATTAACTGTGTGTTAGCATTATAAGGAATACTCACATATTTCACATTAAAATGTCCAAACATCTTAAGAAGTTTTTAAAATAATGATTTTGTGATAAAAGTATACTATTGTTTCTTCTTATGATTTTAACATGCAGTATAACATTAGCTTCACCCATATCTTTCATATTAAATTTTGAAGCTCGAAATCTCTTTGTACTATATACCATATCAAGGGATGTGCTAAATATAAGCATGTCATCCACATAAAGAGCAATGATTACACATTCACCATCAATAACTTTAGTATAAACACATTTATCCACTTGAATGGATGAAAATTCATTACTCACTACAATCTAATCAAATTTCTCATGCCACTTTTAGGTGCTTGTTTAAGGCTATATAATGATTTTCTCAATTTGCAAACTTTGTTTTTATTTTCAGAAATTACATAGCCTTTAGGTTGCACCAGTAAATCTCTTCTTCTAAATCTCTATTTAAAAATGCAGTATTAACATCCATTTGATTAATAAAAAGTTTATAAATGGAAACCAATGCAATTAAAATACGAATTGGTGCAATTCTCATTACAGGAACAAAAGTAACAAAATAATCAATATTTTATTTTTGAGTAAAATCTTTTACTATTAACCTAGCTTTATATTTATCAATAGAACCACTAGAAAAATATTTTCTTTTAAAAATTAATTTTTTGCTCCTGATGGTAAATCAACTAACTCCCAAGTTTGATTTTGCAAAATAGAATCAAGTTCAGTTTTAATGGCTTCTTTCCAGAAAATCATATTAGAAGAAGAGATTGCTTCAGAATAGGTTAAAGGGTCATTATCTACAAGATATGTGTAAAAATCATTTCCAAAAGATTTTTCTTTTCTTTGTCTTTTACTCCTTCTTAATATAATATCTGAATCATCAGGATTAACCACAGTTGAATCATCCATAATTGGATTATTTTCATTTATGAGTGCATAAGAAATTTTATCAGATAGTGAAAAAATACGTTCAAAGAATTCTACATTCTTTATCTCAATAATAGTATTGCATTTGAAAAATCACTTTTCAGTATAAGAAATCTATATGCAGCACTATAATCAGCATAACCAATGAACATGCAATCCGAAGTTTTAGAACCTAATTTTCTTTTCTTAGGTTCAGGTAACATAACTTTAGCAAGATATCCCCACACTTTTAAATATTTTAAATTAGATGCATGACTTTTTCATAATTTATAAGGTATCTTACTAGTTTTCTTATATGGAAATCTATTTTGTATATGACATACGGATAAAATAGCTTCTTCCCATAAATTATCAGGTGTATTAGAACTAACAAGTAAGGAATTCATCAGTTCTTTAAGTATTAAATTTTTTCTTTTAGCTACTCCATTTGATTCAGATAATAAGGAGGAGTAGTCTCATGGATTATTCCTTTTTTTTCATAATAATCATTTAGTAGTACAAATTTACCACCTCTATCTGATCTAACTCTTTTTATATTTTTATTTAATTAATTTTTAACCTTAGATTTATATATTACAAACATATTAAAAGCCTTATCTTTGTATCTAAGTAAATAAATTTTTGTATATCTAGAATAGTCACTATAAATGTCACATAATATTTTTTATCACCTCTAGTCATAGTTTGTTTCAAGTCACCTAAATATGTGTGCATTCAATCTAATAATCCAGATATTCTTGTTACATATACACATGTTTGTTTTTTGTCAATTTTGTTTCAACACATATTTCTATTTATTTATGCATGTAGAATTAATTCTATTTATTAATCCTAAAGAATGCATTTTCTTTACATAACCAAAATTAACATGTCCTAGTCTAGCATGCCATAAATCATATGAGTTAATTAAGTAAGTAGAAGAAGACGTAATTTTATTAATAACATTAACATCATTGAGTAGAAATAGTCCCTAATTACAATAGCCCTTTTCCATAAAAGTATCATTTTTGGTCATCACAATTTGGTCGGACTCAAAAGATACCTTAACCCCAGCTTTGCCTAAAAGAGCCGTAGAAATTAAATTAGCTCTAATATTTGGAACATACAGGACATCATTTAAGGACAAAGTCTTTCCATATGTGAGCTTTAATATTACTTTGCCCTTTCCCATCACTTAAATAGTATGAGAAAAACACTTCTTCTCTATTTTCCATAGAAGTATAGGAAATGAAGGCATCTCTATTTGTACATATATGTCTTGTCGCTCTGGAGTTAACCACCCATTCTTTCACATTAGTTATGATGTTAGCTTGTGAGATAATAGTAGCAATTTTTCTTCTCCTTCCACCAAATTTGCCTTTAGTTTAGAAGGTTGTTATTCTTGACTCTCTTGCGACATTGAGGTGCATGATGCCCTATTTTTTCACACACAAAATAATTTCTTTTTCTTTTGAAAGTAGGGTTAGTTCCTTTAGGCTTGTAATCAAAAGGATTATTTTTGACATACCTCTTATTTTGAACTTTGCCATCTTACACCATAGTTAATTCCTTTGCTTTGATACTTTGTGCCTCCTTTCTATTTGTATCTTCAATAATGATATGAGTGATTAAATCTGCTAATAAGAGTTGCTTTTGTTTGTGCTTGAGGTGTTGTTTGTAGTCACTCCACAAATTGGGAAGCTTTTCAATGAGCACTCCCGCAATAAACTCTTCAAGTAGGTTGATTTTTTCAACCCTTAGTTCTTCAATAATCTTGTGATATTCATTAATTAGCAATGTGATATCTTTGTTCTCCACCATTTTTCATTTGTAATAGTTTTCCACCATAAACTTTTGCTTTCCAACATCTAGTAGTATACTTGGTGATGATTAGCTTCAAATGGTTTTTGCTTCCTTGTATCCATAATAGACATCAAAGAGTTCATTAGATAAAGTAGACAGTAGAGTATGATGACAAACCTTATTGGTATAGGACCATGATTCAGAATTCTTTTTAGTTTTATTATAAAAAAGTGCCCATGCCACTTCATGCATGTCAAGAGTAGAGTGCACAGTCATCTTTTGAAATATTATCCTCCAAACACTTCAATCTTTGATACGTTTGAAAAATGCTTGGCAAATAGGATAGTAAGCAAAACAATATTTACAGAAGAGAAACCAGTAGGAACGGTAGAAGCAGGATCATTAGAAAGAGGAGTGTAGTTATCATTTGCAGCAATAGTGTTAGCAGGAAGAGAGAAGGTGTTTGCATCGAAAAATCCATAGCAGGAGAAGTGGATTAAAAATCCTTAAGATTGTTAGAAAATAGAAGTGAAAGAAGGAGAGAATTGAAAGCTTGAGTCGTGTAGAGAGCACTGGCTTTAAGGATTTTTAGCTATAGTGTGCTGTAATCCTCTAGGATATTTCAAACTCCTTCAGTATACTCCTATTTATATTGGGTAACAGGAGCTACAAGATTTATTGCCATTAAACATGTAATTAACCCCATCAACATTTTGATATTGAATTTAAAAGATATGAAAACATTTTTATATTAATATAATGTAATATTTATAAATAAATGTACTGTAACTCATGAACATTTTGAATTTAAAAAATTAATTATAAAACAATATGAGAGAAGTAGCTTTTAAAAATATTAACAACAAATCACGTGACTCAAAAATTTAAGTGAAGATTAATTGATAGCAAGTGAACTTAAATTATAAATATATAATAATTTTTATTTAATATAAAATTAAATGTAGGATATCATAATTTTTTAAACCGATTGTGAATTTTTGATTATGGACTGAAGTTTGCCGAAAGATCCGAATGATATCTATGCAGAGGAAAGGAAAAAGAAAAGCAAAAAAAAAAAAAGTAGAGGCCAGTTCTATTGGGTTGGAGTGGACAACCTCGCGTAGAGAACTGAAATTCAAGTTTAGAGAGAGAGAGAGAGAGAGAGAGAGGATCAATTTAGCACTATTTTATGCCATTACATTCCTTTTATTAGAACAAGCACTACTTGAACTCTAAGTAAAAGATTCCTTCGTCCTAGAAGGAAGCATATGTTAAAAATTTATATTTAATAATTCATGATAAGTTTAAATAAAATAGATGAACGAGAAATAGAACCATTTTTAGACAAAGCTTGCTTGATTGCAATGTGTTGGCCCAGATGGCAACCCAAGAGGGGGGGGGGTGAATTGGGTTCTTAAAAAATTTAGCCCATTTTTTAAATAGTTTGCTTGAGATTAATGAAGGCAAATGCAAAGTAACTAAAAAGTGCAGTGAATAGAATAGAGATAGAGATAGAGTCAATAGAACACGCAAACACAAAAGATTTTATAGTGGTTCGGTGTATCCAACACCTACGTCCACTCCCAAGATTCACTTGGGTCCACACTATAATCACTCTAGATTACAGCTGAGTTGTTTTCCAAGCTCACAACTCAAACTTGTTGTTTTACCGGGTGCACAACGAACCCAGCTGGTTTTACTCGGGCTTACCAGCACAAAACCCTAACACAAGCTTTACCAAGCTTGTACCGAGGTAAGACTACCTCCACTAGTTCAATCCCCCAGATTGAACTAGATACAAACAAATGAAATATGTTTTTCAAATACAAAGCTCCTTAATGAGCAGATAATCAAATAATATAACAAGTTTAGAGAAGCCTGATTTGAAGATGGTTGGCTTTTGAGCTTTTCTTCTTTTCTTCTTTTCTTCTTCTCCTTGCTAGGTTGAATCAAGCCTCAGCTCCGATTCTTCACAGTTGAAGCAGTTGAGAAGAGTTGAAAAGCAAGAATCTGAACTTCTTTCTCCAAGTTGGGAAATCCACAAAAACTTGATTTGAATGCCTTGGATTCCTCTTGAGCTTTTTGGAGTGGAGTGGATTTGAGCTAGAAGGTTTTCCTTTCAAGATTCAAGCTCTCAGATTTTTGAAATGGGATTTGTCTATCTCAGATTTTCGGATTGTTTCTTCTCTTTTTCTCGTCTCTTTTTTTGAACAATAGACTCCCCATTTTATAGATTTCTTTTACACCCTTTTTGGAATAAAACTATCCGTTGGAGTGTACCTTCTATCAAAATATATCCGTTAGAAATGAGTAAAAATAGAAAAGTTACCGTTAGAGCTGATCTGGCAACTTCGTTTTTCGTTCCAGGTGGGTTGGAGTCGACTCTAACTTTTCTGGAGTCGGCTCTAGCTCGAGGCGATTTAAAATGTTATTTCCGGAGTCGTCTCTGGCTTTTCTGGGGTCGACAAGATGCTTTTCCGGAGTCGACTCTAACTTACCCGGAGTCGACTCTAGGTTGGAGCCAGAAAAATCGACTTTCTGCTCCGTCTGTGAGAGTCGACTCTCACAGTCTCGGAGTCGACTCTAATGGCCGTGCCAGTTCCGGAGTCGGCTCTGTGATTCTCGGAGTCGACTCTAATGTCTGCAATTCTTACCTAGACATTAGATTCGATCCAGAACACATTGTAACACTTGATTTTGATCTTTCAATAGTCTTATAGGCTGAAACACTAAATCAAAATCATTAGAGCCTTCAAAAATTATACTCACATAGTTTTGTTAATCATCAAAATCATCAATTGGGTCAACAATCTCCCCCTTTTTGATGATAACAAAAACTTTGAGTATATGCATTCAAACATTCAATCAAATTAAGGATTATAGTCATTTTAACTTTAAACCATTGAAATTAAGGTTTTGATGCCAATGTTCAATGTAAACTTTTAAAATTGTACAATCCATTAATATTGAATTATTAAACTTAATGTGCATAAGATTGTAAATGAGCTTTTTGTTAAGCTCCCCCTGCATTGAGTAGCTCCTCTTTATATAAACATCAAATTGTAACAGATTAATCATTTCAATTCATTTTTGCATAAACAATTAATTCTCCCTTCTCCCCCTTTCTTTCTTTCTTTATGCATATATAATCTTTTCTTTCTTTGCATATACACAACTATCTCTCCCCCTTTTTTGTTATTAGCAATAAGGAGAGTAAAGAAAAATTTATAATCTCAATAAAGCATAGGAGTCCAATCAATCAAAATTTTGAAAAAGTGAAATTGTATTTCATATGCAAGAACCATTACATCAGTTGATTCATTTACATCTCAAAATGAAATACATTGGATAATCAAAAACTTCCTAAGTACAAGCTATTAAACTCTAAAACAAGATCAAATATGCTTGAATACAATTTTCTTTAGATGACCTATTATCTCCATTACATCATCTTTTTGTGACTTCTTAAAATTTTCAAGGCAGGCTTCAATTTGAGAGACTGCAAGGTCAATGTCCTTCTTCAATTGACCCGTTGCATGAACATACGATCCTGATCCATCGGCAATGCCTTCCATCCTTTCGAAGATCTTGTGAAGCTCAGCTCCAAAGGATTCCACAGAACTGCCTAAGGTAAAGGATAGCATGTCCAGTCTCGAATTTAATTCTTCTTTTAACTGATTAAAGTCTTCTTTCAATTGATTAATTTCATTTGACCTGTGACTGTCATACTCAGCAAGTAAGCTTCTTAACTGATCAAGTTGTTCATTAGAAAATCCTCCAGAATTTGTTATAGGCTGATGTGGAGGTGATGGAATAGAACTTGGTCCGGCCTCCGAAGGTCCAGCAGACGAAGGTCCCGCAAAAGATGAATCAGGGACTGATGGTCCCGCAGTAGATGGTCCCGGGATTTCTTCTAGTCTGGTTCCCTCTGCACCATCCCTATCTGTTCTTTCCTCTCTCCTCATCCAAACACCATTAACTTTCTTAAATCCCATTCTGTGAATAGTAGAAATGCTGTAATAATCAGTGTGTCTCAGTTTTCTTAAAGGTTCATTTTCCATTATGAGCACACCCTGGCTTCTAAAAACTAGTGTCAGAATCATTCCGTAGGGTAGAGTTGATCTTTTCTTAGTGGCTGCCTCTGCCATGTATCCTATCATCATGCCAGCTAAATTGACTGGCCTTCCAGTTATAATGCAGTCCATCATCAGAACGTCTCGCTCCGAGACATACTCAAATCTCCCTATTTTTGGAAATAAGATTCTACCACATATATTATGCAATAATCTGAGTTCTAGGTTTAACTGATTTGCAAAGATCTCTTCGAACTCAGTCACATCTCTTCCTAGCATCCTTGATAGTGCACCACTTCTGTCATTAAGTTGACATTCCAATAAACCAACAGTGGGCATTTCTAAAGGGTTCCAAGAATTTCAGTTGTTACCATAACCCTAGTTCCTCTCACTGTGCTAATCAATCCTCCTTCTCCTCTGCTTAATCCATTATAAAATTCTCTTACCAATGCTGGATATGTGGGTAATCTAGTGAGCACACTTTCTCCCATCCCATATCCCTTAAATTTCTTCCAATAGAGAAACCCTCCGATTCAAATAAATCAAAATTAACTTTCCTCCCAGTGGTAATGGTCTTACCAGCTAATTGATCAACCTTAGGAGATGAGGGTGAAGGTGGAGAATCCTCTTGAGTGGCCGAAGAGGAAGAAGGCGATGGTTGCCTTCGAATCGTGCGTCTTCTCGTTGGAACGGATGCTCCAGCGACGAATCCGCGCCTCTTTGGTGCCATTGAGAAGATTGGAAGCTTAATCAGGGTTTTGAGTGGATTTGGGGAAGTTGGAAAATTTTGGAGTTCTTAGGAACGGTTTAGGAGACGATTGGATTGGGGGTCGACTCCGCCTTTTTATTTTTGACCTAACTCGACTTAGAGTCGACTCCCGAAAACTGGGTGTCGGCTCCGAGCCAGAAAGTCTGTCAGCGCTCGTATTAGAGTCGGCTCCACAAAAGCCAGAGTCGGCTCTAATCACTTAGACAGAAAATCAAAAACTCAGGTGTCGACTCCGCAAACTGTCAGAGTCGACTCTAACAGTTTCAGAGATAAAAAATTGAGTTTCAACGATTTGAAACTATTCAAATTAATCATCAAATTATAGATTTAAGTTCTTTAGCAATTGGGGAAACATGAATCAAGATCTAGATAGATTTCCTTATTGAAATATCAAGATTTTTCAAGAAAATGATGAAATCTAGATAGATGTCCTTAAGAGTTTCAGAAAACTATTCCAAAGGATCACAAACTCCTAATTCTCCTCTAAGATAACAAAATCTTTCTTCACTTAAGGGTTTTGTTAATATATCTGCAAGTTGTTCTTCAGTATTCACATAATCAAGACAAATTTCATTATTGGCTACATGTTCTCTTATAAAGTGATATCGTATTTCAATGTGCTTTGTTCTTGAATGTTGAATTGGATTTTTAGTAAGATTTATTGCACTTGTATTATCACATCTTATGGGTGTCTTATCAAGTGTGATACCATAGTCTTCAAGTTGTCTCTTAATCCATAGGATTTGAGCACAGCAACTTCCAGCTGCAACATATTCTGCTTCCGCAGTAGATAATGCAACCGAATTTTGCTTTTTGCTAAACCATGAGATTAAGTTACTTCCTAAAAATTGGCATGCACCACTTGTGCTTTTTCTATCTAACTTGCATCCGGCATAATCAGAATCTGAGTATGCAATTAGATTTAATGTGGAATCTCTAGAATACCATAAACCTACATTTTTTGTTCCACTTAAGTATCTTAGTATTCTTTTAACAGCTATTAAGTGTGATTCTTTAGGTTCTGATTGAAATCTAGCACATAGACATACAGAAAACATAATATCTGGTCTACTTGCTGTTAAATAAAGAAGGGATCCGATTATACCTCGATAATACTTCTGATCAACCTTTTTACCTTCTTCATCTTTGTCCAGCTTGCATGAAGGACTCATTGGTGTTCCGAGGGGTTTAATTGATTCCATACCAAATTTCTTTAGAATCTCTCTTGTGTACTTTGTTTGGTTGATAAAGATACCCTCTTTGCTTTGTTTGATTTGGAGTCCAAGGAAGAAGTTGAGTTCTCCCATCATGCTCATCTCGAATTCTCCCTGCATTAACTTAGCAAATTCTTGACATAGAGAATCGTTAGTAGCACCAAAAACAATGTCATCAACATATATTTGTACTACAAGTAAATCTTTACTTTTTCTTTTCAAAAATAGTGTTTTATCAACATTTCCTCTTGTGAAATCATTTTCAATTAAGAATTTACTTAACCTATCATACCAAGCTCTAGGTGCTTGTTTCAAACCATATAATGCTTTGTGTAATTTAAAAACGTGATTTGTAAATTCGTGATCTATAAAACCTGGTGGTTGTTCTACATATACTTCTTCATTTATAAATCCATTTAAAAATGCGCTTTTAACATCCATTTGAAATAAATTAATGTTCATGTGACATGCAAATGCTAGTAATAGCCTAATAGCTTCTAATCTAGCTACAGGTGCAAAAGTTTCATCAAAATCAATGCCTTCTTCTTGATTATATCCTTTTGCAACTAATCTAGCTTTGTTTCTAATTACAATGCCATTTTCATCAAGTTTATTTCTAAAAACCCATTTTGATCCTATTACTGAATGATTTTTAGGTCTTTCAACTAAAGTCCATACATTATTTCTTGTAAATTGATTTAATTCTTCTTGCATTGCTAACATCCAATTATTATCTTTTTCAGCTTCTTCTATAGTTTTAGGTTCAATTTGTGAAACAAATGCAAGATGATTACTAATATTTCTCATATATGATCTAGTTCTTATTCCTTGAGATGGATCACCTATAATCAATTCCTTGGGATGACTATGGGCATATCTCCAGTCTCTTGGAAGATCTATATCATTATGATCAATATTGACATCATCGTCCTTATGTGAATCATCATCTTTAGCCTCTTGTTCATGATCAGAAGATACTTCAATATTAAGTTTTTCAAGATCTTTTTCAATTATGTTTGTATCTTCCTCATCATCAATCTTTTCAGATCCAGTTGCTAAAGATTCATCAAACACTACATGTATGGATTCTTCAACAATTAAGGTTTTCTTGTTAAAGATTCTATAAGCTTTACTAGTTGTTGAATAACCTAGAAAAATTCCTTCATCAGATTTAGCATCAAATTTTCCTAAGTTGTTTTTACCATTATTATGAATGAAACATTTACATCCAAATGCATGAAAGTATTTTATATTTGGTTTTCTTTCATTCCATAATTCATAAGGTGTTTTCTTTAATATTGGTCTTATTAAAGCTCGATTTAAGATGTAACATGCTGTGTTTAGCTTCCGCCCAAAAATACTTTGGTAGGTTACTTTCGCATAGCATGGTACGGGCCATGTCTTCTAGAGTCCTATTTTTCTTTCAACTACACCATTTTGTTGTGGAGTCCTAGGGGCTGAAAAATTATGATTAATTCCATTTTCAGTGCAGAAATTTTCAAATAAGTGATTTTCAAATTCTGTTCCATGATCACTTCTTAGAGATACTATAGTAGTGTTTTTCTCATTTGTGACTTTCTTGAAGAATTTCAGGAATATCGAGAAAGTCTCATCTTTGTGAGCTAAAAACATTACCCAAGTATATCTAGAATAATCATCTACAATCACTAGACCATATTTCTTTCCTCCTAGACTTGTGGTTCTAGTTGGTCCGAAAAGATCCATGTGAAGTAGCTCTAAAGCCCTAGAAGTTGAAACAAATTTTTAGATTTAAAAGAACTTCTAGTTTGTTTTCCAAATTGACATGCATCACATTTTATTATTTTCAAAATCTAATTTAGGTAATCCTTTAACTAAATCCATTTTAATTAGTTTTGAAATAAGGTGTGTGCTTGCATGACCTAATCTACGATGCCACAACCAACTAATCATTTATGTTAGCATTGTCAGCAATTAGGCAATGACTACTTTCAGATAATTTATCTAAGTCAACTAAGTACACATTGCCATATCTATAACCAGTAAAAACAATGCTATCATTAATGGAATTAGATACTATGCAAATAGAAGATTTAAATGAAACATTAAAGTTCTTATCACATAGTTGGCTTATACTAATTAAATTGTGCTTTAAACCATTAACATAAAGTACATTATCAATAACTATAGATGGAGTTATGCGAACTTTACCAAGGCCCATAATTTGACCTTTACCGTTATCGCCAAACGTCACAACTCCACCTTTCTTTTCTTCCAGGGTGATGAATTCATCTTTGTCACCCGTCATATGTCTTGAGCAGCCACTATCAAGGTACCACTTTTTCTTTGATCTTTTGGCTACAAGACATTCCTGCAACATAATTTAAACTTTATGTTTAGGTACCCAAGCTTTCTTGGGTCCTTCATGGTTAGCAGCAACAAAAATTGTTCCTTTCGGAACCCATATTTTCTTTGCTTTAATATTTAACTTGTTGTTATTATTTAACATTTTGCATTCAAATGATTTATGACCCTTTTCATTACATTTGAAACAAGTTATATTACTTTGGTTGGCTTTTATAAAATATTCTTTAGAGATTTTTGTTTCCTTAATGTGTTATACCCTAAACCTGCTTTGTCAAAAACAGCTTTTTGACTATCTAAAATCATATTTAGTTTTGTTGAGCTTAGAGTAAATTTTTCAACAATGTCTTTATACTTTTTAACATCTTTCTTTAATAAATCATTTCTTTAGAGATTGATTCTTTTTCTAAAGCTAAGGTTTCTAATTGAACTTTTAAATCTTTGTTGAGTTTTTAGTTTCAGATTTCAATGAATCTATTTCTTGATTAATATTTTCTTTTTCTTTCCTAAGTTCTTCTTTTTCATTAGTTAAGTTCTTAACTTCTAAAGCTAATTCATTTTTACTTTTAGCTAAGCTAATATTATCATTTTTCAAAAACTTATACTTCTTTTTCAAAGATTTAAAATCAATCATCAATTCATTAAAAGCTTCAAACATTTCATCAAATGTAAATTCATCATCGGGGGTTTCGGTGCTTACCTCTTCGTTGTCGTCCGCCATGAAGCATATGTTTGCGACTTCCTTTTGCTCTTCTTCTTCGGAAGAAGATTCCTCGCTATCACTCCAAGTCGCCATATAAGCCTTCTTCTTTTTTTATAGGCTTTCTTCAATCTAGGACATTCATTTCTAAAGTGCCCCGGTTTATTACATTCATAGCATGTCAAGGGGTCTTTCTCTTTTTCTTGTCCTTGTCCTTAATCTTATCCTTTTCTCCTTCCCACTTAACTCCAAATTTTTTCTTGTGGAAGGGTTTCTTTTTCTTCATAAATCTCTTAAATTTCTTTGCTAAGAGAGCAGTCTCATCATCATCATCATCATCATCATTGCTGCTGCTCTCTTCATCTTTTGCAGCTTTGAGGGCAATCATTTTCTTTTTCTTTGAATCCTCCTCAATATGCTGCCTCATAGTCAGCTCATGGGTCATTAGGGATCCTAGAAGCTCCTCTAAGGGTAAAGTATTGAGGTCCTTAGCTTCTTGGATTGCAGTCATCTTTGCTTCCCATGATCTTGGTAGAGACCTAAGAATTTTCCGAACAAGTTCAGAGTTAGTATATGTCTTACCAAGACTTTTCAAACCATTTACAATGTCAGTGAATCTAGTGTACATGCATGCAATGGTTTCAGATTGTTCCATATTGAATAACTCATATTTGTGAACAAGAATATTTATTTTGGATTCTTTCACTTGATTGGTACCCTCATGGTAACCTCTAATCTATCCCAAATCTCCTTTGCGGAATTACAAGTGGAGATTCTATTGAATTCATTAGCGTCTAATGAGCAATATAGTACATTCATGGCTTTAGCGTTAAGCTGTGCCATTTTCCTATCATTATCATTCCAGTCCCTTTCGGGCTTAGGAACAATAGTGCCATCAATAACGTGTGTGGGTGTACTAGGTCCATTAATTATAACACCCCAAAGCTCATAATCAGAAGCTTGAATGAATATCCTCATTCTAGCTTTCCAATAAGAATAGTTTGAGCCATTAAAAAGTGAGGTCTATTCGTAGAATGACCTTCAGCAAAAGAACCAACTTGTGTTGCCATTTGGAACTTTAGCTCTTGATCGTGTGATCAAAATCTAATGAGCACTAGCTCTGATACCAATTGTTGGCCCAGATGGCAACCCAAGAGGGGGGGGGGGTGAATTGGGTTCTTAAAAAATTTAGCCCCTTTTTTAAATAGTTTGCTTGAGATTAATGAAGGCAAATGCAAAGTAACTAAAAAGTGCAGTGAATAGAATAGAGATAGAGATAGAGTCAATAGAACACGGCAAACACAAAAGATTTTATAGTGGTTCGGTGTATCCAACACCTACGTCCACTCCCAAGATTCACTTGGGTCCACACTATAATCACTCTAGATTACAGCTGAGTTGTTTTCCAAGCTCACAACTCAAACTTGTTGTTTTACCGGGTGCACAACGAACCCAGCTGGTTTTACTCGGGCTTACCAGCACAAAACCCTAACACAAGCTTTACCAAGCTTGTACCGAGGTAAGACTACCTCCACTAGTTCAATCCCCCAGATTGAACTAGATACAAACAAATGAAATATGTTTTTCAAATACAAAGCTCCTTAATGAGCAGATAATCAAATAATATAACAAGTTTAGAGAAGCCTGATTTGAAGATGGTTGGCTTTTGAGCTTTTCTTCTTTTCTTCTTCTCCTTGCTAGGTTGAATCAAGCCTCAGCTCCGATTCTTCACAGTTGAAGCAGTTGAGAAGAGTTGAAAAGCAAGAATCTGAACTTCTTTCTCCAAGTTGGGAAATCCACAAAAACTTGATTTGAATGCCTTGGATTCCTCTTGAGCTTTTTGGAGTGGAGTGGATTTGAGCTAGAAGGTTTTCCTTTCAAGATTCAAGCTCTCAGATTTTTGAAATGGGATTTGTCTATCTCAGATTTTCGGATTGTTTCTTCTTTTTTTTTTCGTCTCCTTTTTTTGAACAATAGACTCCCCATTTTATAGATTTCTTTTACACCCTTTTTGGAATAAAACTATCCGTTGGAGTGTACCTTCTATCAAAATATATCCGTTAGAAATGAGTAAAAATAGAAAAGTTACCGTTAGAGCTGATCTGGCAACTTCGTTTTTCGTTCCAGGTGGGTTGGAGTCGACTCTAACTTTTCTAGAGTCGGCTCTAGCTCGAGGCGATTTAAAATGTTATTTCCGGAGTCGTCTCTGGCTTTTCTGGGGTCGACAAGATGCTTTTCCGGAGTCGACTCTAACTTACCCGGAGTCGACTCTAGGTTGGAGCCAGAAAAATCGACTTTCTGCTCCGTCTGTGAGAGTCGACTCTCACAGTCTCGGAGTCGACTCTAATGGCCGTGCCAGTTCCGGAGTCGGCTCTGTGATTCTCGGAGTCGACTCTAATGTCTGCAATTCTTACCTAGACATTAGATTCGATCCAGAACACATTGTAACACTTGATTTTGATCTTTCAATAGTCTTATAGGCTGAAACACTAAATCAAAATCATTAGAGCCTTCAAAAATTATACTCACATAGTTTTGTTAATCATCAAAATCATCAATTGGGTCAACACAATGTCTTAAGACAGAATTTTTTTACTCCTTCCTTGTGCTTAGAAGATCTGTGAGTGTCTGTCTTCCCAGGATTCGACTGTCAATAATCTAAATTCTCAGCACTAGAATTTAGACTCTAGCAAACTGGAATTGTTTCCCTCTTAAGTATATGTGCTCTCAAGGATAGAAAACAAAAATTCAATACAAAAAACTCATATTAAGTATTAAATTTATAGAAAACAGTTTGCCTCTTCAAAAGGACATGTCCGTTAACATTCAAATTCAAATTTTATGGCTTTTCGAAAAAAAATAGTTATATATAACTACTTGGTAATTATATTCATGATTTATTTAATAATAATAATTTATTTATAGATTCAAGCCCAAGAATCACTAGAACCCACTAGCTTTGGTTCTTCTTCAAAATCAAAGACTTAAGGCTTTGTGTACTTTTAAACTTCTAGTCCTTTTTGGTTTTAACCAATGTGGGACTAAATATTTTCTACTCAAAGGACTAAAGTTTTTTATTCAAAATATATTTATTCTAACAACATATTAATTAATGGAATCCTTAGTTAGACGTTTTGGCTCAATTTGCAATATATGATAATTCTTTTTTTTTTTCTCCAGCAAATTTTATCCTCTAATTGATATGTCTTGCTTATTTTGGCATCTAATTGTTAAAATAATATAGCTAAGCTCTTTTTTTTTTTTTTTTTTAACGAGAGCATGGAGAAGACAGAAACTTTCTCAAATTTATTAGAGAAAAAATATTTATAAAAATATTAAGAGAAAATAAAGAGGAGAAGGGGAGAGGAAAGTTAGTATAGGTGAAGTGATAGGAGAGGACAAAAACAAGTTAGATCTAAATGCCAACTAAATCACAGAAACTCTTCTTAGAATTGGAGAAAGGGTTTGCAGCAAATTTGGTGGCTTTTGTAAGATTTTTCTGAAATGAAAATGACTCCATGCCCAAAAGTAATGGATAGGCTTGAAGAGAACTAATTAGTTGCTAAAGGATCTTTTAATAAGAAATATTCTTGAGCTTCTCTTAAATCAAATAAATTGATATACTATGCGAACTAGCTACTTCCAAGTCTTTCAACCACTTGCTTTGGTATTCCTTTTTCTCCAACTATGCTATTATTAGCCAGCCATCTTCTAAGACTCAAATAGTCTTTATAGAAAGCCAAATTGACCTCACGTAGCAAGCAGCCATTGTTGATATGCCAACCTTTTTTTTGCTAGGATCTCTTCAAGTATGTAATTGGTTCTTTAATAATCAATATAGGACCACTTTATGCTTTAGTGGTATAACTGCTCTGTAAACCGTTTTGCGAAGAGGCTAGATTAAACCACCATAATTGAAAAACTTGTATAGAGAAAAAAAAAAAAAAAAAAACTTGTATAGAAATACGAGACCATTGAGATATACAGTTGAACATTTTCTTTTCATAGATTGAGGCATGTAAACTTTATCTTGCAGCGCTAATTCACTGAGAGGTTAACGAACAGTTGCAGTACTTGACTGCTCTTTGATAAAGAATTTGAAATAGACCCGTCAAAGGCACCAATCCTCCTCAGAGTCCTCCATAAAATATAATCTAGCTCATAAGCTATCACATTATGGTGAGATAAGCCATACATTCTTATATAAGTTACATATGCTGTAGCATATGTTATAGCATAAGTCACAAGGCACCATGTGGTGTGTTCTGAGCGTAATTCATGGTGCAAAGAGGTTTAGAAGACGTTTAGATATAATAGGTGGAAAAAGTGGTTATTGTTATATTATATATATACATATAATATACGTAAAGATAAGTGTGTGTATATATATATATATATATATATAATAGATAGAAATAAAAAAATACTTGTGATCTCAGCATGAACCATGGAAGGAGTCCACGAGTTGACGGCAAAAGCCCGGAGATACGACCAGATGTGCGTACGCGTGCCCCACTCAAGTCCTAACCATTCTTTCGACATCACCGTTCAACCCGTATCGCCATTCAACCGGTAAGTCAAAGCTCAGCTATTATTATATTGCAGCAATTCGGCAAATGAAGCGAAGTTCGCGGCTAGCTGAGCTATTGTCGCATGGCCCATGCAATGTCGCATGAGAAAAGGGGACGAGAACGAGACAAAAAGTCCGCGACTTTTGATATCAATTTTAGTACCATTTTATAGGAAGAGGAATTAAAGCATACGGCACCTAGGTGTCACGAAAATTCCTATGATGATATATATATATATATATATATATATATATATATATATATATATATAATATGTGGTTTAAATATGATCAAACTCACGTTGACTCGATTACTTGCGAGAGAATGCAGTTTCGTCACAATTTTATTAAATAAATAGATTAAGAGAAGAAAAAGTAAAATATTTATCAAAAAGCTAAGCTCTTTAAAAAAAAGTATCTTATTTTATATGCTCAAGATATCATTTGACTAAGGAGGACATGAATAAATAAGTTAGGAGATGTTTATTAAACTTTATTCATTTCCAAATATAATCTAAATATTCAAATTATTCGATTTGAAAAGGGGCATATTTTCGTGAAGGATTGCGATTGTCGGTCATGACCGTTAATCTCACGCTCCATGCGATAAGATATTGATTAGGAGACGAGCGAGAGTCAGAAAGGTTGGTACCAAACATTACCTTTTTTACCCCTTCCACCCAGGAAACGTGCACGTGTCAAATTCCTACGAAGAAAAGGAAATAAGGAGGATGCATTTTATAAAAGCGTGGAGTGTATCTATCAACGAGCTGATATAACGACTGAAACCTTTTTTTTTTTCAAAAAATAAATCATCGTCAGTTAGTTTTAGCTGCCTGATTTTGTTCCAAAAAAAGACAAAGAAAAAAAAAAGTCGCTAGAAAAAAGCGCTGGCGCAAAAAGCGACGGAGATCGTGGCCAAAAGCTACAAAACCCTAACAATTTGCGCTTCGAATTTCGCTCCCATGGACGGGAGATCTCCGATTCCTCTCAGATCATCGCGTTCCGCGCTGCCGAATCCACTGTTTCGAGCTCCGCCTCGCGTGATCTGGCCCCCTCTCGGTCCCTCCCGCCTTGCCGACACCGCTGGCCCCCACTCCTAGCCTCCTCCAGAGCTCCACCGCCCCTCCATGCCCTCCTCCGCTCTTCGCTGGATTGATCTTGTCTGGGTCGGTGGATCCGTGTCGTTCGTACTCGGACGGGATCGGGGATGAGGGGTTTCTGTTGTGCGTTGCGGATTTGTCACTGTAGAGGTACCGTTCCAGCTTCTTCCGTGGCCATTTTGTTTGATTTGATCTCGAGTTTTTTCTTATCATCTTTTCTCTTTTTATAGTCTTTGAGGAATCAGATCTTTGTTTTGATGAGTGTTCATGTGAGCTAAGCTGTGAATGTGAAGCATTGGTGATCGCACACCTCTGTGTTCGTCTTTCTTGATGAATTAATCCAGCTTCTTTGTGGATTTAGCTTGTGTTTCCTGCTGAAGGATTTGGCCTAGCTTCGAGAGATCAAAGAGTGCAAAATTTGTGGACATCTAATCTCTACATGATCTCTGTTCTTGTTGATTGAGAGTGCGTCTTACAATGCCATCTCTCTGTGTTCTTCTTGAACTGAGGATATGGAATCTTCAGTAGCTTGTTCAAAAATCTAACTGTTATCTTTGTCACTCTTCAAGACACAACGTAGTACAAGTGGTTCGAAGCCCAATTGTCACATCTCTTGGTTGTTTAGGAATAGAAAATCAAAAAATCTTAAACACAACGTGACTTAGGCTTGAGTAGGCTATTGAAGTTTTCTTTTATTTTGGTTTTTGAGCAAAGAAAGGTGAAACTTCGCTCTGCTTCTAGTTGTGAAGGAGAGAGAGAGAGTGATTTGCTTTCCTTCAGAGAGAGAGAGAGAGAGAGAGAGAGAGAGAGAGAGAGATTTGCTTTCCTTCAACAGAGTCATCTGTGCTGCATTCCGAGGGCTTTGCATTTCCAGTGTTCTCATTATACTGATTGCTGTTTCTTAACTTTGGGCTTGCAGGATTGCTGAAAAGTCTCTCAAGACTTTCGGTGCTGAATTACCTGGTGATTGTATTGTATGTGGAACTCATTGCTGAGGCAAAACCAAGCATCCGTAAACAAGAAGCAACAGTGGTAGCTCCAGCTGCTTCTCCATTAGGCGGGTGGAATCCAACCCATTCTAGAAGTGCTCCTGCCAAGTTCAAACTCCCTTTGCCAGCTAGTGTTCCTTTGATTGGTGGAGCAAAGAGGAAGCATTCTTCGGTGCAAAATTCTCCTTCACCAGTGCTGGCCCCTTCTCCTTCCTCAGATTATGGCTTAATAACAACTAAGAGTCTCCTCTCATTGAATTCATCACACCTATCAGATCCTTCAATGCAGCGCAATGGTCATCCTGCACTTGAGTCATCCCTTGTACCTTCCCCTGCTGAGGATTCTGCTCCTGGAGATTCCAATTCTACCTCAGTTCCTTCTGGTTTGGCAGAACCTCCATCTTCTCACTCTGGTAAGCTGAAATCACAAAGAGTTGATATTATTCTAACACTATTCTGAAAACTTTAGCGATTTCCATTCTTGCTGAATACTATCTATTCAATTACTGAGATATATGACATTGATGTTTAAGCAGTCTGACCTTTGTGAGCCATCTGTATGACCCTTGGTCTAAGTATATCAATCACTTAAGCATCTTATCAATGGAAACAACTGACTATGGGAAACTAAAGTAGTTACCAGGATATGAAACACAGAAATGAAACAATATGTCAGACTTCTTATTCTTCTTCTCCTTTTAAATTCTTGCAGCAGCACCAATATTCTCTGTTGTGAGTCATATGTATTAGGTCTGAGTATATCAATCACTGAAGCATCTTATCAGTGGGAACAATTGATTATAGGCAATTGATATTGGTTACCTAGGATATGAAACATTAAAGACAGCAAATGAAAGAATACATGAAACAAATTGACTCTAGGTCAACATGTGAGGACCATATGAAGACATATATGTGTTTTCTAAAAAATGAATTTTTGATCCACCAAGGCTGTCATATACTTACTTTTCCCCTCTCATTTCCCATTCCTAAAATTTAATGAGGGAATCCACTTCTGGTAAAAGTTTATATTATGTTGATAACTTTTTTTTTTTGTTGAAAATTTCCATATTTGAAACACATTTTGTTCTTGATGTCATTAGTTTTTTTTGGTATGAAATGCACTTTTTCCCTTCTGGAATGCAATCTGGCTTTTGGGGAAGTTTCCTGGTCACAAGTTGGCTGATTGGATAAGCTTTGGTATGAGTCACATATTTAAATATGGAATCTCATCGAGTCATTCTGGTTACTTCTCATCTATATGTAATGTGGTTTGAATACTGATCTTTTAGCTTTGGGTTTGTTTACCTCAACTTAAGCATTTATAGTGGTATTTGTGTTGGAGAAGGATGTTGCGGGCCAAAAATGGTGCAGAGGCGAGGTACTCAGGATTGTCATTGTGTGTACCCAGTGAAAGTTGAGTTATTTCTGTTTAACATCTCTCTGAGTTCAAACTGGACTACTGAATTTCTTGAAGAACTGGCTACCCAGCTCAATTTGCGAGTTTCACAATTGGAGATCAAAAACTTCTATGTTGTTGGTGCATCGGAGCTAAATATCACAATGGATATAGCCCCACAAACTGGGATAAGTTTCTCTGGGGATCAAGTTCATGCAATGAATTCTTCACTTGCACTGCATAGGGTTAACTACAAGCTTCTTAATTTAATTTGGTTCAAGCCAGTTGCTCCTTCTCCTGGTAATTGTTCATTTCACATCAGTGTTAAATATTTAACTCATGTTATTAGTTGTTTTGGAAATTCAAAGTCATGGTTAGTACTTGCACCAGATATGAATTGACTTTAGAATCTGGAAGATTAACTGCACCTTTTGTCATCATTTTTATTGCATGCCTAGCATCTCTCTCTCTCTCTCTCACACACACACACACACACACACACACACACACACATTATAGCAAAAACAAAATATACAACCTCTCTCTTTCATTTCATGGTTATGCTTCAGCCATAAACTGATATATCTTTGTTAAAATAAGTACGCAACAAATAAGGAAAAAATGAAAGTTATTGGGTGAAAAAGAAAATTATCAGGAAACAAGAGTTTTGAACATAACCATCCCTATGAACCATGCTATAGGATATATGCTTCATCCAAGTTGAATCTGTTGGAATCTCACCAATTGTAAAAAGACAATTTACCTTGCCGGCATTGATGCCACCAATTCTTTAGAAAATCAGTATCCATTGATTATCAATTTATGAAAGTTATTTGTAATCCTTTCGCTTTCTTCTTTTGATATTTTTATAATATTATTATCATTATCCTTTTACTAAATATAAAAGAAAAATCATTTTTTTGGGAACATTTTCCTAACCATATCATGCAATTGTTAAAAGAAATCCATTCGGAAGTCAAAACTCCAGCTTATGAACCATCTAAATGTGGAAGCAACCAAACCATCGGAATGCACAAAAGATATATAATGATTTAAGCTCAGATCACCTAAATCCATTGTTTTTTCATGCATTTTGTTATCTGATATATTTGGGAGTACTTTTTTGAATATTCAACCAAGATTCACCGTATCAATCTGTACTTAAGGAATGGAGGTTTGATATAGTGCAAGGGCCAACTTGGCTTGTAGTTGGTAGAATTGACCAGTTCCATCTGGTTGTGTTGCACCAATCTGCACCACCTGGTCTTGCACTGTACTGTCTGGGCACGAGAAAGAGTCTCTCAATGTTTGGTTGGTATGAGAATTGGACCATATCATACCATACCATATCAATAGGTTATCGATACGGTACTTAGAACCATCATGGTGAATCTTGTATCCAATCTTGTCAGATAATCCATAATTAGTTTAATCTTTCTTGCTTTTGAATGTATATAATCCTGCATTAGCTATAGAGACATGAGATCTTGCTTGTCATTCTTCACATATCTATGTTATTTCTTCTTTGAAAGAGGTAGAAGTTGGTATATGTTGGGTACATATACTTTCTTTGGTGATTAAAAATAAGCTTGATGGATGAAAAAAAAAACCAAACTCTAACCCATAATGTGTATGGTTTTAGTATATTCATGTGGATTAAAAGAAGATAGACTAGCTCATCACATCCCAAAAACAACCGAGTATTATAGGTTCTATCTGTTGTTAATCCTCTGTATTGTAGATTAAAATTAGTTCAGTTATTTGAGCTAATTGCATTACAAGAACAATTAAAGTTATTTTAGGGTTCTGTCTGTTTCTATTCCTTATATTATAGATTAAAATTAGTTTAGTTATTTGGAAACAATTTATTTTGAGGAAAAACACTAACATACAACTCAACTCAACTCAACTAAGCCTTTTTCCACCTACATGGGGTTGGTTACATGAATATGCTTCCTCCATTCTGCTCTATTCAGGGCTAAGTCGACACTCAAATTACAAATAGCTATATTTTTACTTATTTCTGTCCATGTCATTTAGGTCTACCTTTACCTCTGTCATTACCATGGATTGTTAAAGGATCACTTTTTCTAACTGAAGCATCTAAAGGTCTTTGTTGTATATGTCCAAACAACCTTAATCGATTTTCTTTCATTTTATCTTCAATTGAAGCTACTCCTATCATTTCTCATATATTTATTTTTAATTCTATTTTTTAAAGTTTTACCATATATTTATCTTAACATGCTCATTTCTGTTACACTTAATTTATTCACATGTTGTTTCACAAAACATTAACGTGTGGTCATTAAATAACACTGGGCATGACCAGACTAACTGAAATGTGTCTTTATTACCTCAGTATATGTTTGCTATGCCTATCTCCATTCCATCCTGCCTGTTCATTCCTACTGTGTCTAAGATTGACTGTTCCATAGTTACTCGGTCCAGCATTTTACTGTGTTTGCTATGTTATTAGTGCTATTAATGGTAACCAAGTTTTACTGAGATTGTTGCCACCCATCGCTTGTTGTGTTTTCCAGCTCCAGCACCGATTATGTCACCTACAGCTTCTTCAACTGCAATGCCTTATTTGCCTAGGCCAAATAGTGATGATGGATCTGCAAAACATTCAAGTCTTCTTACTGTGATTGGCATATGTGCTGGTGTTGTAATCATTGCTTTCATAATTGTGCTTATAATCTGGTCATGCATGTCTGCCAAAGGGAGGAAAAAGATACCTGTCAAAGAAACTGGTATACAATTTAAGTTTCAATTTTGTTGTTTAAACTGACCTCCATCACCTATGGCTTTTTCAACTTCCTACATATAATTATGCAGCATCAGGTTTATTATGTATTTCAAGTTCCAGTTATTAGTTCAAATCTATTACCTGTTAGTATTTCCACTTCTTGCATAAATCTTCGTCTCACAAATTTTAGTTGAGGTGTTAGGTAAGCTCTAATGCTGCAAGAAGGTAAGAATTAATGAAAAGGATGTTTTTTATCTCTCCTTGTGCATTTCCCATAATGTTTAGAACTCAACATTTATGACATTACTTTTTTAATTTTGGCAAGAAAAGAGCAAAAGTGGATTATGACAAGATCAGCAAACTAGGATTACAATCTTTGAAAGTTGGAATGATAAATGACCAGGAACTTGTGCCAAAAGAGCTAAAGAGAAAACTTTTGTGTGCATGCACACACAAACATGCTTATATAAAACTATCTGGTACATACCACACCTTGCCACACGGCATATCCCATGTTGCTAGGATACTGTCATGGTACATGGGTGTGTATTGCCTGGGTATAACTACAAAGTGAAAAGTTACTAATTTAACTCAGTTCATTGATTCTTTTCACTTTGTAATTTGAGCTCATTGTTGTTTTTTTGCTTTTTGGATGGAACTTGCTAACACTGCAATGCATCAGTTAGACTGTATTCATCTTAAACAACATATGAAGCTTGACTTGTGTTGCCATATTAAAGTGCCAAAACTCTGGATCTAGGGTTCAAAACATATCTACTTCCCATCAAGAAACAAATGATATTAATGCAAAAATATCATGCTTTATTCACGTGTCTGTGCATTCCTTGGTTATATTTTGACAATACCATGCATCTTTCCAAGTATGACACAGTACATATTGTTCCGACCCTTGATCATGATGGCCGCTGAACATGAATCTGTATCCTGCTTCTCAAGGGGGTCACTTCCTTGTTTAGGGCAATCCATTGCATATCCTTATTCCAACTTCCTCTCTTCCCCCAACATTTTTGATCTTTCTCCCATCTTCTTTTACTGGCCAAGACAAAACAGAGATCTTATGTAAGTCTCCCGTGATATTTATTACATATGCCCATAACTTGAAGTTAGCTACCCATCACTATATCATAGACCAATGCAACTCATAAGCTTTCTTGAGTATAAATATTTCTAATGTTATCTTGCATGGTTTTGCCATATCCACCTGATCATTTTTATTTATGCAATTCTTGTCTTATGGGGCCTTCTTAATTACTGCAATCATTAAACCCACATAACAGTTCAAGAGCCCCTTGCCATTTCATTTTTCTCATTTCACATTCTTACTCATTAATCAAAAGATAGTAGGATGCCTCTTAGAACATAGATCACAAATTCATATGAGATACTGTCTGTGCACTCACACGCGCAAGTAGGTGCGCATGTACGCTCGCACAAGCATGCATGTATGCATGCATGTGTTTGTGTCAGTGTTGCTTATCATGAGAAATGTTCTCCTTGACTTTAATAGCCATTGGAAAAAAAAAATAATGAAACTATTGGGAGAAAAAAAAGCATTCTTCTTCACTTTAAAGGATAGGATGGAGCAAAGACTTTTAAGGAGCCATAGCAAAGAATCAACATATTAAAAGGTAATGAACTAACAGAAGATGCTGTCATGCAAGATATGGAGTATTATGATCTTTGCTTTTGCCAGCTATGATTTGTTCAAAATAAAACCACACCATGTCATATTGGTTAATTTCTAACATCGATTAACAAACAATTGTATGCTGTCAAATGGGAAAAAGGATAATGGTAGCCATCCATTTTTAGCATCTAACCATCATGAATTACTAGAGAATGTAGCCTGCAACCAGCTTCTAGATTCTTATGCTGTGACTTGGATGATTGTCATCCATTGTTTAATGCTTTCACTGCATCATATTTATGCAGCAAAGCCAAGAACTGCAGATGTTGTTTCTTTAGAAGGGTCTATTCGCCATCCCACCAGTACACGGTTCCTTGCATATGAAGAGCTTAAAGAAGCAACAAATAACTTTGAGGCTGCAAGTGTGCTTGGAGAAGGTGGGTTTGGTCGTGTCTTCAAGGGTCTTTTAAGTGATGGCACTGCTGTTGCCATAAAAAAGCTTAGCAGTGGAGGACACCAAGGAGATAAAGAATTCTTGGTTGAGGTTGAGATGTTGAGCAGGCTGCATCATCGAAATCTTGTGAAACTAGTTGGTTACTACAGCAGCCGTGACTCATCACAGAACCTTCTCTGTTATGAGCTTGCTCCAAATGGAAGCTTAGAGTCCTGGCTTCATGGTATTGCTTACGGCCAAATCTGAAAGTTCTATTTGTTGACAAGTTACCATTTGACATCCATTGGGGCAAAAAATTCTAAATACGGTGCTGATATTAACCATGTTCTCTTCAGGTCCCTTGGGAGTTAACTGCTCTTTGGATTGGGACACTAGAATGAAGATTGCTCTTGATGCTGCTAGAGGTTTAGCCTACCTTCATGAGGATTCCCAACCCTGTGTGATCCACAGGGATTTCAAAGCATCAAATATATTGCTGGAGAACAATTTTCATGCCAAGGTCTCTGACTTCGGTCTGGCAAAACAGGCACCTGAAGGTCGGGCAAATTCTCTCTCCACTCGTGTGATGGGCACATTTGGGTGAGTTGTCCATTTCCTTTATTTTGAATCAGATTTTTTCCCATTTTCCTTGTACCTTGTTACTGTTGTTTCTGACTTAAGTTATGTATTTCAGTTATGTAGCTCCTGAATATGCCATGACTGGACATCTGTTGGTAAAGAGTGATGTATACAGCTATGGAGTGGTTCTACTTGAACTGCTAACAGGAAGGCGGCCTGTTGATATGTCACAACCATCTGGTCAGGAGAACCTTGTAACTTGGGTGAGACCTATTTTTCCTCTCTCTCTCTCTTCCCACTTCCCCTTCTCAACATTGTATTCACAAACTACAAACTTTATTTGGGCATGCACAAATTCAGGGTGGCACTCTTGGACATTGATTTAAGGTATGCTCCATATGCCCGAATGAAATGATACCCGAGTACCTGGGAGGATGCTCATCGTTAAAAGTGAAGAAAGCCCACATATGCACCTAGTTTACTATTCTCTGATAGTTGATTGGATGTTTCGTGAAATTTTTTTTTTTTTTTTTGTTTTTTGAGCTCATTTTCGTATCAATTTTTCGTTGCAATCATTGTTTGTTATCTGGCAGTACATGATGGTGTTATTTCATTCAGCTTATTTAGTTACTTGGACTGGATAGGGGCAATCCACTTACTCATTCTATGCTCTGCAGGCTCGGCCAATTCTTCGACACAAGGATAGGTTAGAAGAGCTTGCAGATCCGAGACTTTCAGGTAATTATCCAAAGGATGACTTTGTTCGAGTTTGCACAATTGCAGCAGCCTGTGTTTCGCCTGAGGCAAACCAAAGGCCCACAATGGGTGAAGTGGTTCAGTCCCTTAAAATGGTGCAACGTGTCAGGGAGTACCAGGATACCATGCCAACTCCATCTGCCCGCCCCAATATCAGGCAGTCTTCAACAACCTATGAGTCTGATGACGCTTCCTCAATGTTCTCTTCTGGACCGTTCTCCGGATTAAGCCTTTTTGACAATGACAACAACTCCAGAGGAGCAGTTTTCTCGGAAGATCTTCATGAGGGTCGGTGAAGTGAAGAATTAAGAGCAATATTTCTGGCCATTCGAAACTCTGATTGCCAAAATGGCAATACAAGAATCAGGTGCTGCTACTCAAACAAGGTGGGGCCTTGGATTGGTGGCTTGAACTTGGTAGAAGGTTTGGTTGCATATTGCTTGTATGTTCCAATTTTCTTACACCCAGGTAGCTGTGGGGTTTATCTCCATGAAAACATTGTTTTATCTCTGTTTCGAAATATCTGATCAAACGTCGTCCTAGTCTCCGGGCATATATTTTCTTACATTTATTTGCTAATACGAATTCATGAAGCAAATTTTGCTCCTCCTAAATCAGACTGAATTTTGACAGCCATTCAAGAACGGTAATACTAGAAAATGATGGTGTCAGCACCCAATATGTACTGAAAATGGAATATCATTGGATCCAGTAATTCACGACCACAACATTAGGTATATCCGACATATATTATTTCTCTGTTCTCAGTATAAGAATCAGGAATTCTTTCATCTTCTAAGTTGTTACTTCTCCCGAGCATATGTTGGTGGTAATATCACTAGTCAATGAAAAACTTGGTTTTCATAAAAGAAAAAACTGTATATATTTTTTCAGTGGTAACTTTCTTTAGTTCTTTCTTTTTTCTACAAAGTTAGGCGATTGTCCGGTATACAGTCCTCTTGAATCTGGATACTTTTACCTAGAGGTTAGGCACCTGTTTTTATTTAGGAACAGGGTTTGTCCGGCTTGGAATCAGTCATGATTGTCAGGCTTAGGTTTTATTCTAGAATTGATTGTCTAATTAGTGATCACGATGATAGTTTTAATATTTAGGGGATCTATTCTCTTTAATTGAGGTTTGAACTTCAGTTTTACCATCAGGACCACTGTAGTTATGTTGTAATTAAATATTTAAAGTCATCGGACATTTATAATGAAAAAAATAGCTGGCAATTGTTCAATATTTTATTAATTTATTTGGATTCTTATAATTAATTCTATTATTTTTTATCCAATCTAGGATCCAACTAGTAATGAGAGTGACAACATAATGGGCATATTAGTTCGTTCCTTTATATTTTGTTTTAGATATTGAGGAGTAGCTAGTTGGACGATAGCTTTTTACTTTGTAACCATATAATTTAAAAGTGAAATCTAGTTGGAATTTGATTGTATTAGATTTTAAGTTGTGTTTTGGTATTGGTAGATTGACTAGCACTACAAGAAAATTATGAAATAGCAACGCAAATATTCGTTGCAAAATAACGACAGAATTGCGATGCAATTATAACTCACAAAATCTGCGATAAAATAGCGACAAATTCGTCTCTATTTAGTGACGCGTTAAATCAGTCGCTAAATAGTGACGTAATTAGCTACTCCCAAAAAAATTCATCGCTAAATAGCGACTTAAGAAAATGCGTCGCCATTTAGCGACTCAAGCAAATGCATCGCTACGACACTAAATAGCGACTCACGAATATGTGCCGCTACGTAGCGATGCATATGCTTGAGTTGCTAAATAGTGATGCATTAATGCATCGCTAAATAGTGACACAGTGCTTGCATCGTTAAATAACGACGCATATGCCTGAGTTGCTAAATAGCAACGCATATGCTTGTGTTGCTAATGCGTCGCTATTTAGCGACTCAAGCAAAATGTGTCGCTAGTTAGCGACACATATTCATGAGTCGCTATTTAGCGACACAAGCATATGCGTCGCTAACTAGCGACGCATTTTGCTTGAGTTGTATTTAGTGACGCATTAATGCGTCACTAGTTAGTGACGCATATGCTTGCGTCGCTATTTAGGGTTTTAGGGTTTTAGGGAGGGTTTAGGGTGTTAGGGTTTTAGGGTTGAGAGTTTAGGGTTTTTAGGGTTCAGGGTTTAAGGGTTCAGGGATTAATTAAGG
>UESW01002024.1:84778-131953 GCA_900491605.1 Calamus simplicifolius | reverse complement strand
GTCGCTGCCATGGCCGTCTTCTCCGGCCACGGCCGCTGCCGTGGCCGGCCGTGGCCTGGCCACGGTGGCCAGGCCACCAAAAAAAAATTATAGTTTGGGGGGGGTTTTCCCCACCCCCCCCCTCATCTTCTCCGGCCACGGCCGCTACCGTGGCCTAGCCACGGTGGCCAGGCCATCAAAAAAAAAATTACAGTTTGGGGGGGGGGGTTCCCCCCCTCCTTCATCTTCTACGGCCATGGGCAGCCGTGGCCTGGCCATGGTGGCGAGGCCATCGGAAAAAAAAAACAGTTATGTGGTCCCCCCTCCCGTTCGTCTTCTCCGTGGCCAGTTAGGGGGCTTTTCCCCACCCCCAGCCCCTTCAATTAAAAAAAAATTAACACTCATAAAAAAAATTAACAAAAAAAATTAGATTCTATCATATTTTATATTTTTTAAAAATATTTTCAAATAATTTGATGACAAATATAAAAAAAATATAAATATATTTTTAAAACATGGGCAACTTAATTTTTTTTAAAAAAAGTAACAGCTAGGGGGGTTTTCCCCACCCCCCGGTCCCTTCAAAAAAAAAAATTTAACACTCATGAAAAAAAATTAACACAAAAAATTTAGATTCTATTATATTTTATTATTTTTAAAAATATTTTCAAATAATTTGATGATAAATATTTAAAAAATATGAGTACTAATCTAATTTTTTATTAGATTAGTTATAAATTAATTAATTTATGTCATTAGTCGGAGCTCTTTGGATAGACTGATTAGCTCATCAATCTTGACTCTTTTTAAATCAACTGATTAAACTCATAAATCGTAGCTATTTAGGTCAATTAATTTAGCTTATCAGTTTTAACTTCTCAAGTAAGCTGATTTAGACCATCAACCTTGTCTCTTTAGATCATCAATCAAAACTCTTTAGATAGGTCGAGCTGAATTAGCTTAGCTATTTAGGTCAACTAATTTAGCTCATTAACCATAACTCTTTAGATTATGTAATTTTAAAATTGAAGTCGTAGCTTTTCATTTCTTTATAGCTATTTATGCAATAATATTTGTGCATTTGTAGTTATTTACAATTGTTATGTCTTGATTATTTACATTCTGCTTCAAATTGAATGATACATTAAATTATGTAATGCTAGATAGAAAGTCTTGTTGTATTATTATTTAATTTTCAGCAACAAATTAGTAGTTTCAATGATTTATATTTTAGTTTACAAACATTTATATTCGACATAATAATCTTAAGAAGTCAGTGACTATATAGAACACTATTCCTATATATGTATAATTGACAAGAAGTTAAGAATAACAAGCATAAGTTCGATTGTCTTCGGATTTCCATATTATTAATCACAGCACTATAACCTTTAGACCCGTTTGAGAATTTGTAAGACTTAGTCTTGCAAATTCTCAAATTGTCCTGGTGGACAGTTTGAGAATATTTTTTGCGATATGTTAGTCTGCTATTAATCATCGTTGGGTGAGATTGCGGTTTGTATTTGCTCATACGTTCTCCTAGTGTGGCATATATGTCACACATTTAGGAGAACATATGGGGAAATGCTGCTGAAATTTCAACGTAACCGATCGATGATAATTAATAGCAGAATAACATATCAAAAAAAAATATTCTTGAATGGGATAGGGCCTTACCTTTTAGACGTGGAGTGAAGGTAGAATTAATTTAGGACACTTGAATGCTTGTGAAGTCTCATGATTAAACGGACCGCCTTGCGGCCCGACCCGAACTCAAGCCCTAGCATTAGCCTGGCATGAACCTGTGCCTCAGTCCTTGCTAGCACGCCAAGGATCGTAGCCGTGGCCGGGCCTTGCAGGGTAGGGACCTTAGTTGTCTAAAAAAAAATTGGTTTAGTTATAAATTATTTAAATGGTTGTTATTAACCTAAGTTGTGTAAAAGAAATAATTTAGTTATATATTTAGTAATGCTAATATAGTTTTATAATGTGGTTTCCTTTAATGGTTTACCAGAAATTGTATAAGTCGGTCAAAAATGAGCGGGGCTCGCTCGTGGATGTATGCAAGGATAAAAGATGGCTTGCTTAATCTAGATTTTCTGAATGGATTGAAAGAATTTATCGCATTTGCATGTAGCCAACCTGAATGGATGGATGGGCCTAGGATTAGGTGCCCATGCAACTATCACAGGTGTCAGAATAAAGCCTATAGAGATGTCGAAACTGTTAAGGTGCATCTGTGTAAAAAGGGGTTTGTTCCTGATTATGATGTTTGGTACTGTCATGGTGAACCAGAGGAAATTCCAGCAGTTGTTACAAGCCAACAAGTGTCAATTCCCGTTGATGAACCATTTGTGAATCTAAACACATATGAAGAAATGGTGATGAATGCATCGGGTAATGAATTCAATCAGAATACATTTATGGAAGAACCAAATCAGATACACAACAATTTTATGATATGTTGCGTGCTGCAAATCAAGAATTGTATCCTGGTTGTGAGGGTCATTCATAGTTGTCTACGGCTGCTCGGTTGCTGAATATTGATGTAGAACATCGATTATCAGAAAAGGCATTTAATTCTGTAGCTGGGTTAATAAAGAAATTTTGCCAAATGATAATATTGTAGTAGACAGTTTTTACTCAACGAAGAAGTTGTTGCATGGGCTTGGGCTCCCGGTTAATAAGATCGATTGTTGCTTGAACAATTGTATGATATATTAGGGTGAAGACTCGGAGCTGAGATGGTGTAAGATTTGTGGGCAATCGAGGTACAAAAATGGCGAAGGGGGAGCTAGTACAAGTAGGAGGAAAAGTGTTCCTTATAAGAGGATGCATTACTTTCCTCTGACTCTACGCCTGCAGAGATTATACAGATCTGAGGCTACAGCTGCTGATATGAGATGGCATGCTGAACATGAATCTAAAGAGGATGAAATGCGGCATCTTCAAAAGCTTGGAAGCATTTCAATGAAAATCATCCTGATTTCGCTGAAGATATAAGGAATGTTAGATTAGGTCTTTGTACCGATGGCTTCCAACCATTCGGTCAAGCGGGGCAACAGTATTCATGTTGGCCTGTGATACTGACTGTATATAACCTTCCTCCATGGAAGTGTATGAAAGAGACTGCAATGTTTTTGACAGTTTTGGTTCCAGGACCATCAAATCCAAAGGAAAAGATTGATGTCTTCCTGCAACCGTTGGTTGCCGAATTGAAAATGTTGTGGGAAACAGGAGTCGTAGCCTACGACATTTCTATGAAACAGAATTTCATCATGAGAGTTGCTTTGATGTGGACAATAAGTGACTTCCCGGCACATGCAATGTTGTCTGGTAGGAGCACTGCTGGACGTCTGGCATGCCCTCATTACATGTATGATTCGGATGCATTTACATTGCAGAAGAATGGTAAGCAGTCATGGTTTGATAATCATAGGAAGTTCTTGCCCCCAAATTATCCTTACAGGCGTAACTTGATCGCCTTCCGGAAGAACACAGCAGTCACAAAATTTGCCGAACCGGTTAGGTCCGGCATGGATATATTTGATACTATAGAGCATTTGGGGTTGAGGTATGCTTGGGAACCAGATGCAAATAGAATAAATGGCCGTATATGTAAAGAACATAACTGGAAGAAGCAGAGTATATTTGGGATTTGCCTTATTGGAGCACAAATCTCATCCGGCACAACTTGGATGTTATGCATATCGAGAAAAATTTTTTGATAACATATTTAACACGGTGCTAAACATCCCGGGAAAACAAAAGACACTGCAAAGTCAAGAGAAGAACTTAATCAGTATTGTAGAAGAGGTGATTTGAGGAGGAGTACCGACGGGACCTATCCTAAAGCCTGTTACACTCTTGATAGAAATTCACGAGAAGTTTTATGTAACTGGCTTAGAGGGTTAAAATTTCCAGATGGTTATGCCTCAAATATCGGTAGGTGTGTGGACATGCATAAGCTCAAGTTGTTCGGCATGAAGAGTCACGACTGTCATGTTTTCATGCAATGGTTATTGCCTATAGGTTTTCATGAGTTGCTTCCGCAACATGTCTAGAAGGCATTGACAGAGCTCAGCTTGTTCTTCAAGGAGTTGTCTGCCACAGTCATTACTTCTGCATCCATGGCAAGGCTTGAGGAGGAAATTCCAATTATTTTATACAAGCTGGAGCGAATATTTTTTCCCAATTTTTTTGACTCAATGGAGCATTTACCGGTTCACTTGCCATAAGAAGCGAGCATAGCTGGTCCCGTGCAGTATCGCTGGATGTATCCTTTCGAGAGGTAAATATATACATCATTAAGACATATTGACATTTCAAATATTATTTCATTGTGAGAAAATTGGTTAATTTTTTGTCTCAACTTTACATATAGGTACCTTAAGAAGTTAAAAAATAATGTGCGTAATAAGGCAAGGGTTGAAGGTTCTATATGCAATGCACACTTGGTCGAAGAAGTTTCAGCTTTTGCCTCGCATTACTTTGAGGGTCACGTCCACACGAGGAGCCAAATCTTGGTCGTAATGATGACGTATGTGTGGACGAAGGAGAACCTAATGACGGTAGAATATCAATTTTTAAAGGTATCGGCCATTCATTTGGGGGGCAGAAGTCAAGAAATCTTAGCGATATGGAGTATAATGCAGCACATTATTATATCCTAATGAACTGTAGAGAAGTCGATCCATATATTGAGTAAGTGTATACTTCAATGCTTAATTGGAACTTCTAATTTAAATTACAATATACCATAATATTTAATTGCTAACATCAGTTTTAATCCTTATCATCCCATAAGGATGTATTGTGATAGACAACGACAGATGAATCCTGACATCAGTCAAGTTGCAATTGGACAGAAGTTAGAAACGGAGTTCGCTTACTAGTTTTATAAATTTGTGAGTAGTATCACTCAATCAATTTTAGTAATGGCTTTAATTTTTCGAATTGGTTGTGAATAGCTTATTAATTTATAGGTAAACGGTCCATGGTCCCCAACCGATAATATTTTCATTAAATGTCTATCGCAATGGCCATTGAAGACCGTAACAACCTCTACTGGCTATTTTGTTAATGGGTACAAATTTTAGATTGAACGATTAGCAGCTTTAAGAGGCACGCAGAACTGGGGCGTGTGTGTTAAAGGAGAAAGTGTTGGAGCAAATATGCAGATTATTACGGAAAGTTAGTAGAGGTGGTTGAAGTTGAATATCCCGGTTGGCCTATGAAACGAATCGTATTGTTTCGTTGCGATTGGTTCGATCTGATAGTTCCTGTGGGCAAAAGGGTTCATAACGACTACAATTTAGTTGAAGTGAACCATCGACGAAGATTGCAGAAATATGACCCATTTATCCTTGCATCCCAAGCTCAGCAAGTGTTTTACTGCGGATATCCAAGTTTGCGCAACGACAAGCGAGATTGGTGGGCTGTTTCTAAAATCGTCCCACGTTCAACAATCTTATTAGAGGAGAGTTCATCAAGTCAATCAGACGAGTGCCCTGCATTTCAAGAGGATGAGATGGAAATGCATGCAATTGAGGACGACACAAGGGCTCCTGAAACATCTCTTAGAGATCCAAATGGTGATGTCCAAGAAATTGCGGATGCAAATGTTCGGTTTCCTTCCGATGATAATGAAACTGAATCGCAGTCCGATACGGCATCGGATGTTGAACCAACATTTCACGAAACAAATGACACCGATTAAACATAGAGCTTTTTTTAAATTTAACTTTATTTTATAAGTGGTAAATTTTTACATAGTCAATCATTAATCATAATTTAATTACATGAATCTTTAGTATTTTCAGTATGACGGGCAGAGGTAGATCTACCGACGACATACGGAGTAAGCAGGGACGTAGCCCTACTGCATCAGATCACATGAGCTTTGGAGATGGAGAGTTTGGATCTCCACACATCGCACAGCCTTCGATCTCTCCAGCAGTCGGCGGTGATCCTGCATTGGTATTACCATCCAGCCGATCGGTACATACCTCCGAGAGTTCATCGACCATCGGCCACACCGTACTTTGACTTGATGCTCATGGGCTATAAGTATATACTAATTAAAAATATATGTTTATGTTTTTAAGTCAATTACTTATAAACATGCATTTTTTAACAGATTTATTGAGCAGCATCATGTATCCAGCCACATCAGCGCCGTATTTCAGAGGCGTGCAGATCCCAGTGGCTACGATTGGCGCCACGTATCTCCAGCCACGAGGGAGTTTTATTTTTCTGAGTTTCAGGTAAATTTATTAAATACAATTTATCACTAATATAAAATTCTTAATCTTAATAAATTTTGAAACTAACTATTTATTTTAATGCAGAAAAAGTTTACGTGGGACCCTGCCAGCCATGATGCCATTAGGGCAGCCTGGGAGGCTCTTACGGGACGCCGATATCCAACATGCTTCATCGTTGGAGGTCATTGGGTTAGTGTCCTACGCATGTTCCAGAGGGTATTTGGCACGAGTGGCAGCATGCCTGGCAGTCCGATGGCTGGCGCAGGAGGTCCGCATCAGCCAGCATGAACCGCCGATCCAAGAAGGGCAGTCCTGGCATGGGTCTCTCCCGCCATACTTCGGGCTCCATTTTGATTCAGGAGCACAGACGCTGTATGGTAAGAAAACATAAATAATTTAATTACTAATTTAGTTATTTACAAATATTTGTATTAATATCAATTTTTTTATTGTTATAGTCTGAGCAGGAGGGCGGAGATCCTGGTGAGTTTTGTCTATTCAGGGCGACACACACCAGGAGGGACGGTTCCTGGGTCGACACGCGATCACGGGAGGTTGCGGTAAGAAACTAGCTTTATGTAGTATCTGTTTAATTTCTAAAATTTTATTTCGAGAAATTTATTAACTCATTTATTGTTGATTTTATAATTCAAAGACACGAGTCGAAGAGCTTCGCTCCCAGGCATCGCAGGTCGACTCCACTGATGGGGAGACGCCCGTCGAACTCTCAGCAGAGGAGAGTTGGCGTGTGTTTTTGGAGGCTATTGGTGCCCAGCCGCGAGACCGCAGGGTTTATGGTCTGGGCACTAGAGCTTCTGCATATTTTCCCCATCAAGCCTCTAGCTCATGATTTTCTGGTGATATTCCTGCCGAGCGTTTAGACGACATTCAGAGATCTATTGCGGAGGAGGTTCGGCAGGACGTTCGTCAGGAGGTTCGGCAAGAGGTCAAGCACGAGTTCGAGTAGCGTATGCGAGGCCGAGATCAGGAGCTTGCAGACGTGCGAGATCAGATGCGTCATTTGCAGGATATGGTTAGCTGCTTGTCGCAGGGTCTCCAGCCTCCACGTGATCGCTCATATTCTTGATGTATTTTTTTTCTTTTTATATGTTGTACATGAAAACTTCAAAATTTTAATATATTAATTATTTTTAGAAATTGAATGATTATTGTTTGGATCAATATGAGTGAAGAATGTTTCTATCAATATTTAAATGTAATGAAATTGTATTAACTGTTTTAATTTTTAATATTTTATATTTTTAAAAAAATTTAATTAGCGACGCATTAGCGATTGAAATTGCATCGCTAATATTTTTAAAATTTTATTATTAAATATTGCGACGCAATAACCTGGCATCACAATAATTTAAAAAAAAATTTAATAGCGATGCATTAGCGACTCAAATTGCGTCGCTATTATATCTAAAATATTATTATTAAATATTGCGACGCAATGACCTTGCGTCGCAATATTTTAAAAAAAATTTTCTTGGCGACGCATTAGCGACTCAAATTGCGTTGCTATTATATCAAAAATATTATTATTAAATATTGCGACGCAACTAAATGTGTCGCAATATTGCGACGCAATTGAATGCATCGTAATATTTAATAATAATTTTAAATATTAAAAATTAGTTTTAAATTTAGCGAGGCATTTGGATGCGTCGCAATATTGCGACGCATTGTTGCGTCGCAGAGAGTCGCAATATATAATGCAATTGCGACAAATGAAGATTGCGATGGACATCTGAGCGACGCCGTTATTGCGTCGCTATTGTGTTGCAATAGCATGTTTAGCGACGCAATTGCGACGCATTTGGGCGTCGCAATATTTTTTTCCCCTATAGTGAATTTTGCTTCTGCGATTAGAATTTGATTGATAAGCAATGTTGGAGGATTATAGTTGACTAGTTGTTTAAGTTCTGAAACCAATGATAGTTGACTAATAGTTTACGGATGCCATGGTGTTCAAGTTACTAAAATACGACAACTGCTTCAGAGGAAGATATGTTTTACATGCACTGGCCTTTGGTGAGGTAAAATAGGGGAGAGCAATAAGAAGGCGTCTAAAAGGTTCTGTCCTTCTATGCTTATTCTTTTTACAAGATCCAATGATGGCGCAGTATAGCTGTGAGTAGGATTGATGTGAGCTCAGATTGGCTGACGACCTATCAAGCCTGATAATGGGAAAGATCTAAATTAGTTTGACCTGATTTGGGTTTAAAAGTAGAGCTCAAAAAATTTAAGCCTTAACTTAAAAGAAGGCCTAAAGCAAGTCAAATTCAAAGCTGATTCAAATATAATTTTAAAATCTTAAGATTTCTGCCAATTGTGAGAATAAAATTTCATATCATAACAGAATTTTATAGGATAATCAGATGCAATTATTTTTATATCGTACTACAAATTTTTGAATGAGATTAGGTCCCATTTTTTGGAGTAAAGATATATTCACATATGGTGAAGCTTATCAAAATCTGATGAAGAACTAAGATTTTTTTTATATTATTTCTCAAGAAAATCTTGGATGTAATTATTTTACAGAGTAATTAGTTGTAATTATTTTCATATCTAAAACTTAATTCGATCGATCCAATTTTTGACTAAATGGATTGTGGATCGGCCTAATTGAATTTCGGATCAAGCTTGAGCTTAATTTCTGAAAAAATATTTCTAATCTAAGCTCGGTCTAAAGTTAGAACGTTGTCCAACTCAATCAGGCCCCCTTCGAGTTCTAGTTGGAAGAATTCTTCGGGGCAACATTTCCCTACATGTAATTACGTCAGTTACTATTGGTTTTACCGATCGCTGACATAGCTCAATAAGCTTATGTGGGAAAACGTAGGGTATAAAATTATGTAATAGTAGCTAATTAATCCATGTATTTAATTGGCATCGAGCTACCTTATGTAGGGAATTTCTAGTTGCATCACCAGATTGCTCTCCATACCCCCTCTCATTTTTAAAAAAAATTCTTAAACTACCTTTCTCCCTTTTCTCTCCTCCCCTTTTCACCGCCCCGTCTCCTCCCCAGCAACACCCCCTCGTGCTCCGTCTCCTCTTCGGCACCATCCTCTTCCTCCTTTTCAGCACCGCCCTCCTTCCTTCAGTCTCTTCTTCCTTCCCTAATACCCTTCCTTCACTCCCCGACACGTGTTCTCCCGATGCTCCCCCGGCTCCTAGGCACTGGCTCTCTTTCAGCGTCCCTTTGGCTTCCTGGCACCAGCCCTCTTCGGCCCCAGCCTCCCTCCTTTTCGGCACCATTCGGCCAAACAAGATCGAATGGAGGGCCTCTGTTTAGTTCTGTTTGATCGAACGAAAGGCCTTCGTTCGGTCATGTTTGGCCGAACTAAGGGCCATTGCTGAACAAAGGCAACAGAGCTCTCCGTTTGGTCAAACAGATCGAATAGAGGCCCTCTGTTCGGCCAAATAGGACCGAACAGAGGCTCTCCGTTCGGTCCTATTTGACCGAACGATGCCGAAAGGGAGCGGACGCTGGGCCAGTGCTGAAAAGCCGAAGAAGGCATCGGAAGAGAATATGTGCCGAGAGGAGGGAGGAGATGAAAAGAAGGAGGATGGTGCAGGAGAAAGGAAAGGGGATGGTACTAAAGAGAGATGTATAAAAAGATAGGGTATAAAGAAAAAAAAAGTAATTTAAATTATTATTTTTAAATAAAAAAAATGTACTGAATAATTTGGGCGGTGAAATTTCTTGTTGATCCCCATTATTCTCTATACTTCATAGCTAGAAGTACTCCATTAAGCGAGCGAGGGAAGGGCTTGAGAACCTGATAGGCTGGACGCCCCTAAGGTGATGCAGGACTCAGTTGTTACCGTACGTGTGACATCATATCGCAGCTGCCGTACGATAATATAATATAAGAGTATAAATTATACACAATTAATAGTATGTTATTATTAATATTTGTTACATTAATTTAATTATATATATATATATTATATTTCGAAAATATATTAAATATTTATTATGACATTGTAATTTTAACAAACATAAAATCATATTCGCATCCCTGTCATTTCATCAAAGCCACATTATTAAAGAATTTTGCTAAATGACACATATTAAACTTATAAAGTAATTATTATTTTTTCAATCCAATGTCCGTTGAATATGTGTAAGAAATATTAATTTATATGATGCACATATTATATAATTTTAGTCAAAATTTTTATTGCAATTAAAAATAAATATATATTTACATTAATACTGATGCATGGCACACACTACTCATGATATCAGGCTAAACCAATTCCTTCTACCATATAATAATAGAAAAAATTAATAATAAAAAAAAGTTTTTAGGCACCACATGCGATGCAAAATATGCTCATCATATATGATGATTGATCTGTGCATTTGCAACGAAAATTTTTTTGTTCTTTCTATGTGCATGTATGGATACATGCATGCGAACTAATTATCATGCAATACATGTGTTTCTGCATCAGGTGCATAAATTTTTTTTCTACAACGATGTCCATTCTAATAATAGTGCATCCAAGGTCCATCTCTGCTAACACAAATTTTTTTTGAAAAAAAATCTCTCTACATTCTCTTTTCCGAGAAGCACGTCTTGTTTCCTTGACCCTATATAAAAAAAAGGAAAAAAAAAGAGATAAAAACAATTCTCATCCTCTCGATCATTGCACTCTAGTATTTGACGAACGAAGCCCACATCCTGAATCAACCCACCCGCCGCGTCCAGCAGCACCAACATCTTACATATCAACTTGGGTACGTGGAATGTCATGATAGGCCAAGGGGAATCTAAATGAGATTTTCCTCTGTCTTGGTACTGATCAAATTAAAAGATCCAAGTCCCTCACGCACAGACACAGACATGAACCCAATTCACTTACGATCCTATTTAAAATAAGCCTAGCTACATGCTAAGAATCTTCAAGCCTTTATGAAGTGCACCAATGTTCATATCGTTGGTCATTCCGATCGAGCTTCCTAAAATTAAAGATTAATCTTTAATTTCATCAAATTTTATTCAATAATAATAAAAAATACTTTTTAATGATATATCTTCAAATATGTATATAATACCACTGGAACACTTCAAATTCTTTCTCTATTTAAGCACACTCAAGTATAGGACGTGTGAGAGAGAGTTTGAAGGGTAAAAGAAACTGGTGGGCGAAACTTTCACTTGCTCTTATTTTTGATATATCATTTTCTTTCCATTATTTTTTTTTATTTTTAATATACCATTCTCACTATTATTATTTGTTTCGATCGGCACGTTGGATCTTCATGGCAAACGTGCCCTTTATTTTTCCAGTTGCGATTTCTCTTCATACATTCGGGAATGGCGTCTCTTTCCTTAGATCTTTCGGTCTTCTTCTCCTATTTTTCTTCTTTTTCTCGTCTTTCAATATCATACTGCATTTCTTTTCTCTCTTCTTCGTTCCCTTTCATCCCCATCGTCAGCACTCAGCAGCACCTGCCGACCGTCTCCGTCATCACCACTCCCATCAACGCAGCCAGCGCCCAATCCCCACCATCGACTGCATTCCGCCTCCGGCCTCCCATTTCGTTACCCGCCCTCCCGCCTTCGCCGTTGAGTACCCTCCCCCTTCCCCGCCGTTGAGTCCGACCTCCCGGAGGGCTGTGAGAACCTCGACAGCATCTCTTCCCGTGACTTGATTACCGACTTCTTCGAAGTAACTGATCTAATTAATTAAGTAGAGCCTTATATTCCCGCAAGTGTACCAAGCTAATTTGCACAAAGCCTGCATGTTTTTTTGTAATTTAATTAGGCTAATTAAGTGACATAACAGTAATCCTACACAGTATTTAAGATGTTACGTTCTTTTCATTTCGTCCAGTGGAAGGTTAAACTTCTTCCGATCTCATGGAAAGTATAACAAACGTTCCCTAAAGGCCAACTGTTACCGTTTCAGGGTTTCAGCGGTTGACAAAAGCCAACACTATTCAACCCACACGCAAACACAGAGAGCAGATGCAGTGTTCATGAAGAACCAACGTCTGTTTTGATTTAATATACAATTAAATACATCTGTGAGTAGATGTATTTCTTTTGGAAATCGTTCTGTAAGAGGCTCTCCTTTCCAATTAAACATTACACCTCTTAGCCGTGAGACTTGACCCCCCTTAGACATCTTCATGCAAGTACGAATATTTACTCATAGCTAATGCCAGACATGGGAGCCCAAGAGTGGATGGAGGAGTCCTTCTTCACATTGCAGATGGTGGAGATGGAACTAAACACAGTCCTCTACTTCCTAAGTTCTCCTTACCTCCCATTTCTTTATTACTTTCATGGCTCTGGACAGCATGGGCAAAAATATTCATGCATGAGTCCGAAAATTGAAGCTTGCTATCAAAGACTGCAACGAATGAAGATAAAAATTCAACAAATTTCTTTTGGAAATTTGGAGATCTTTTGATCTGGAGCACAATGTTCATGTGTCAATGATCACATTAGTTTTAGTTTCATCTCATGATTTTGTGGGGCGCTAGATTGGTTAGAAGCAGCAACGCCAGCTAACTAATCCGTATCATCGCCGCTGTTTTTCTTTTCTTTTCTTTCCTTTTTCATGTAAATTAATAGTATTAGAATCTAAGGTTAATATAAAAAATATACAAACCATCTTCACATATGGAGTGCATAGTACCTGAAATTGGAATGGAAAACTGTAAGACAGCCCTAATGACAAAAAATGATTTTGGTTTCTAAAATCTTTCTAGAGTGGAACATGCAGTCAACTTCTCATGAAGACATTTGATGTATTCAATTGTATCCAACAATACGGAGGCCGTGTCATATAAATAAAGAATCAATTAGGATTTAGTTTAACCGCAGCAAGGAAGTAAAGTGATTGTAGCATTCAACTTATCATTTATTTTTGAAACACATAAAAGATTATGAGCTCTGAATACTTGCACCATACCAACTGGTGAAACCAGCTGCTGCAGCGTGGTGATTCTGTCACCAAGTTTCTTTTTCTAACCTGGAAGACCAAAATATATAGCATGGTAGCTATGAGTTCTTTGGCTTCATACACAAAATGATTGCTTGTAAACTTACCTTAGGTGGTGCAATATGAGGAGTTATGGGTTAATTTTTCCAGGCGCTTTTGCTGAGGAGATGGCTTCTTAGTACGACTGTCATCGCATAATAATGGGTGGCAGCTCTGATTCAGCATTGGACAAGGTAGGCATGTTTCTCCTTCAACGCTCTTAAGCAAAGAAGATGGAACCTTGGAAAATCTTCCAAGTGGTTGCAGTGAATCCTGCTGATGGTCTTCTTTGATAGGTTGGACGGGGTTTTCTTCCGCAATCCAATTGCTCATATGAGAGCTGCTTTGGCTACTGCAAATTGGAGGAAAGACAGCAGAATTAGAGAAGTCATGTTGGTGCAGGAGCAAGAGTGAGAAAAAAGTTGCAGAGTTTTATTTGGATCTCTGAATGTATTTTTTCTAGTTGGTCGAGTCCAGTTGTTACTGAGTCAGTCAAGTTTGGATTAGTTCAATGTCCGAGTCATGCATTTTCATTTTATTTGAGTCTTATAATAATTTAAGGGAAGTGTATTACTATTATTAAGACCCTTCTGAAGATATTTAGAAGAAGCTCAGATTAGGCAGTTGGACAACCATCCGATCTCTCTAATCTTATTCATACCCTACCTTTGGAGCTCTGCATAGATTGGATCCGTCTATATCAGGATTGATGACGTGGAATTAATCTTGTCCCTCCATATCGCCACCAACAATTTTAGCAATCTTGGGCGCCCCATAAGGAAGAAATTCGGTGGTCCCCTGCTATACTTTAATGAAAATAAAGATCAGCATTTCAACCATTCTGGAAAGAATCTTGCACCCCATATGGACTTGTTGACAAAAAGAAAAAGAAGAATATCAACCCAAAGCTTTTTGCTTTGCTTGTGGTCCCTTGCCTCCATAATTGGAAACCATATCTTGCTGCTACCATTTTGGTTAAACTAGATGAAGAAAAGAAGAATATTTGCTCTACGATGATAATATTTTACCATATTTTGTAATCCTATCATTTAGTACTCTAATTGTTGAACTTACCTTATAATGGCAAGAGAGGTCTATAAAACCCTTCTCTTGAAACGATGAATGAAGGAGATGAATGAATAAAAAAAAAGTTTTGAGAACTTTCATCCAAGTTCAATTTTCGTTGCCTTAAGCAATTGATCCTCTGTGAGAGAGTTAGGCGTGAGGCCGAAGTATTCTTGCTACCAAACCCTAGTCTAGTCATCTCCTCTACCAAGCTCTACCAAACAAAATCCTAATCCTCATATCACCATCTCATAACCAATCATCAATCTCCTTCCCCTAAATTCTAGGCATCCATACTTGAAACCCTAACCGTCGCCCTCTTCCTTGATTCATCTCCAAAGCCGCCGCCCCTCTCTTGATTCATCTCCAAAGCTGAGGATGCCTTCTTTGCCCTGAATCGAGATCAAGAATCTCACGTGAAGATAGTTTTCTCATCCAGAAATCCTGCACGCTTTCGAGAGATCTTCTACTAATATTAGGAATGCATTATCGTCGGGTAAATCAACCTTTTCCATACTCTATGATTTTGATTCTGTGAAAGTTTATGAACATATATTCTTTGGAGTTTTTCAATTCTAGACTATCCTGGTGCATTTCTTCATTTTTCTAAAAGTTCTGTTCCTGAACCGTTTCTTTCTACATCATAAAATTTGCTCTCTTACTCTTTCTCTTATTTTTGGATGAATTAGCCATCTTCTAAAATACTTAAAAAAATTAATTTTCATCAATTTATTGACTACATAATCAACCCTGCCCTTGTGCTACATCAATCTTGATATCAGAGCAAGGTTTGACATGTTTTTCATCGCACACTAGATTTCTGTTCTACTATAATTTCTGCACATGACCTGCAACTTCCTCTATTATGAACCTATCAGAACGTAATTATTTCAATTTAAAATTATTTTTTGATAATTTATCGTGCCTCTACTATATGCATATAAAATTTTATGATTAAATTCCTTACTAATATTTTTTGAGATTTTTTGTAACCTGCTGGTGCTGAGATCAAACCCTACTGAAATTCTGCACACAAAAAATTGTATTGTTGCATTCCTGAACCCTAAAGTGGCATGCCTCCTAAGCGGATAAATGCAAATATATCTATGACCCATAGGAGTAATGAGCCAAGGCCGGACATAACTCTTTCGGGTTGAGAACCCAAAATTCGTGTTTTGAGTATTCATCTTCTTTAAGTTATTTAAGGACATCGAGCATCTAAGATAAGGTAGAGATTTCATCACCCTTTTTTGACCTAGAAAACCACCAACCTGCATTGTGAACTTAAGCCTTAATTTTAAAATCGAGTAGCACTTAATTGAGCATTAGGGACACCCACGAGTTTTGTTCAACTTAACTTGGGAAAACTAGTTACACCCAAGTCAACATTTGTATTTAGAAGCTGGTATCTAAGACTGGGGGTCAAGAATCAAATGATCAAGTGGTGTTGTGATTTCTTAATTGGGTCTCTGCAAAAGCAGGGGGGTCTCCCACACTCCCATCTCCTACCTGGCCAGTGGACAGCATACTTGTTATCATGATAATGACTTAGTCGACTCACTTTACTTGGACTGCTAGGTTAGTAAACTATAGTACAAGCCAGTCTTGAGTCATTTGGGTGCTTGCTTGAGTCGTATATGACCACCAGATCAGGAGCCCCATACCAACCAAGTCAGAATTAGTCACTATTAGACCCACCCATGGATAATAATTTTGGAGCCATGCTTAGGATCAGTATTGAACAGTTGACTCTGCAGAATGATCGAGTGAGATCCCTAGAGGAGAGTCGTAAAACCAGGACTATGCCTGAGTTAGACCCTCGAAGAGCCCCAAACCATGATCCAGAGTACTACCACAGGAGACCCAATCCTGATAATATGGATCCAGATAAGAATTCTTAGGAATATCATATTAGAAACATCCACTTTTGATGGAAGTTTAGACCCCAAGGTGTTTGTCGATTGGAAAGGTAAAATTGATCAATATTTTGAGTGATACGAGATGACCGAGAAGAGAAAATATAAATTCGCCAAACTTATATTGGTCCGACATGCTAGGTTATACTGGGAGAATATTGAGATGTTGATTACACAAAAAGGTGATGTTCCCATAACCACCTAGAGAGCCATGAAGGTTAGACGAAGAGAGAAGTATGCACCCATGTCCTACCAAAAGAAACTCTTAGACCAATGGCAAAGGTTAAGCCAAGGCAACAAAACCGTTTCTGAGTACATTGAGAAATTTGATGAATTTGTCCTGAGATGTCACATTGTTGAGTCAAAAGAGGCCACCCTGTCTAGGTTTAGAGCTGGTCTAAGGGAATATATTCAAAGGGAATTATATTTAAGAGAAGATAATGATTGGAGCAAGCTTACCAAGTTACTAGAAATTTTGAGAGGTTTCAGAGACAACCCATGTTCCGTAGACCAAAACCTTCTAGGACTAATATCCCAAGCCAGAGACCAGACTCAGTCAAGCCCCAAACTGTAGACCCAACCTAGGCACCCCAGTGAATAGATCAGATGACAAGGGTAAGGCACCCAAAACCTATAGGATCCCTATTTTCAACTCAACATATTTTAGGTATCATAAGATAGGCCACTTTGCTAGCCAATGTCCCGCCAGATCTTACACATAGGTGAGTTTGAGGAAGAAAATCACGAGCCTAGTGAGGAATGCGAGAAAGAAATTTATGAGGCTAGATTGAATTTAGTTGAGGAGTATGAGGGAGGAAAGGAATCCACAAAGCTTGACCAATTAGGAGTTGTAGGTGCATCCTGTCTCAAACCAAAGTTCAAAGGATTGGCGTAGAACTAACATCCTACAGACTTTTCTCAAGATAGGAGCTAAGTTTTGCAAACTCATCATAGATAGTGAAAGTTGTGTTAATGCCATTTCATCCAGTGCAGTCAAGACTCTAGGATTAACACATGTTCCACATCCTAACCCCTATAAGTTGTTATGAATAGATTCTACCTCCATACCTGTCAAGATGAGATGACCATTCCAAATCTAGTTTCAGTCTTATCAAGAAACGATATAGTGTAATGTCTTACCCATGGAAGTAAGCAGTCTCATCTGGATAGGCCTTGGTTATTCGACCGTGATGCAATCCTTTTTGGCCGATCAAATTCGTGTTCCTTTAATTATCATGAAAAAAAAATTATGGTTTACCCTACCCCACCTAAGGATGACATCAAGAGGAATTTGAGTCAATTAAAAGAGAAGACGCTTGGATTGAACCTAATTAATGCTAAGGAATTAGAACAAGAAATCAATGAAGGTTCACCCATTTGGATGTTGACAGTTAGGAAAACCCAAGATCTGACCCCCGTAGAGCACCATCAGGAAGTTAAAAAAATTTAGAAGAGTTCAAAGATATCTTTCTCAAAGACCTTCCTGACCACCTTCCATCCCTTAGGGATATTCAGCATGCTATTGACCTAGTCTCAGAAGCCACTTTGCCCAACCTGCCCCACTATAGGATGAACCCAACTGAACATCCAAAGTTGCAAAAATATGTTGGAGAGTTACTTAAAAAAAGATTTATTAGAAAAAGTTTGAGTTCTTGTGCTATTTCAGTCCTATTAACCCCTAAGAAAGATGGTACATGAAGGATGTGCATAGATAGTCGAGCTATCAATAAGATCACCATCAAATATAGATTTTTCATACCCCGTCTAGATGACATGTTAGACATGATGGCCAATGCAACCATATTCTCGAAGATTGATCTTAAGAGTGGTTATCACCAGGTTAGAATTAGACCCGGGAATGAGTGAAAGACCGCGTTTAAAACTAAGGATGGCCTATATGAGTAGGTAGTGATGCCTTTTGGCTTATCCAATGCACTGAGTATATTTATGAGGATCATGACCCAAATTCTTAGGATGTTCATAGGAAAATTTATTGTAGTCTATTTTGACGACATCCTGATTTATAGTAAGACCAAGAAAGACCATTTAGACCACCGTAGGCAAGTATGTCACACCCTTAGAAATGATAATCTCTATGCTAATTTCAAAAAGTGTGATTTCTTGACCCATAGAGTTGTTTTCTTAGGATTTGTTGTGACCCCTGAAGAAGTGTCGGCTGACCTAGAGAAGATCAAGTCCATAGTTGAGTGGCCGATGCCTACTAGTATCCACGAAGTTCATAGTTTCATAGCCTAACTACCTTCTATAGGAGATTCATTAGGGGGTTCAGTACGATAGTTGCACCATTACCGATTGTATTAGAAAGAAAGATTTTGAATGGACCAGAGCCACCAATAGAGCCTTCCTAGAACTTAAGGACAAAATGATCCAGGCACCCATTTTGAAATTACCCAATTTTTTCAAAGTGTTTAAGGTTGCCTGTGATGCCTCATGTGTTGGGATAGAAGGAGTTCTAAGCTAAGAGAACCATCCAGTAGCATTCTTCAGCGAGAAGCTCAATGATGCTAAGCTTAGGTATTATACCTATAATAAGGAATTTTATGCGGTAGTGCAAGCTTTGAGGTATTGGGACACTACTTTCTACTACAGGAATTTGTATTGTTTTCTGACCATGAGGCCCTTAGGTTCCTAAATTCTCAAAAGAAGCTTAACCCTAGACACGCAAAATGGGTAGAATACATCCAGGCCTACACTTTTGTATTGAAACATAGAATCGAAACGGAGAATAAGGTGGCAGATGCCCTTAGTTGTCGATCCCTGCTCTGAATTCTGTTAGGACAGAGGTTATAGGGTTTGAGCAACAGAAGGAAGAGTATGAGTCATGCCTCGATTTTAATGATATTTACCAGACTTTGACCCAGGGACCATCTAGTAAGTATAGTGAATATATCCTCTTAAATGGTTATTTATTTAGGCGGCCCGGCCTTGGCATCTCCAAGCCAGCCGATTCGGCCCCGACCTTCCCTGATCGGCCCTGCTCGGCCCCGGCATCTCCAAGTGGCCGAGTCGGCCCGACCTTCCCTGGTCGGCCCCGCTCAGCCCCGACATCTCCAAGCCGGCCGATTCGGCCTCGACCTTCCCTGGTCGGCCCCGCTCGGTCCGGCATCTCCAAGTCGGCCGAGTCGGCCCCGACCTTCCCTGGTCGGCCCCGCCCGGCATCTCCAAGCCGGCCAAGTCAGCCCCGACCTTCCCTGGTCGGCCCCGCTCGGCCCCGCATCTCCAAGCTGGCCGATTCGGCCCCGACCTTCCCTGATCGGCCTCGCTCAGCCCCGGCACCTCCAAGTCAGCCGAGTCAGCCCCGACCTTCCCTGGTGGCCCCGCTTGGCCTCGGCATCCCCAGGAGAGCCAAGATGGCTCTGATTTTCCCAAGCCGGTCCCAGGACGGTCCTGGCCATTCAAGCTGCCATCTTTCTGACTCACGCCGTCTGACATCGCCAGGCCCAACTACCACGCCATCGATGGGACCAGAACTAACTACCCGTTAGCTCCACTGACTGATGGGACTTGGCTCACCAACCGCCGTTTTCTCCTCTCCGATGGGACATGACCCACCTACCGGCCCAGATTCACGCAACCCCACAAACCTAGCGAACGTTCTTTCTCACGGAACTCCACATGGTCATGCAGGTGTCAACCACCTATAAAAGGGTAAGTCCACTCAAGGACCAGGTACGAAAAACCTACACACTCATTATTCTACCACCCAGAGAGGGATCCCCTTTTCTTGGAGGCGGACTCCTCTCACCTCCAGAGGAGCTCGTTTTGAGCTTTCCTCAGCTGTGACCTTGGTTGCTAACTTGAGCGTCGGAGGGTCCTCACCGGAGCATCCCTCCAGTCTTGGGACTTTTTGCAGGCCATCCAGCTCGATGAGGATTCACTGATTAAGCAGCTCTCTCTCTCTTCCGACATTCGAGATTGGCAATCGGGCGTCATCAACAAGTTTAATATTAATATATTTTCTAATGCATGTACAACATGAATACCTCTATATAGTTGGGAAAAAGGCTTACATGAGTTGAGTACGGTAGATATATAACACGGATATATCAGTTTATGCAAAAGATTTTACATTCTTTTTCAATATAAATTTTATTGAACTTTTACTTTATTAGACAGTCAGAAGAGAAGGATGAAGAATTTTAGAGAGGTGTTTTAATATTATTGAATGAAGTGATTTTAAAGTGTGTAAGAGAGAGTTAGAAAGAAAAAGTTGGAAGAGAAAGAGCAGATAGATTTTTGATGTATTATTATTTTTATATATATTTATCTCTCTAATATTTTTTTTTATTGTTTTACATTGGTTTTGCTTGGATCTTGGACCGATGCATTTAATCTACAATAACAACATGCCATTCTACTATTAATTCTTTGGTAATTACAAAAATCTCTTTCTTTGCTCTGATTATTATTATCTTGGGTGTTTTTGTTTCCCTTCTCTTTCCCTTTTCCAATTCTTCTTCTCCCCCTTTCCGATTTCTACTCAGCTCTATTACTGTCAATTTTTTTAAACTGACCTGATTATTTTTATCCAATTTTTTTGTTCTGATCCCATGGCCAGCCCAAGGCCGCATGATCCCCATAGTTGATATCGCCTGCCTACTTGTGAAGTACGGTATAATCATCTACAAAGTCAAACATTTTGATGCTCATGAGAATCTACGAGCCAATCTAGACCTATTAGACAAACCCAAAGAATATGCATAGAATTGAGCAGCAGCGCGCTTACCAATAAAGGATAGTAAAGTGCCACAAATTCCAATGTCAAGGAGAGGCTCTTCAAAGAAAGATAACTAATTCTAAGAAAGGTTGAAGCATGTAACCATAAGCAAACTTGTATTGAACTAGGAATTCCCCTACAGAATAGCCAAAGCCAAAGCTCTTCAACTTAACACTTATACGCTAGAAAAACTCGATGGTACACTAATTCCTAGGGCCTAAAAATTAAAAAACTTAAGGATATATTATCCATAATTTCTTATCACAAGTTTTTGATATACTTATGTCTCTTTTTGATGGAATTAGTTAGCTTATTAATAAAACAATGAATTATGAAAAATTGGAGTGCAAAATTGTTACTTATATGGTGAGAGAGTCAAAGGCTTGAATGCTAATTTTTCCTAAATGCCAACTCTAAACTTGCATGATGAAAGAGTTATGCAGCTCTTTAACGCTTGTAACTCACTAAGAATGAAGAGTTTAAGGCTATAACTTATCTTGAATAGGAAAAGCTAAATATATATTACTCGCAACTTACTAAAGATGAGAAAGCCCAAAAGGTTCATAACTCGCTTGATGAAAAAAATTGAATGTAGCTCAAAACTTGCTGAAAATTCGTTCATATACAGGCTAACGCATCAGCGACGTGAGGTTCATGAACGAACCGCTTGTGTGCCTGGGCAGTGCATGGGATCCCACGCTGTCGATAAGCAGGGGCATCCCCGTAAATTTGTTAGAAACCCAGCCCATTTCGCGTCAAGCTAAAACCCCGGTGCAATTTAAAAGCCGCCTTCTCGTCGTCCAGGGAGCGATATAGAGGAAGAAACGTCTCTCTCTCTCTCGGCTTGTGACCTCCATCGAGGTAAAGAGTCATAACTTTAGTTTAATTCTTTGATGACGGTTTGCGAACTCTGCAGACCATTTTTCTGTGTAAAACCATAAGGATTCTTTTCATTTTTTTTTCCTGGTTTTTGTTGGTTGATGGAGTGAAGTATTCTTCGCTTTTTTTGATATCTCAACTCGTTGGCGTTTCTGATTTCGTTGGATTCATTCTTTCTTTCGTGCTATCTTTAATCGAATCACGTTGTTATCCGAGGTTTGATCGGATTCTTGGGAATCTTTCCGGTCCTGTCGCTCTTAGATCTCGCTTTTCGGAGTGTAACTGGGATTAATATATGATCGGGAATCTGATCTGCCTGCCTTTCCGAGAGGCGAAGTCGGAACCGTTTCCAGTCTCTGTCGATCGGTTCTGAGTTACACAATCGTGTTCTGTGCCATTTTTTCTTCTACTTTTTTGTGATGCTTTTGGTTTTGGTCGTGCGGTGATCTAGTTCTATATTCATTTTTTTTTTCTCTCTATCATTTTTTTGCTTTTGTTTTTGTTTTGGTATGTGTGTAGAATAATAAGAAAGCCTATGTACTGTATATATCGGTTGCCTTTCTTTCTTCAAAGTACCGATGGAATTTTGTATCAGAGTCCTGGACTTAGTAATCCCCATTGTCGGGTCTATAATTTCACCTTCTGAGAGTTTGGTCACTAGTTGTTGGTTTCTTATCTCAGAAGGTTCGGATTTTTTTTTTAAAAAAAATTTCATTGCAGTAATTGGATCTGTATGCCTTAATGTGTACGAATGGTCCTGCTGCAATGCATTTGTTTTCTTATTGTTCATTCCATTTAAAGCAAGCAGGTTCTCTGGGTTTTCTATTGTAGTTTGTTGCTTGGATCAGTGCCGTTCCGTTGAATATTTTCATTTCTTGGCAAGCATCCTTGGTGCCAGCAATGCTTTTTTATTTTGCTTTTGGGGTTCATCAATACGTGTTGTTTTTCTGAACTCTTCAGTATTTGCCGCAGTAATGTAGGCCTTTGCTTTAAATTGTTGCCGTGTAGGCCTGCAGGTTTTCTGTTCTTCGGTGTTGATATATAGACTTAGTGTATTAACACATCAATGTTAGTTTAGTTTTTTTCCCATTAAACGTATCGACGATTAAGGTGGTCCTATATTCGATATCGAGGGATTACGTGAATTCAAAATTTGAATTCATGATTAAGATAAGCATCCCTCAACCATATCTGTTTGAAGAGCCCTCTGTGATGGACAGATAAGACATAAAGAAATATAAAACAGGTAGATCCCTGTGCCTAGTCTCTAATGAAAAAAGTTTACACCATCGCTGCGAAAGACCGTAAGGTGTGGAAGAGCCTTACCCTCAACCTATTTGCGTGGAGTCGATCATGTTTTACATAATTTTTCATGATAAAAATATTGATCCCATATTTTTGCATATATGATAGGGATCAATATATTTAATTTTAGTTTATCATTTATATCAGAGCTTATAAAAATACCTATGCTTTAATTATTAGGATTGTTTCTATTAATATACGGATTTGATGAGAAAAAACCATTATATTTTATTTGATAAAGAGGGGCAAGGCATTCTTGGTCTCTATTTCTCTCATCTAGGGATAGTCCAAAGGGGAGGCTACTGGTAGTACCCTGGATTATTTGACCCAACGGGCGTACGGTAGGGATATTAGGGACGTACCAATAAGGGAGGCTACTGGTAGTACCTTGGTGCGTTTAACCCAACTACCTACGTACCGGAAGAGTTAATAGGTCATCAAGAATCATTTAAAAGGGCATTAGATTGGTTTGCCTGATGGCTAGCTTAGGAAAATTTTCACTTCCCTTAGCAAATCAATCTCAAGATGGGCCTGCAACTGTCTTCCCAAAGAGCTAAACAATATATATGAGTTTTTAGCTTGCATTTGGACTTCCATTATTTTCTTTCTCATTATCATTGAGTTAGGTTTTTTTGTTTTCTAGCTCCTTGTTGCATTTGATTATAAATTGTTGAAACCACCTATCCTTATCCATGTTTTGAATTTAGAGAAGCTAGTCCTAATATTGACGTAAATGAATTAGGCAATTAGATGCACCCAAGGTTTTTCTCATTTACCATATCACTTGGACCCTTCTTCCAATATTTGTAAAGAAAGCTCTTGTTTGAGATATCTTGTAACCCCTGCCTTTTTAATTGGTTTATTCTGTGCAAACCCCTGCCATCCTTCCTTCTTTTTTTTTTTTGCTCGTATTGCATACATTCAACATATTCTGATCTTGCAATTGATGGGCCATGGTGCATAAAAACTAAGTCAACCATCTACCATCAATAATGTCTTCCTGATCATAATAAACTTTTAATTTCTCCATAAGTATCACAGCATCAAAGCTTTACTACTCTGGTTTATTATATGTTGGCGCAGTCCCACACTTGATCACTCTCTCTTTCCAAATTGTGAAGGGGTACCAAATAATTTGGATCGCACTCTCTGGATCTTTAGCCCTAATTTGAGATGAAATGAAATAATTTTATCATTTGTTCCATACAGTTCTGCACCATACTAATGTGAGACCCCAAGAATCGGAGTGCACTATTTCTCCAAATCATCATCTTTATCGAAATTTCCCCACCCAGTCATCATCTCTTGACCCCGAGACCCCCAACTGGCATTTCCCCAACCCCTTCCGGTCTTGGGGTCATCATCTCTTGACCCCGAGAACTCATATTTCCCCAACCCCTTCTGGTCTCGGGGTGGGGTCATCATCTCTTGACCCGAGACCCCCACCGGTCTCGGGGTGCACCGGCATTTCCCCACCCCCTGGACCCCTTCCGGTCTCGGGTGGGGTCATCATCTCTTGACCCCGAGACCGCCACCGGTCTCGGGGTGCACCGGCATTTCCCCACCCCAGGAATCCCTTCCGGTCTCAGGGTGGGGTCATCATCTCTTGACCTCGAGACCCCCACCGGTCTCGGGGTTCACCGGCATTTCCCACCCCGGGACCCCTTCCGGTCTCGGGGTGGGGTCATCATCTCTTGACCCCGAGACCCCCATCGGTCTCGGGGTGCACCGGCATTTCCCCACCCTGGGACCCCTTCGGTCTTGGGGTGAGGTCATCATCTTGACCCCGAGACCTCCACCGGTCTCGGGGTGCACTGGCATTTCCCCACCCCCGGGACCCCTTCCGGTCTCGGGTGGGGTCATCATCTCTTGACCCAAGACCCCTATCGGTCTCGGGGTGCACCGGCATTTTCCCACCCCCGGGACCCCTTCCGGTCTCGGGGTGGGGTCATCATCTCTTAACCCCGAGACCCTACCGGTCTCGGGGTGCACTGGCAACCCCTTCCGGTCTCGGTGTGGGGTCATCATCTATTGACCCGAGACCCCCACCGGTCTCGGGTGCACCGGCATTTCCCCACCCTCAGGAGGTCATCATCTCTTGACCCGAGACCCCCACCGGTCTCGGGGTGCACCGGCATTTCCCCACCCCCGGGACCCCTTCCGGTCTCGGGGTGGGGTCATCATCTCTTGACCCCGAGACCGCCACCGGTCTTGGGGTGCACCGGCATTTCCCCACCCCAGGGATCCCTTCCGGTCTCAGGGTGGGGTCATCATCTCTTGACCCCGAGACCCCCACCGGTCTCGGGGTGCACCGGCATTTCCCCACCCCCGGGACCCCTTCCGGTCTCGGGGTGGGGTCATCATCTCTTGACCCGAGACCCCCACCGGTCTCGGGGTGCACCGGCATTTCCCCACCCCTGGGACCCCTTCCGGTCTCGGGGTGGGGTCATCATCTCTTGACCCCGAGACCCCCACCGGTCTCGGGGTGCACTAGCATTTCCCCACCCCCGGATCCCTTCCGGTCTCGGGGTGGGGTCATCATCTCTTGACCCCGAGACTCCCACCGGTCTCGGGGTGCACCGGCATTTCTCCACCCCCGGGACCCCTTCCGATCTCGGGGTGGGGTCATTATCTCTTGACCCGAGATCTCCACCGGTCTCGGGGTGCACTAGCATTTCCCCACCCCGGGACGCCTTCCGGTCTCGGGGTGGGGTCATCATCTCTTTACCCCGAGACCCTCACCGGTCTCGGGGTGCACCGGCATTTCCCCACCCCCGGGACCCCTTCCGATCTTGGGGTGGGGTCATCATCTCTTGACCTCGAGACCCCCACCGGTCTCGGGATGCACCGACATTTTTCCACCCCCGGGACCCCTTCCGGTCTCGGGGTGGGGTCATCATCTCTTGACCCGAGACCCCCACCGATCTCGGGGTGCACTGGCATTTTCCCACCCACGGGACCCCTTCCGATCTCGGGGTGGGGTCATCATCTCTTAACCCCGAGACCCCCACCGGTCTCGGGGTTGCACCGGCATTTCCTCACCCCCGGGACCCCTTCCGGTCTCAGGGTGGGGTCGTCGTCTCTTGACCCCGGGACCTCTTTCGGTCTCAGGGTGGAGTCATCAGCGATTGACATGTAGTTCAATCTTCGAAAGAAGTGACGACTTCAGGCCGCACGGTGCACCCACGTGACTCTCAGTATGCCCGTGATTGTACCCCGTTACGGAGGGCCATACCGCATAACGGCGTATGGTGCATTGCATGTCCCTGTGCATGGTCATGCCTCACTACAGCGTACGATTCGCTACCACTTGCAACTGTGCTCGGTCATATCATCCGACGGCACGCACTGAGTGCCTTCGCGGCTGTTGGACACGTTCACATCGGCAAGCGGTACGGGATGTGGCACACGCAATACGACGGTGATCTTCTGAAACAGTAAGATAGGACATTAGGACAGGTATAAAAGCACATGCTCGCGCTGTAAGTAGGGATCTGAACTCTGGTTTTCTGAGCTTTCTTCCTCCCAGCAAAACCCTAGCCGCCTCAGTTCTTTGCTGAGCTGTTCTTTGTCTGAGCCCAAGTGACTGACTTGATCGTCGGAGGGTCCCTACCGGTATCGCCGGTCTTCGGGGACTTTTCTTGCAGGGCTCCGAGGAGAAGGACGTCGTTTTCCCCGATGTTGAAGAAGGTGACTTGGCATCATCAGATTGGCGCGCCAGGTAGGGGGGTGTAAGAAAGACATAGAGCCAGCAACTTACTCCATGGTGACGACTTGGACGAAGGGAGTTTCAGCGGTCGCGCTGGGGGTAGCACTACGGGGCCGGTCCACCGCGGAGGCCCCCCCAGCTCCCGCATCTAGTTTCCGGAGCCTTTGCATCTTTAGGGCCTTCTGCTCCGCAGAATGACTCTCCCGTGCCTGCTCCGCAGCAACTCCAGGAAGATCGACTCACTGCCCTGGCCACCAGGTCCAGTCTTTGGCGGCGATGGTTCAGGGCCTGCAGCACCAGCAGGCGGCCTTGCAGCAGCCGAGCCGAACCCGTCTGCCCCGGGGGTAGTGCAACCCAGCCAGCATTCCTCCCGACGGAGATCGCCGGTTCCTGTGGATCGTCGCCACCGATCCCCGGCCAGCCTCACCACCGAAGCCTCTAAAAGACCCCGGTCTCCCTCTCGCCATGCAGTATTTCTCCTAAGCGGCGGCACGGGAAGGAGGCGGAGCGCCCGCGCCGGCATCGCCGCCCCGTTCTTCTTCCGAATCTTCGGGGGAGGGCTCTTTTGATGGCCAGATGCCTCGTCGAGCCAAGCGTCGACTCAAGGAGTGTAATCAGAAGCTGGAGGAGCTTAGCCGTCGATCACCCACCTGCCGGAGACAAACTACGACAGTCGGCCTCCCTTGTCTCGCCGCATCATGGAGGAGCCCATCTCTACCAGGTTCCGCCTTTCTCAACTAGATCCATACGACGGGACTACAGACCCCCTGGACCATTTGGAGAGCTATAAGGTACTCATGCAAGTCCAGGGGGCCACTAATTCACTTATGTGCGTTGCTTTCCCGGCAACTCTGAAGAAGGCTGCCGAGCTTGGTATTCTCGTTTGCCGCCACGAAGCATCGACTCCTTCCGCCAGTTGGAGAGGGCTTTCCTGGCCCATTTTGATGCCTACCGAAGATCCCGAGGGTGGCGGATAGTCTTTTTGCCGTTCAGCAGAAGAATGGCGAGTCTTTGCGGATTATGTTGCCCGGTTCAAAGAAGCAGCTCTGGAGGTCTACAACCTGAAGACTCGGTGGCTACCCTGGCTTTGAAGTGAGGGCTCCACCCTTCAGCTTCGTGTATTCTCTTGACAAGAAGCCGCCGGGCTCTACTCCGAACTCTTGATCCGGGCCCAGAAGTACATCCGGATGGACGAGGCCGACTTTTCTCGGCGCGAAGCTGGCGGGAGTGTCCCCAGGAAGCCGATCCAGCCGGACCTGCAGAAGTCCGCCCCCGGAGGCCCAAGCCTCCTCGCCGGCCAGACAATCGTCCTCGACCCCCTGCACCGAGAGACGGACCCTACACCCCGTTGCTCGCCCCAATATCTCAGATCCTGCTCGAGATTGAAGGGGAGTCTTATCTGCAGCGCCCTCCTCCCATCAACCCGAAGATCCCCCGGAACAAGAACCTCTACTGCCGCTACCACCGGGACCATGGCCACGACACCGACGATTGCCGCAGCTGAAGAAAGCTATTGAAGACCTTATTCAGCGGGGCCACCTGGGAAAGTTCACAGAGGAGTAACCCGGGAGCTCCTGGCCCATCAGCGCCCTCGCCGCCAGTGATCGACAATGCCCCGACGGAGAAGACGGTGGTGATGATTTTCTGGGGGGCAGGAGGCCCGTTGAAGAAACAAAGGGGAGGGGGGAGCAGAAACTGTAATTCCTTTTTTTGAAAAGAACTTGGACGGGGTTGTAAATCAGGATGATGATAGCGTCGTCGTGTCCATGACCAATTACAAGAGCTACCGTTCCTATGAATCTTGCCCTTGCTGTTGTTGCAGAGCTAGATGATCTCACGGTTGGAGGATTAATTAATGGCTATGGAATGGAGGGAAGCGCACACATCTATGGCCTTTTCTCTGATACAGTGGTTGCCATGGAAGTTGTGCTTGCAGATGGAAGAGTAGTTAGGGCTACCAAGGATAACGAGTACTCAGACCTTTTCTATGGGATTCCCTGGTCTCAAGGATCACTAGGACTACTGGTTTCTGCAGAGATTAAACTTATACCCATTAAGGAGTACATGAGGCTAACATACGCTCCAGTGCAGGGTAATTTGAAGGAAATTGCACAGGCCTATGCTGATTCTTTTGCGCCTAGAGATGGGGACCCATCAAAAATTCCAGATTTTGTTGAGGGAATGGTCTACACACCAACTGAAAGTGTCATCATGACTGGGAGATACGCTTCCAAGGAAGAGGCAAAGAAGAAAGGCAATGTCATCAACAACATTGGATGGTGGTTTAAGCCGTGGTTTTACCAGCATGCTCAGAAAGCACTTAAGAAAGGTGAGTTTGTGGAGTACATTCCCACCAGAGAATATTACCACAGGCACACAAGGAGTTTGTACTGGGAAGGAAAGCTGATCCTGCCATTTGCGGATCAGTGCTGGTTCAGGTGGTTTCTCGGGTGGTTGATGCCCCCAAAGGTTTCTCTGCTTAAGGCCACCCAAGGTGAAGCTATCAGGAAATATTACCATGACATGCATGTGATCCAGGATTTGCTGGTTCCTCTTTACAAAGTTGGGGATGCTCTTGAGTATGTGCATCGAGAAATGGAGGTATGCTTCTCCTTCACATGACTGATTATTATTTGTAGCCTTGTATGCTGCCTCTTATTTTTCTCTTCATGCTGCCTCTTATTATTAAAGTCATCTCGACTTGTTACAACAGAAATGTTGTTTCTTTAGTCTGTTATCTAATGATTATTGTCACCATATATGCTTTTTATGTTATGTCACCATATATGGATTTGATTGTCCTTTGCATACTTGGCCTAGCATTTTTCAATTACCATGCTGTTTCTCTGTTAATACGTGTTGATTATTTTCAGACGTGAAGTTTCATATTTGTGATAGAAAAACAAATATAGGTAGGACGGTGGCTCACTCATTCATATCTTGATTGCCATGCATGTCTTATACTCACTCGGCATGTACTAAAGCAGAAGAAATGATGAGATATATTCTGCTTGAGTGATGAGAGGAATTCTTATGTTATACTTCAGGTTTACCCAATTTGGATCTGTCCTCATCGTCTCTTCAAGCTTCCTGTGAGAACTGCGGTATACCCTGAACCAGGCTTTGAGCTGCACCACAGGCAAGGAGACACAAGCTTTGCTCAAATGTTCACAGATATCGGTGTGTATTATGCTCCTGCAGCTGTCCTTAGGGGTGAGGAATTTGATGGTGCCCAAGCTGTTCGCCGGCTCGAGGAGTGGCTAATCCAAAATCATGGTTTCCAGCCGCAGTATGCAGTTTCTGAGCTCACCGAGAAGAATTTCTGGAGGATGTTTGATGGGTCTCATTATGAGCACTGCCGCCAAAAGTATGGTGCCATTGGGACCTTTATGAGCGTCTACTACAAGTCCAAGAAAGGGAAGAAGACAGAGAAGGAGGTGCAGGAAGCTGAGGCAGCCATCCTTGAACCAGCCTATGCTGAAGAAGCTTGATCTGACCAACTTGCTTGGAATCCAAATTCAGGAGGATTTTTCCAATCCCATGAGTTGTCTAATGCACTACTTTTCTTAATTTGCAGTCCTCTGGTAAAGCTTAGAACATGCATTTTACTTTTAGAGAGTTCTCGGGTGTCTGAATCAGCAGCGCCATACGGGGACAAGATCTGCTGTCATATAATAAATTAGACTTCAAAATTAGTACCCCAACAAGGCAAGGGTTTTGCGTGCATTATGTATGTTAATGCTCTCTCTATTCTCAATATCTGACGTTACTGTTTCTCTCTTTCTTTGTTCTCTTTTTTAAAAAAACAAAGTAATATTGACCTTTCTAAGATTATACTTGTTGCATGTTGATCAATCAGACAAGCTAGAAATATGTGATGCATATGAATGGATGGCACTAATTGTTGATCTTAGCTATTAATCAATAATTATTAAAAATATCTAAAAAAAATTTAGCCGTTCAGTTCTTTTAGTGGAATTTATATTAGAGCCGCATATCTGGTAGGACTTTGCAGCAGAGGTCCTCCCCATGGTGATCGGCTATATTGTGACCTCTCTCTGATGGAAGAAGAGGATGTGAGTCATGCTTTGTGACTGTAATGCTGGAAGGTTAGTTTGGGTGTGCTACCGCTGCCGTCCATTTACCACCCACCCTTCAATGGCTCTATTGATGCTAGGGCCGCCTTGTATTAGACTGCTCAAGAAATGCAAGGCTATTCCAAAGAAAGCCACCCTGGCTCTTGGTGTTTGGCTCTTCGGCTCGCCCTGGGGTTTGGATGTAGCACAGCCGGCTGTAGGGCTGGGCGCTCAGGCTATTCCCCCTCCATCAGGCTCGCTCGAGTCAATTTGGACAGTGCTATTCGACCCTGAGACCGCGGTATAGACTTCCAAATTGGAGACCATGATGGCGGGATTTTGGGGTGCAAAGAGAATAGATTCAAAGATAACAACGTAACTAAAGATAGAATACATATTTATGCGTTTTGATCCATGGTCCATGTCCCATGGATGGGGATGATCAAGAAAACTTCATTATTAATAGTAAAGAGCTGACGAGGAGGAGAGAAACTTCAGTACAAAACATGGTAATACGTTGATGAAAATATGCTTTAGGTCTTCAAACTTTCACTTATACGTGTAGCTAGTTTCTCATGCTTTGCGTGAACGTTCATTCCTATCGTCTCATTGTATAAAATCAAATGGGATGTCATAGCCCTCCCTCAATAATGGGTTAGATCCTTTTGAGCCAAATTCTCTTGCCAATAACAATGGTTACCATGATTTGTATACCAAGGTGCATTAGTAGCTTTAACCATTTTGTTACTTTGCCTGCATTTCTGGTGTTTTGGTGCGAAAGTTTAGGAGCTAACTGTATCTCAGTAGCAACACAACAACTTGCTGTCTGTCCTATTTTTGTTTTACCAGTAAAGGAACAGCTGATGTTGTTCTAGACTTCATGCTTCTTCTCAGGTTTGGTTGATCCATATCTCTAATTGTTAATCTATCCCAAATGTGTGATATATATATTTCTGTGAACTTCTTCCTATTATGTGACCAATTAAGCTTGTGATGGAAAGAAGACTTTGCAGCTTCCCTCAGGCGAGTGAAAATGATGATCATATGGGCAAAAAGTTTGAACCTCATATAGTCATAGCTTACATACTGGGAATTCAGATGCAGATTTCACACGCACCACCTAGTGTATTTCAGGGAATGTGTTTGAGAAATAGATGACTTTTGCTTGTGAATATGCAGAAAATTGGCATGGCAAACAAAATGCAAAATTCAAGGAAAACAAGATGTGTTCAGAAGTCTAAACAATTATAGAGAAACCTATGGGAAAATACAAGCTTATCTGTTAGTTGCTTGGAAGTTCCTAAACATATTTTCTATTTGTTGTCATGCATATGACAATTCTTGCATGTGTTCTTGGTGGTGGTAGCTGTGGTCTTCAGGTGATCATGTTTACCATAAGTCCCCAGCAAGAGTCATCTTGATCTTGAAGCTTTCTATTCAGACTACTGAACCTGTTATTTTTTGTAGATGGATGGGAAACAATTATTGAAGTGATGTGATTTAATGACAAGGATTTCTACCCCTTTCCTCCTGGTCCTCCTTGTTGCTGTCTTAATTCAAACTTGGTCTGAGATATCTGAACTTGAGTCTCTGTTGGCTGGCTGTCATCTTGATGTGCACTCTATGTGCAACTAAAAATTATTTAAACATATAAAGAAAAGAGTAGAATTTGAATGATACTGGGTGGTTAGCTGTTGATACTGTATATGTTGTTGTTAGTTGCATATTGCAGTGCCAAGTATTGAGAACATTACTCCTGCAATGGCTGATTTATGAATTTTAAGTCCCAACGGAGAAGGCTCCAGATGACAAAATATGGGCCTACTGCTGAAACGTTAAGAGTTTGCCCTTTTCAAATCATCAAAACCTACATTTTGTTCTGATCCCATTGTTAGCTCCAGGCCACATGATCCCCATGATTAGCATCCATTCTGTTATTATATTATTTAAAAAATGAAGAATAAAAATAAGTTATAAAAATAAAAATATTTATTTATCATACTAAAAGGGTTATATTAACCTGTTAGAATTTGTCCTAAGGTTGGGATGATATATTTAACCTACTTAGCTAAACAGGTTAGTGCCATATTAGTGACCATTCAGTGTTAGACAGTGGACTCTAAGAAGTTGAAAGCAGAAAAGGATCTTAGCGACTACAAAATCTTAAACCAATTAGAAAATCTCATACATGTTTATAAAAGGAGAAAGTTTGATTCAACTTGATATGTTTTTCATACTCAATCTCTGATTTTTTTTTAATGAAACCCTAAGGTCTTAAAGAACCCCTCTAAGCTGCAACCACTAAGGATTCTATATTGACTTAAACTTTCGAAGATCACTTGTGGGATAGATTTCATAAACTCTCTACTATTCTCTTTTTCTTGTGTTACTCTTGGGATAGACATTACCACCGAACATTCAATCTCTTTATTCAAGGAGGTTTTTGTCATCGGTTGCATCTGTTTCACCATTTTTAGATCCTCCGTCCTTTCTTTACTGTTGCTGCTTGGAGATGTCATCGGATCTAGGCCACATTTGATGATCCTTCGATGCTCTCTTTTCTTGTGTTGCTCTGCAAACATCACCACCAATCTTTGAAGTCTTTCCATTTGAGAAGGACCTTGTTGTCGGCTGCATCGATTTCGTTATTTTTGGATCTCATCTTTCTATAATTGTTGCTGTTTGGAGACGCCATTTGACCAAGGCTGCACCACATTCTTCTAGGCTTTGTTGTCCAATGAAGTGTGCATATGGTTATCGATGACATGCCTCTTAGGCTAGTAATATCAAAAACATTGATACAAATGTATTTACAAATAATTAAAGGTCAGTAGTGATAAATTTAAATCCCAAGCATAAAAAGTCTTGAAGTGTAGGATTAGTTCTCTCTATCTTGCTGTCTGCCATCCGGTAATTATATTCAAAATAAGCTTGTAAATATGCGAAACATTATCAAGTCAATCTTTTGCTTCATTTATTACTTTGCCGATGCGGATTAATTTTGATCGAAAAACACTACGTACCAAGCATTTGTTATGGGTTTTCCCTCGCCATGACTGAACAAAGTAGTTGCGTCCGTAACGTTCAAGCTGCCACCTGCGATGAACATCTTTTACCATTAAATTCCATGGAACGTCTTTTACTATTCAATTCCATCTGAAGGCCACGCAATATCCGGAAGACATGTTCCCAGTTATTTATTGTCTGCTATTCTTTCACGGCTGGGTCATGCATTTGGTTTTTGTCTCTTTTAACGCCATTCACATAAGTTAGTTAGAAGCCAAGTCTTAGTTGGACTAACGCTATTACCCTCAATCTTTTGGTGTCGACTACGTATACCACTGCAGTTGATTTGGCACAAGCGCAAATGTAGCCATTATTTCACAAAGGGCATCCTTGCGAGACAAGCCAATGCACCATGACCGTTGCCATGACATCATAAAAGGATCCTAATATAATAATATCATTTTAGCGTCTTTAAAATAGCTTAGCTAGAACTCCACACTGGAGGCCGTGAGTTCAGGGTTGCCCCTGGTTACTTGGCCTCTCGATTCAGAGCAATTCCTAAATGAGAAGATGATTGTGGATGTGCTTGGGATCGGGTGGCGGTCAGGATCAGGACAGCCACGGAGTGGGGACGAGGGGGAGAGGACGGAGCGCTGGTGGGAAGGGAGGAGGTTGCGAAGGCTGTGGAGAGATTGATGGATGGAGGGGGGGTGGGGGGGGGGGGCGAGGAGAGGAGGAGGAGGGCTAAGGAGTTGGGAGAGGCGGCAAAGAAAGCTATGAGGAAGGGTGGCTCTTCCTACTTGAACTTGACAAATTTAATTCAGTACGTAGCAGAACATAATAATGCAAAGAGGGCTGAGCTTGCGGGTACGTAGTGTACTTACTTAGGAAAGACATCACTGGTTGTTTATGTATTGATTTATTCATTTACTCTTACGAGATATTTTATGTACTTTTTTTTAATAAAGTAAACTTGGTTGAAATGTTGGAACAATCGCATTCCATGGCTCTCTTTCTATTGATGTGTGCAGTAGCTTCTTGAAGCAAAAATAAATTATATGAAAATGAAGTACTGTTCTTTAAACTGACTTTCTGAAATATTAGTCAAGACTCATTTGAACCATTATGACAGAAGTTTTAATTTGTTGATGGACAATTTTTCTTCTGCGATTAGAATTTGATTGATAAGCATGTTGGAGGATTATAGTTGACTAGTTGTTTAAGTTCTGGAAACCAATGATAGTTGACTAATAGTTTACGGATGCCATGGTGTTCAAGTTACTAAAATACGACAACTGCTTCAGAGGAAGATATGTTTTACATGCACTGGCCTTTGGTGAGGTAAAATAGGGAGAGCAATAAGGCGTCTAAAAGGTTCTGTCCTTCTATGCTTATTCTTTTTACAAGATCCAATGATGGCGCAGTATAGCTGTGAGTAGGATTGATGTGAGCTCAGATTGGCTGACGACCTATCAAGCCTGATAATGGGAAAGATCTAAATTAGTTTGACCTGATTTGGGTTTAAAAGTAGAGCTCAAAAAATTTAAGCCTTAACTTAAAGAAGGCCTAAAGCAAGTCAAATTCAAAGCTGATTCAAATATAATTTTAAAATCTTAAGATTTCTGCCAATTGTGAGAATAAAATTTCATATCATAACAGAATTTTATAGGATAATCAGATGCAATTATTTTTATATCGTACTACAAATTTTTGAATGAGATTAGGTCCCATTTTTGGAGTAAAGATATATTCACATATGGTGAAGCTTATCAAAATCTGATGAAGAACTAAGATTTTTTTTATATTATTTCTCAAGAAAATCTTGGATGTAATTATTTACAGAGTAATTAGTTGTAATTATTTTCATATCTAAAACTTAATTCGATCGATCCAATTTTTGACTAAATGGATTGTGGATCGGCCTAATTGAATTTTGGATCAAGCTTGAGCTTAATTTCTGAAAAAATATTTCTAATCTAAGCTCGGTCTAAAGTTAGAACGTTGTCCAACTCAATCAGGCCCCCTTCGAGTTCTAGTTGGAAGAATTCTTCGGGCAACATTTTCCCTACATGTAATTACGTCAGTTACTATTGGTTTTACCGATCGCTGACATAGCTCAATAAGCTTATGTGGGAAAACGTAGGGTATAAAATTATGTAATAGTAGCTAATTAATCCCTGTATTTAATTGGCATCGAGCTACCTTATGTAGGGAATTTCTAGTTGCATCACCAAGATTGCTCTCCATACCCCCTCTCATTTTTAAAAAAAAATTCTTAAACTACCTTTCTCCCTTTTCTCTCCTCCCCTTTTCACCGCCCCGTCTCCTCCCCAGCAACACCCCCTCATGCTCCGTCTCCTCTTCGGCACCATCCTCTTTCTCCTTTTCAGCACTGCCCTCCTTCCTTCAGTCTCTTCTTCCTTCCCTAATACCCTTCCTTCACTCCCCGACACGTGTTCTCCCGATGCTCCCCCGGCTCCTAGGCACTGGCTCTCTTTCAGCGTCCCTTTGGCTTCCTGGCATCAGTCCTCTTCGGCCCCAGCCTCCCTCCTTTTCAGCACCATTCGGCCAAACAAGATCGAATGGATGGCCTCTGTTTAGTTCTGTTTGATCGAACGAAAGGCCTTCGTTCGGCCATGTTTGGCCGAACTAAGGGCCATTGCTGAACAAAGGCAACAGAGCTCTCCGTTCGGTCAAACAGGATCGAATAGAGGCCCTCTGTTCGGCCAAATAGGACCGAACAGAGGCTCTCCGTTTGGTCCTATTTGACCGAACGATGCCGAAAGGGAGCGGAACGCTGGGCCAATGCTGAAAAGCCGAAGAAGTGCATCGGAAGAGAATATGTGCCGAGAGGAGGGAGGAGATGAAAAGAAGGAGGATGGTGCAGGAGAAAGGAAAGGGGATGGTACTAAAGAGGAGATGTATAAAAAGATAGGGATATAAAGAAAAAAAAAAGTAATTTAAATTATTATTTTTAAATAAAAAAAATGTACTGAATAATTTGGGCGTGTGAAAATTTCTTGTTGATCCCCAGTATTCTCTATACTTCATAGTTAGAAGTACTCCATTAAGCGAGCGAGGGAAGGGCTTGAGAACCTGATAGGCTAGACGCCCCTAAGGTGATGCAGGACTCGGTTGTTACGTACGTGTGACATCATATTGTAGCTGCCGTACAATAATATAATATAAGAGTATATAAATTATATACACAATTAATAGTATGTTATTAATATTTGTTTACATTAATTTAATTATATATATATATATTATATTTCGAAAATATATTAAATATTTATTATGACATTGTAATTTTAACAAATATAAATCATATTCGCATCCCTGTCATTTCATCAAAGCCACATTATTATTTTTCTTTAAAGAATTTTGCTAAATGACACATATTAAACTTAGATTTATTAAATTGTATAAATAATATATTTTTAAAAAAATTGCGACGTAATGAATTGTGTTGCAATATTTTTATTTCATAATTATATTTTATAAAAATTAATTTTCTTAAAATAGCGACGTAATATCTGCATCGTTAAATTAAAATTTAATACTTCTTAATTTTTGAGCTAGTCGCTATTGCGTCGCTATTTTTTTGCTATCGCTAAGACGTCGCAATTTAGCGACGCAATAATGCGTCTCTAAATTTGCGTCGCTATTTCAGTATTTTCTTGTAGTGTTATGGGCCGTGCTGGCATGCTGGGCCGGCATGGGCCCATAACGGACCGTGCCGTGCCGGGCCGGCTGGCCAATTTTTTGAGCCCGGTATGACACGATTAAATGGACTATACCAGGCACGGTCCAGTTCATGCCGAGCCGTGCTGGTCCATTGGCGGCACGACTCTGTACCCAACTCTAATGCTATGGTTTATTGGACTATGGCATGCTTCATATGCATGTGCATATATGGGCATACGATTAATATATGCATCGACTTTGTGCATCGAAGGCGATACATAAAGATTTTTTTCTTTTTTTTCTTTTTTTATCGTTCAATGCATTGATCATGCACCAAAAAATGCATGATTTTATGCTCGAAGGCGATGCACTTTTCCCTCCTTTATCGTTCAATGCGTGCTGATCACGTTAATTTATTGCAGCCAACCTTAATAGTATTTCCACAGCCCAGCGGAGACTCTTTTGCACGTGGAGTATTGACTTTTTTGGGGCCTTATCCTGCGGCGTGGTGTTTATGTCCGAAGTTTCGGCATTAAGATGCGGTGTTTTCGGATTTGAGAATTCCTTGGAGCAGGGATGCATGCAATTGGGCTCTGAAGCGAGATCAGAACGAGCCAGAAATAGTCAGCTCGCGAGCAGCGTTGACGTTGTAGCGTTTGATTAAGTCTGCTACCTTCAGTTGATATCGTATGATACAAGAGATTCAACGTTTCGATCCCGGATCACATTAATATGGCATTAATAAACTCGGTGCATATATAGGTTGGTTTAGCGTATTGAAATTCTGTATCAATGGGATCATGATATGGACTAGATTAAGTTGTATTAGTACTTCAAGATTATTGTTAAAGAAAATGTAGCTATAGTTGCGATCTAGTTATAGATATGGATAATGCTTCCTATTTTTATGTTGTCTTCAGTGTGGTATCGAGGTTGAGGTATAATGATATATAAGTTGATATGAACATAATATGAATATTGTTAATTGCATCAAAAATTCAAATGCAAACATGTATGATTGTTACACAAGCAAGGACATGCATCATCCGTTGAATAAACAAGGCACGACTCGCTTAATATGAATAGGTGTGACTCTCTCAACTGAATCAATATAGTCTAATCCGTTTAATATGATTTACTTAATATATCATCAATTAAGAAGGTTATAAAGGGTCTAGTTTGGATCGATAGATCAACTCATGACATAGCATGATTATTTAACATTGTTGCGTCGCAGAGAGTCGCAATATTATAATGCAATTGCGACAAATGAAGATTGCGATGGACATCTGAGCGACGCCGTTATTGCGTCGCTATTGTGTTGCAATAGCATGTTTAGCAACGCAATTGCGACGCATTTGGGCGTCGCAATATTTTTTTCCCCTATAGTGAATTTTGCTTCTGCGATTAGAATTTGATTGATAAGCAATGTTGGAGGATTATAGTTGACTAGTTGTTTAAGTTCTGGAAACCAATGATAGTTGACTAATAGTTTACGGATGCCATGGTGTTCAAGTTACTAAAATACGACAACTGCTTCAGAGGAAGATATGTTTTACATGCACTGGCCTTTGGTGAGGTAAAATAGGGGAGAGCAATAAGAAGGCGTCTAAAAGGTTCTGTCCTTCTATGCTTATTCTTTTTACAAGATCCAATGATGGCGCAGTATAGCTGTGAGTAGGATTGATGTGAGCTCAGATTGGCTGCCGACCTATCAAGCCTGATAATGGGAAAGATCTAAATTAGTTTGACCTGATTTGGGTTTAAAAGTAGAGCTCAAAAAATTTAAGTCTTAACTTAAAAGAAGGCCTAAAGCAGTCAAATTCAAAGCTGATTCAAATATAATTTTAAAATCTTAAGATTTCTGCCAATTATGTGAGAATAAAATTTCATATCATAACAGAATTTTATAGGATAATCAGGTGCAATTATTTTTATATCGTACTACAAATTTTGAATGAGATTAGGTCCCATTTTTTGGAGTAAGATATATTCACATATGGTGAAGCTTCTCAAAATCTGATGAAGAACTAAGATTTTTTTATATTATTTCTCAAGAAAATCTTGGATGTAATTATTTTACAGAGTAATTAGTTGTAATTATTTTCATATCTAAAACTTAATTCGATCGATCCAATTTTTGACTAAATGGATTGTGGATCGGCCTAATTGAATTTCGGATCAAGCTTGAGCTTAATTTCTGAAAAATATTTCTAATCCAAGCTCGGTCTAAAGTTACAACGTTGTCCAACTCAATCAGGCCCCCTTCGAGTTCTAGTTGGAAGAATTCTTCAGGGCAACATTTTCTCTTCATGTAATTACGTCAGTTACTATTGGTTTTACCGGTCGCTGACATAGCTTAATAAGCTTATGTGGGAAAACGTAGGTTATAAATTTATGTAATAGTAGCTAATTAATCCACCTGTATTTAATTGGCATCGAGCTACCTTATATAGGGAATTTCTATTTGCATCGTCCAGATTGCTCTCCACACCCCCTCTCATTTTTAAAAAAAATTCTTAAACTACCCTTCTCCCTTTTCTCTCCTCCCCCCTTTCACCGCCCCGTCTCCTCGCCCACCGCCTCCATCTCCTGCCCCAGCAATGCCCCGTCGTCTTCTCTCCGACACCGTCCTCTTCCTTCTTTCCGGCACCGCCTTCCTCCCTTTCGTCTCTTCTTCCTTCCCTAGCACCCTTCCTTCACTTGTTCTCCCAATGCCCCGGCTCCTAGGCACAGGCTCTCTTCTAGTGCCCCTTCGGCTTTCCGGCACAGCCCTCTCCGACACCAGCCCCCTCCCTTTCGGCACCATTTGGCCAAACAGGATCGAATGAAGGGCTTTTGTTCAGTTCTATTTGACCAAACGTTTTGTTCAGTTCTATTTGACCAAACGAAGGGCCTTCGGGCCATTGCCGAACAAAGGCAATGGAGGCTCTCTGTTTGGTCAAATAGGATCGAACAGAGGCCCTCCGTTCGGCCAAACAGGACCAAACCGAGGCCCTCCATTTGGTCTTTTTGGCCGAATGGTGCCGAAAGGGAGCTGGACACTGGGGGCCGGTGCCGAAAAGCCGGAGAAGAGCATCGAAAGAGAGGATATGCCGAGGGATTTTTCGAGGGATTTTTTCATCAAAAATTTATTAATAACTCATTAATAAAAATAAATCCCTCGAAAAATCCCTTGCAAAATTAATTTCTAAGGAATTTTTTGAGGGATTTTTTATCAATTTTTTTTTATAAATAAGCCATTTATTATAGAAATATCCCCTTGAAAATCCTCATAAAATCATCAAAAAAATTCCTCAAAAATTAATTTTGCGAGGGATTTTCAAGGGATTTTTTTCATCAAAAAATTTATTAATAACTCATTAATGAAAAATAAATCCCTCGAAAAATCTCTCGCAAAATTAATTTTCGAGAGATTTTTTGAGAGATTTTTTATCAATTTTTTAATAAATAAGCCATTTATTATAGAAATATCCCCCAAAAAATCCCTCATAAAATTATCAAAAAATCCCTCAGAAAATTCCTGAAAAATTAATTTTGTGAGAGATTTTCGAGGGATTTTTTTAATCAAAAATGTTATTAATAACTCATTAATGAAAAACAAATACCTCAAAAATCCTTCTCAAAACTAATTTTTGAGGGATTTTTCAAGGGATTTTTATCAATTTTTTTAATAAATAAGCCATTTATTATAGAAATATCCCTCGAAAAATCCTCACAAAATCATCAAAAAAATCCCTCGAACAATCCCTCGAAAATTAATTTTGCGAGAGATTTTTTGAGGGATTTTTTTCATCAAAAATTTTATTAATAACTCATTAATGAAAAACAAATCTGTCGAAAAATCCCTAGCGAAATTAATTTCTGAGGGATTTTTTTATCAATTATTTTATAAATAAGCCATTTATTGTAGAAATATGCCTTGAAAAATCCCTCGCAAAATCATCAAAAAAATCCCTCAAAAAATCCTTCGGAAATTAATTTTGCGAGAGATTTTCCGAGGGATATTTTTCATAAATTTTTATTAATAACTCATTAATGAAAAACAAATCCCTCAAAAAATCTCTCGCAAAACTAATTTATGAGGGATTTTGCCAAGGGATTTTTTTATCATTTTTTTAATAAATAAGTCATTTATTATAGAAATATTCCTCAAAAAATCCCTCACAAAATCATCAAAAAAATCTCTCAAAAATCCCTCAGAAATTAATTTTGCGAGGGATTTTCTGAGGATTTTTTTCATCAAAAATTTTATTAATAACTCATTAATGAAAAAAAATCCCTCGCAAAATTAATTTTCAAGGGATTTTCCGAGAGATTTTTTTATCAATTTTTTATAAATAACCATTTATTATAGAAATATCCCTCGTAAAATCCCTCACAAAATCATCAAAAAAAGCCCTCGAAAAATCCCTTGGAAATTAATTTTGCGAGGGATTTTCGAGGGATATTTTTCATAAAAAATTTTATTATTAACTCATTAAAGAAAAATAAATCCCTAAAAAAATCCTCGCAAAACTTATTTCTGAGGGATTTTTTATCATTTTTTTAATAAATAAGCTAATTATTATAGAAATATCCCTCAAAATTCCTTGCAAAATCATTAAAAAAATCCCTCGGAAAATCCCTCAGAAATTAATTTTGCGAGGGATTTTTTGAGGGATTTTTTTCATCAAAAATTTTATTAATAACTCATTAATGAAAAACAAATCTCTTGAAAAATCCCTCGCAAAATTAATTTTTGAGGGATTTTTCCAGGGATGTTTTTATCAATTTTTTGTATAAATAAGCTATTTATTATAGAAATATCTCTCAGAAAATCCCTCACAAAATCATCAAAAAAATCCCTCGGAAATTAATTTTGCGAGGTATTTTTAGAGATTTTTTTCATCAAAAATTTTATTAATAACTCATTAATGAAAAACAAATCCCTTGGGAAATCTCTCGCAAAACTAATTTCCGAGGAATGTTTCGAGGGATTCTTTGAGCAATTTTTTTTTATAAATAAGCCATTTATTATAGAAATATCCCCCAAAAAATTCCTTGCAAAATCATCAAAAAAAATCCCTCAAAAAATCCCTCGGAAATTAATTTTGTAAGGGATTTTTTTCATCAAAATTTTATTAATAACTCATTAAAGAAAAGCAAATCCCACGCAAAATTAATTTTCAAGGGATTTTTCGAGGGATTTTTTTATCAATTTTTTTACAAATAAGCCATTTTTACAGAAATATCCCTCGAAAAATCCCTCGCAACATCAAAAAGTCCCTCGGAAATTAATTTTGCGAGGGATTTTCCGGGGGATTTTTTTCATCAAAAAATTTATTAATAACTCATTAATGAAAAATAAATCCCTCGAAAAATCCCTCACAAAACTAATTTTCGATGGATTTTTTTATAATTTTTTTATAAATAAGTCATTTATTATAGAAATATCCCTCGCAAAATCCCTCGCAAAATCCTTTGGAACTTAAATTTTGCGAGTGATTTTCTGAGGAATGTTTTTATCGGCATTTTTTAACAAAAAACCATTTTTTTAGAAAATCCCTCAAAAATTAATTTTGCGATGAATTTTGCGAGAAAATATTTTTTATCAAAAAATTTTATGGTTTATATTTTTTGTCGAAAAATCCCTCGGAATTGTGAGAGATTTTTTTCCTTGATAAAATCCCTCGAAAATCACACTTTTCTAGTAATTGGTCATATCCCTTCGAGCCCCGTTCCCCCGAAGTGGTGGTGGTCAAGGGATTTGGCACTCGATCTCCATTAGGATTTGTGCCCTTGGTGCAGTGAGCGGGATATATCGATTGAACCTCTGGGCCAGGCTCTGGGTATCATCTTTGTACGGTTGCGAAAGAACTCTTTGACGGCGAGGTGGGCTAGCATGGTGGAAGGGTTGATTCTTCTATGAACCTTTGGCTTCTTTTCTTCTTGATTGCTCGGCCCGAGCTGACCTCCGTGACTCTGGCATACTTGTCCGTCAGGGCCATCATGTCGAAGAGGCTTTTTGAATAATTGATCTTCAGGGCCAAATAGAAATCACCCTCCTTTGACACTCCGTCTGCCAAGGCAGACATTGCTACCTCATGATTGAGGTGATCTACTTCCAGTATAGCCGTGTTGAATCGGTCGAGATAATTCTTCAAGGATTTCTCTTTCCTTTACTTGACCTCGGAGAGGGAATTAGATCTTCATCGATGGCGATGACTGCTAACGAACTGGCTAATGAATAAGTTGCTCAGCTCATCAAAACTTGGCTTCAGACTGTTGAACCAAGTTCTGGCAGACCCCTGAGCATAGAGGGGAAGGCTCTCCATAGGATCGCATCTGACGCTCCATGGAACATCATAATGGATCGAAAGCTGCTTAGATGATCGTCGGGGTCGGTAGACCGATGGTATAGTTCAATGGTGGGAAGCTTGACATGAGGAGGGATCACTTCCTGCATGATCTTCTTGAAGAAGGGGATGCCTTGCTTCGCCTTCGGTTGGGGAGGAGGGACTTGCCTGACGGCGTTTAGCTCCTGGCACTACTCCCAGCGCATCTCCTATATCTGCCGTCGTATCCCCTCATCACGAGCAGTAGGGGAGGATGGCTGAGAAGAATACGACAATGGCATCGAGTCATGGCGAGATGACATAGGGGAGAGATAGCCAACTCGCCGGTGGTGAGGGAGTCTCGGCTAGATTTGCCATAACAATCCTATCAAAGCATCAAATATCCATGATAGAAATGCCCGTGATATCTAGTGCCATAAAATTAAGTTTTGCCAAATTTGCTATAACAATACTATCAAAGCACATAAAGTAAATTAGTACACAACCTTTTATTAGAATGAAAATTGTTTCAAATTTATCAAGGACTAGAGATAATCGTATATATATAAATAACTAAGTGATAAGTTGAAACTAAGAGTCACAAGAAAAATATTAAGAAAAAATAATTAATTAGATATGCAAATAATTTGCATAAATGTAAATAATATTTACCTCAATACAAGTTTCTTCAACAAATGTAGAATGATGAGGTAGAGACTCGTGCTGATAACATGTTATATAATCAAAGAGTAACAACAGAACAAAAAGACTATGTAAAGAAAGTATTGGAATATATTTTCTCTTATATCAAATACAACTCCATGCCATCTATTTATAGAAACCTAAAAGATGTTACATTCATCAACGTTAATAAGCATTTATATCGGTAATTTCAATAGACATAACCCCTCCTTTTCGAATACCAATGGACATCCATATTATTGGTAGTATTATAACAAGAATCCATTATAAAAAGCAACTACTAAGAGTACACACTTCCAAAATTTTGTCCAAGCTTTTGGGTGCTACAGTAGATTAGGCCAAATAAGAGTTGTCAATTTCTTTGCTTTTATCTTAAAGAAACTCCTCTCCAAGCTTCTCTACGCTCAGAGATGGCATTCCTTGCTCTCTTCCCCAAGTCTTCTCCTGGATACAATGAGGACTCTTCCATTTTTCTTTAGCAAAACCCCAAAGAAACCTCTAGTCTCTCCCTTTCTTCTCCTGTTTTCTCACCACTGCACACCTCCCATGAGTTGAACCTATGGCACTTGATAGGTATAAAACAGTATACAATATAAGCCCACATGGATTAAGTCTTATCAAAAGACTACTAAATAACGTACATCTAACAGGATATGGGAAAGAGTACGAGGAATAGAGAAATGCTCTAATGGTTATCATTCATTTTCCGTGTCCACATACAACTTTTGTATGAATCTGAATGTATAGAGAAGCAAAAGAAAAGATTTCATTAAAACAATCTAATATGGACATGTTTAAAACATTTTAAATGTGCAGAAAATAAAGAAACAATATTTATCATTTAATCTAATCCTTATAAAACTGGAACACATCCAATATTTCTTGGATGCATAAAAGATAAGAAGGAAAGATTTTATCAAATCAATTTAATTCATAAGTACAAAAACGTGCTTAATAATGTAGATTGAAGCATTTAATTGAGGAACGGAATTAGTCTCTCCAAATTGCTTTGGCAAGATGATGGATTTATTGGAGATACTAATTTAGTGCCACAAAGAGAAGAAACATAAGCAAGATTAGAGCTTTATAAGTATATCAACAAAATTTCTTAGAAATAGGAACATGAATATGCCGAGGATAATCGAGGAAACTTTGTTATCTTTGTATGGGGGGTAAAATACAGGATTAGTACAAAGCATAAATAACTCTAATATTATCAGCAAAGATGGTTAAAGGCTTTGGATGAGTGATATGAAAATTATTTAGGAGAAATTTAATCCACACAAGCTCAGTAGCAGCAAATAGAACCTGGGGACAGAATGTTGCGTTTTAGAACACCAAGAGAAGATATTGCTTAATAAACAATATAAGCTATGGTAAACGTATAATTTTAATAATTACCTACCTAATCCACATCATGAAAGAATAGTAAGAGTAGAGAGGATGGACATTTAAGGTAGAGTCTAGCAGCTGTTAAATGGTAGGAACACATGCATGATATTTAAATGCACACAAGACAAAAGGAAAGGTTTTACCAAATCAATCTGATTTTTAGGCAATATGGCTTCAATGAAAAACTATGGTTAATACAATGGATTGAGTCATCTCTTTACAGCGACAACTGCCTTAGATTGAACAATGGAATAAGCCCCTCCAATACAAAGCCTTGCATTTGCATGCTCTTTCATATAATCTATTATGGCAGTCCTAGAGCCACAAGCATTCTGTCAACAAGGTTAAAGAATCATGATTGTCTTTGAGCTGCTGCACCAAGTCTAAATGCATGATTTCAAATCGGGGAACTTTTACTTCCACTTCCCTTCTTTTATTAGCTCATGTAACAATACACATGCAATATTTAACACATGCACTATCCTGTCATAAGTTCTTGACGGTGTTATTTTGTGGCAATATGACACAATTTCAACTTTTCAATGCATCTATCACACTTTAAAATATATGATATTCTTGCAAAGAAACAAATCATAATTCTTAAATCTAATTCCTCTTGGTATCCTTTCTCTGAGGTGTGACTTGTTAAAACAGTAATAAACTAGCAAAACTTCTCATCGGAAAAAAACTAACCTGCATCAAAGATGTATTTATAGGGGCTACATAAAATAAAAATATTTGTATTACTTGTTCTTGAATAGAAATGTCTTACGAGTCTTTGATGTTTTTTGGGATTAGTTTTGGATCTACTTCCTCGTTGGAGGTGGTCTCAACCTCATTTGCCTACCGATTTGAGCTTAAAATCAATCGGTCCCCGAAAGCTATATTGCATATTTTAAGATGGTTTTTGATGACGCTCGATCACCTCTCCTGGACGTCGGAACGGAGGTGCTCCTCGAATCTTGCTTCGCCGGGTTGCCTGCAAGGAAGTCCCGGGGCCGGAGGGGGCTCCGGCGGGACCCTCCGACGGCCAAGTTAGTGACTGAGGTCACAGCTGAAGAAGGGCTCGAGTGAGCCCTGATTTGGGTGGAAAAGAGGGGTCTCCGAAAGGAGGAATCCCT
>UESW01002024.1:60250-83139 GCA_900491605.1 Calamus simplicifolius | reverse complement strand
GTTTCTTTTTGGTCTCTCCCTATTCTTTGTCAACCCCCTCCTCTCCTGTCATGAGCCATGTCTGCTTATGTTTCATAATTTCAAATCTTTACAAATGGCATTCCCTTGTGTTAGCCTCATTTAGTGTCTTTCCTAACATTGTGTTAGTCCCTTCACTCATATGCTGATCTTAACACTTGACTCTTGTAGTCTTGGGCCTTAATATCTTATGGTTTTATCCTGCAAGGCCAGATCATTTTATCATGAGCAGTAATTTTATCTGAAACTTTAAGAGTTTCACCAGGCATCCCTACTGTCACACCTCTTTGCTTAAATCCAAAGGTTCGAAGGAGTTGGATGGTGCATCCCAACAATTTGGACTTGGGTAATTATAATATGGGTGGGTCTCCCTCATTTAAGCGTTGGTATAAAATTTATGAGGTATGCTAGGCAGTGTCATACAGAAGCATTCTACTCATGATTGCTGATTGTTTTCCTGGTTTCTTAATTATTATGAGAGGTATGGTATGCACAAGAATGCAGATTTACTTTTCCTCAGAGCAGTTTGGGTCCTTGTGTTATAATAGATTTAATGTGTCTGTTGTGGCAGTCTGCCTTTTCTTTGCCATCATGCTTCGTGTTAGTTTCCATTTGGAAATGATAACAGTGAGCGCTAACAAATAAGTTGAACTTGCCTGACTTCTGATCAATTAAATCTTACTTTATCCAGGAGTTCTGTTAGCATCTAGAGATCATGGCCAAGCACCACCCCGACCTCATCATGTGCCGGAAGCAACCAGGAATCGCCATTGGCCGCCTGTGCGAGAACTGTGATGGTAAGTGCGTCATCTGTGACTCAGGTGTGCGGCCCTGCACGCTTGTTGCTATGTATTTTGCATTGGAATCTTAGTTGCTATGTATTTTGCATTGGAATCTTAGTTGGATATGGAATTTAATATGCTGTTTTATAATATGAACCAGAATGCTATGTATTTTGCATGTCTATTCATTTCATGGATTAAGGAATGAGTGAGAGATTTTAGCAATTTTTTATTTCTTCTGTAGCAATACCTAAACCTTGTAGGGATGAAACTTTTATATCTTTCAAGGGTACGACTGCCCTATGTATGCTGGTTTCTGTCCCTACCCCTACTCTTGGGAATGAATGTTAAGCTCCCATCCTTGTGGGATCCAAGAAGGCCAGATATATGCATCCTTACCCTCATGTATAAAGATATTAAGGTTGTTTCTGTCTTTGGACCTCATGACCTTTGAGTTACAATAGAGCAATCTTATTGCTGCACCAAGGTTATCCTTGTCAAAGGATGCTGGTTATAGCTAAAATTATCATAGTTGTATAAGTAGCTAATCTCTTATAATCTTAGAACATATTGTTATATTGGCACTAGTGGCTGTCCATATGGAATCACCCACCATTCAGCATTCTGTGGCTGGTATGCCACCAAACTCACGATCATATCCTTTATGGCTAATTTACCTGCACTTTCTTCTAGGACATATTGCTTCTATGTGTGCTTAAGAAACTTTATTTGCATTCCTATGCCTGCTGTCATTGTTTGAGATGCAGAAAATGTATTTTCCAGTCAAAAAGAGATGCAGAAAGTGTAACCTGATACTGCTTTAGACATATAAATTCCTTAATCCATGAAATCATTTTTTGGATTTATCAGAGGATTGGGTGTAAGAAGAACTCATGGGTTCTCTCTCTCTTTGTTTACAGATTGCAATCTCTGCATCTAACACTGGTGGTGCATGGGATAATGCTAAGAAGTATATTGAGGTAAAAGTCATCCTTGGGTCTCTTTCATCCCCCCTTGTATCAATCAAGATGTCTTTCTTTCTTGAGTTCATCATGCTATTTAGAACTTGCTGATGATTTTTTTTTTTTTTTGGGTCAGGCTGGAGCTTCAGAGCATGCTAGGACCCTTGGCCCTAAAGGATCAGATCCCCACAAGGCTGCTGTGATTGGTGACACCATTGGAGACCCTCTCAAGGACACATCTGGACCGTCGCTTAACATCCTTATCAAGCTCATGGCCGTCGAATCTCTCGTGTTTGCTCCATTTTTCGCGGCACATGGAGGCATCCTCTTCAAGATCTTCTGAGAAGAGAGGCTCCCAGGGCAATGCTGCACTTAGAGAAGCATGTTTTGTCTTTGTTTTGTCTTTGTTTACAAGCATAGTGTTTTGTTGTAACAATTACTCATTATATATATATATATATATAAGTAGTTATCAACAATGATGCTATGAGTTTGTATTCGCTGTCTCTTCTTGCTCGCTGCTTGATGATCATGTAAGTTGATCAATGAAAAATGTCATGAACCTCTTTTAATTTCTTAATTTTTACCTACGGTTTTAGAGTTTTTTTTTTGTAGGAAAAGAAAATATTAAAAATTATTATTAGCTATTTTTTTTCTACGATTTTAAGAAAATTCATAGGTAAAGATAAGGATAAAAAATATATTTTTTTGATTTTTTTATATGATTTTAAGGTTTTTCGTAGGGAAATAAATCATTAAATATTATTATTAGCCAATTTTTCCCTACGATTTTAGGATTTTTCGTAGGGAAAGAAATCATTAAAAATTATTATTAGCCAATTTTTTCCTACGATTTTAAGAAAAATCGTAGGGAAAGAAGTGGATAAAAAAAAATTCTTAATTTTTTTCCTACGATTTTGAAGTTTTTCGTAGGGAAAGAAATAATTAAAAATTTTATTACCTAACGTTTCCCTACGAGTTTAAGGTAAATCGTAGGGAAAGATGTGTATAAAAAAATATTTTTTCCTATTTTTTCCTACGATTTTAGGGTTTTTCATAGGGAAAAAATTTTCTAAAAATTATAATTAGCCAATTTTTCCCTACGATTTTAAGACAAATCGTAGGGAAAGGTATTGATAAAAATATATTTTTTGATTTTTCCCTACGATTTTTAAATTTCGTAGGCAATTGTTTTTAAAATTTAAATTTGAATTTCAAATTCTTCTCATTCTTTCCCTACGAATTATGATCTTTACCTACGAAAAAAATCGTAGGGAAAAGGTCTGATCTATGCCTACAATTTTTAAAAGTCGTAGGTAAAGGCTTTCCATACGAACTTTTCCCTACGATTTTTTTATACTTTTGCCTACGACAGAAATCGTAGGGAAAGGCTTTACCTACGATTTTTTTTCTCTTCCCTACGAAAAAAATCGTAGGCAAAAGCTGATTTTTTTGTAGTGATCCTATCGTCTCATTGTATAAAATCAAATGGGATGTCATAGCCCTCCCTCAATAATGGGTTAGATCCTTTTGAGCCAAATTCTCTTGCCAATAACAATGGTTACCATGATTTGTATACCAAGGTGCATTAGTAGCTTTAACCTTTTGTTACTTTGCCTGCATTTCTGGTGTTTTGGTGCGAAAGTTTAGGAGCTAACTGTATCTCAGTAGCAACACAACAACTTGCTGTCTGTCCTATTTTTGTTTTACCAGTAAAGGAACAGCTGATGTTGTTCTAGACTTCATGCTTCTTCTCAGGTTTGGTTGATCCATATCTCTAATTGTTAATCTATCCCAAATGTGTGATATATATATTTCTGTGAACTTCTTCCTATTATGTGACCAATTAAGCTTGTGATGGAAAGAAGACTTTGCAGCTTCCCTCAGGCGAGTGAAAATGATGATCATATGGGCAAAAAGTTTGGACCTCATATAGTCATAGCTTACATACTGGGAATTCAGATGCAGATTTCACACGCACCACCTAGTGTATTTCAGGGAATGTGTCTGAGAAATAGATGACTTTTGCTTGTGAATATGCAGAAAATTGGCATGGCAAACAAAATGCAAAATTCAAGGAAAACAATATGTGTTCAGAAGTCTAAACAATTATAGAGAAACCTATGGGAAAATACAAAATTATCTGTTAGTTGCTTGGAAGTTCCTAAACATATTTCTATTTGTTGTCATGCATATGACAATTCTTGCATGTGTTCTTGGTGGTGGTAGCTGTGGTCTTCAGGTGATCATGTTTACCATAAGTCCCACTACAAGAAAATAATGAAATAGCGACACAATTTTAGCGACGCAAAGATGCGTCGCTAAATTGCGACTACATTGCGACGCCTCCGCGTCAAAAAAATATTGCGACGCAATAGCGACGCATTAGCGACTCAAAAAATTATAAAATTAAAAATAATAATTTTTAAATTTAGCAACGCAAAAATACGTCGTAATATTTATAAAATGTGTTTTTTTAAAATATTATTAAAGGAAAAAATATTGCGACACAGCTAATTGCGTCGCAATGTTTTATTTAAAAATTAATTATGTTAAATAGTGACGCATTAGCGACGCAATAAACATAAAATAAGAAAAAATATATTTAATATAGCGACGCAAAAATTACGTCGCAAATATTAATAAAAAAAATTAATTTTTATAAAATATAATTATGAAATAAAAATATTGCGACGCAAGTCAGTGTGTTGCAATATATTTGAAAAACATAATAATTTTAAATAGCGACGCATTAGCGACGTAATAGACCAGAAAATTATAAAAATTAATTTTAATTAGCGACACACTAATTGCATTGCAATTATTTTAAATAAAATTAATTTTTATAAATATTAAAATGATAAAAAAAAAATTGCGATGCAAAACAGTGCATCACAATGTTTTTTAAAAAACTTAATTATTTTAAATAGCGACGCATTAGCCATGCAATAAACCAGAAAAATATAAAATTATTTTTAAATTTAGCGACGCAATAATTACGTCGCAATTAATTTAAATAAAATTTATTTTAAGAAAATAGTATTATGAAATAAAAATATTACGACGCAATCCAGTGCATCGCAAATTTTGTTAAAAATAAATATGTTAATTAGCGATGTAATAACGATGCAATAAAACAGTAAAGTAATAAAAAAAAAAATTTATTTAACGACACAAATTTATGCATCGCAATATTTTAAAAGAAATTCATAATGCCAAATTAGCGAGGCATTAGCGATGCAATAAATTAAAAAATATTATTAAAAATTAATAATGTTCGAGATCGGTCGTCGTCGACCGTGATCGATCATGGCTTCGATCGATCGCAACCGTCGGATCATCGCCGATCCGATCGATCGCGATGGTCCGAGATAGGTCGACGCCGACCGGGATCGATCATGACTTGGATCGATCGCAACCGTCGGATCATCACCGATCAGGATCGATCATGGCTTCGATCGATCGCAACCGTCGGATCGTCGCCGATCTGATCAATCGCCATGGTCCGAGAGAGGTCATCGCCGACCGGGATCGATCATGGCTTGGATCGATCGCAACCATCGGATCATCGCCAACCGGGATCGATCATGGCTTGGATCGATCGCAACCGTCGGATCGTCACCGATCGGGATCGATCATGGCTTGGATCGATCGCAACCGTCGGATCATCGCCGATCCGATCAATCGCGACGGTACGAGATAGGTCGTCACCGATCGGGATCGATCATGGCTTGGATCGATCACAACCATCGGATCGTCGCCGATCAGGATCGATCATGGCTTGGATCGATGGCAACCATCGGATCATCACCGATCGAGATCGATCATGGCTTCGATCGATCGCAACCGTCGAATCGTCATCGATCCGATCGATCGCGATAGTCCGAGATCGGTAGTCGTCAATCAGGATCGATCATGGCTTCGATCGATCGCAACCCTTGATCGTCACCGATCCGATCGATCGCGACGATCCGAGATCGATCGTCGCCAATCAGGATCGATCAGGCTTGGATCGATCGCAACCATCGAATAAATAAAAGAAATATAATATTGTGATGCATTAGTTGCGTCGCAATATTTTTTCTATAATATATGTAATGAAAAAGTATAAAAAAAATATTACGATGCAAATTGTGCATCGTAATTATTATCATAAATTATAAATATTATCATTTATAAATATTAAACAAATATTGCGACGCTGTAGCGATGCATTTTTGAAGAAAAAATAAACAATATTGCGACGCAATGTATGCATCGCAATTATTTTTAGTAAATATAATTTTTATCAGTATTAATAAATAAAAGAAATATAATATTGCGACGCATTAGTTGCGTCGCAATATTTTTTCTATAAATATATGTAATAAAAAGTATAAAAAAAATATTGCGATGTAATTTGTGCATCGCAATTATTATTATAAATTATAAATATTATCATTTATAAATATTAAAAAATTATTGCGACGTCGTAGCGATACATTTTTGAAGAAAAAATAAACAAATATTGCAACGCAATGTATGCGTCGCAATTATTTTTAGTAAATATAATTTTTATCAGTATTAATAAATAAAAGAATATAATATTGCGACGCATAAGTTGCTTCGCAATGTTTTTTCTATAAATATATGTAATGAAAAAGTATAAAAAAATATTGCGATGCAATTTATGCGTCGCAATTATTATCATAAATTATAAATATTATCATTTATAATATTAAAAAATTATTGCGACGTCGTAGCGATGTATTTTCGATGAAAAATAAATAAATATTGCGACATAATGTATGCGTTGCAATTATTTTTAGTAAATATAATTTTTTCAGTATTAAAAATAAAAGAAATATAATATTGCGACGCATTAGTTGCGTCACAATTTTTTCTATAAATATATGTAATGAAAAAGTTTAAAAAAAATAATGTGACATAATTTGTGCATCGCAATTATTATTACAAATTATAAATATTATCATTTATAAAAATTAAAAAATATTGCGACGCCGTAGCGACGCATTTAGAAGAAAAAATAAACAAATATTGCGACGCAATGTATGCGTCGCAATTATTTTTAGTAAATATAATTTTTATCAGTAATAATAAATAAAAGAAATATAATATTGCGACGCATTAGTTGTGTCGCAATGTTCTTCTATAAATAGATGTAACGAAAAGTAAAAAAAAATATTGCGACGTAATTTGTGTGTCGTAATTATTATCATAAATTATAATTTTTATCATTTATAAATATTTAAAAAAATAAATAAAACATATATAATATTGCGATCATTTGTTGCGTCGCAATGTTTTTTGGATAAATATATGTAATGAAATAGTTAGAAAAATTTTGCAATGCACTGTATGCGTCGCAATTATTATCATAAATTATTATTTTAATTATATAAAAATATTAAAAAATATTGCGACGCCTTAGCGATGCAATTTCTAGAAAATAAAAATAATTTTCTCGTCGGATGGGGATGATCATATTTATAACTAATTAAGATAGAATACATATTTATGCGTTTTGATCCATGGTCCATGTCCCATGGATGGGGATGATCAAGAAAACTTCATTATTAATAGTAAAGAGCTGACGAGGAGGAGAGAAACTTCAGTACAAAACATGGTAATACGTTGATGAAAATATGCTTTAGGTCTTCAAACTTTCACTTATACGTGTAGCTAGTTTCTCATGCTTTGCTAACGTGAACGTTCATTCCTATCGTCTCATTGTATAAAATCAAATGGGATGTCATAGCCCTCCCTCAATAATGGGTTAGATCCTTTTGAGCCAAATTCTCTTGCCAATAACAATGGTCACCATGATTTGTATACCAAGGTGCATTAGTAGCTTTAACCATTTTGTTACTTTGCCTGCATTTCTGGTGTTTTGGTGCGAAAGTTTAGGAGCTAACTGTATCTCAGTAGCAACACAACAACTTGCTGTCTGTCCTATTTTTGTTTTACCAGTAAAGGAACAGCTGATGTTGTTCTAGACTTCATGCTTCTTCTCAGGTTTGGTTGATCCATATCTCTAATTGTTAATCTATCCCAAATGTGTGATATATATATTTCTGTGAACTTCTTCCTATTATGTGACCAATTAAGCTTGTGATGGAAAGAAGACTTTGCAGCTTCCCTCAGGCGAGTGAAAATGATGATCATATGGGCAAAAAGTTTGGACCTCATATAGTCATAGCTTACATACTGGGAATTCAGATGCAGATTTCACACGCACCACCTAGTGTATTTCAGGGAATGTGTTTGAGAATAGATGACTTTTGCTTGTGAATATGCAGAAAATGGCATGGCAAACAAAATGCAAAATTCAAGGAAAACAAGATGTGTTCAGAAGTCTAAACAATTATAGAGAAACCTATGGGAAAATACAAGCTTATCTGTTAGTTGCTTGGAAGTTCCTAAACATATTTTCTATTTGTTGTCATGCATATGACAATTCTTGCATGTGTTCTTGGTGGTGGTAGCTATGGTCTTCAGGTGATCATGTTTACCATAAGTCCTACTACAAGAAAATAATGAAATAGTGACGCAATTTTAGTGACGCAAAGATGCGTCACTAAAATTACGACTACATTGCGACGCCTCCGCGTCAAAAAAATATTGCGACGCAAATAGCGACGCATTAGCGATTCAAAAAACCATAAAATTAAAAAAAATAATTTTTAAATTTAGTGACGCAAAAATGCGTTGCAATATTTATAAAATATATTTGTTTAAAATATTATTAAAGGAATAAAATATTGCGACACAGCTAATTGCATCGCAATGTTTTTTAAAAAATTAATTATGTTAAATAGTGACGCATTAGCGACGCAATAAACATAAAATAAGAAAAATATATTTAATATAGCGATGCAAAATTACGTCGCAAATATTAATAAAAAAAATTGATTTTTATAAAATATAATTATGAAATAAAAATATTGCGACGCAAGTCAGTGCGTTGCAATATAATTGAAAAACATAATAATTTTAAATAGCGACGCATTAGCGACACAATAGACCAGAAAATTGTAAAAATTAATTTTAATTTAGCGACGCACTAATTGCATTGCAATTATTTTAAATAAAATTAATTTTTATAAATATTAAAATGATAAAAAAAAATTGTGACGCAAAACAGTTCATCGCAATGTTTTTAAAAAACTTAATTATTTTAAATAGCGACGCATTAGCGACGCAATAAACCAGAAAAATATAAAAATTATTTTTAAATTTAGCGACGCAATAATTGCGTCGCAATTAATTTAAATAAAATTATTTTAAGAAATAGTATTATGAAATAAAAATATGCGATGCAATCCAGTGCATCGTAAATGTTTTGTTAAAAATAAATATGTTAATTAGCGACGTAATAGCGATGCAATAAAACACTAAAGTAATAAAAAAAAATTTTATTTAACGACGCAAATTAATGTGTCATAATATTTTAAAAGAAATTCATAATGTCAAATTAGCGAAGCATTAGCGACGCAATAAATTAGAAAATATTATTAAAAATTAATAATGTCCGAGATCGGTCGTCGTCGACCGTGATCGATCATGGCTTCGATCGATCGCAACCGTCGGGTCATCGCCGATCGGATCGATCGTGACGGTCTGAGATCGCTCGATCGTCGCTGACCGGGATCGATCATGGCTTGGATCGATGGCAACCGTCGGATCATCACCGATCGAGATCGATCATGGCTTCGATTGATCGCAACCGTCGGATCGTCACCGATCCAATCGATCGCGATAGTCCGAGATCGGTAGTCATCGACCGGGATCGATCATGGCTTCGATCGATCGCAACCCTTGATCATCATCGATCCGATCGATCACGACGGTCCGAGATCGGTCGTCGCCGATCAGGATCGATCATGGCTTGGATTGATTGCAACCGTCGGATCATCGCCGACCGGGATCGATCATGGCTTCGATCGATCACAACCGTCGGATCGTCGCTGATCCGATCGATCGTGACGGTCCAAGATAGGTCGACGCCGACCGGGATCGATCATGGCTTGGATCGATCGCAACCGTCGGATCATCACCGATCGGGATCGATCATGGCTTCGATCGATCGCAACCGTCAGATCATCGCCGATCCAATCGATTGCCATGGTCCGAGAGAGGTTGTCGCCGACCGGGATCGATCATGGCTTGGATCGATTGCAGTTGTCAGATCGTTGCCGATCGGGATCGATCATGGCTTGGATCGATCGCAACCGTCGGATCGTCGCCGACCGAGATCGATCATGGCTTGGATCGATCGCAACCATCGGATCGTCGCCGATCCGATCGATCACGACGGTACGAGATAGGTCGTCACCGACCGGGATCGATCATGGCTTGGATCGATCGCAACCATCGGATCGTCGCCGACCAGGATCGATCATGGCTTGGATCGATGGCAACCGTCGGATCATCGCCGATCGAGATCGATCATGGCTTCGATCGATCGCAACCGTCGGATCGTCACCGATCTGATCGATCGCGACAGTCCGAGATCGGTAGTCGTCAATCGGGATCGATCATGGCTTCGATCGATCGCAACCCTTGATCGTCACCGATCCGATCGATCGCGACGGTTCGAGATCGGTCGTCGCCGATCAGGATCGATCATGGCTTGGATCGATCGCAACCGTCGGATAAATAAAGAAATATAATATTGCGATGCATTAGTTGCGTCGCAATGTTTTTTCTATAAATATATGTAATGAAAAAGTATAAAAAAAATATTGCGATGCAATTTGTACGTCGTAATTATTATCATAAATTATAAATATTATCATTTATAAATATTAAACAAATATTGTGACGCTGTAGCGATGCATTTTCGAAGAAAAAATAAACAAATATTGCGACGCAATGTATGCATCGTAATTATTTTTAGTAAATATAATTTTTATCAGTATTAATAAATAAAAGAAATATAATATTGCGACGCATTAGTTGAATCGCAATGTTTTTTCTATAAATATATGTAATGAAAAAGTATAAAAAATGCATCGCAATATTTGTTTTATTTATCCGATCGCAACCCTTGATCGTCACCCCCCCATTTTGTCTTCTCCGGCCACGGCCGCTGCCATGGCCGGCAGTGGCCTGGCCACGGTGGCCAGGCCACTGTCAAAAAAAAAAAAAATGGTAACAGGGGGGGTGGGGAAACCCCCCCCATTTTGTCTTCTCCGGCCACGGCCGTGGCCGCAGCCGAAGAAGCCGTAGGCCACAGTCAAAAAAAAAAAAAAATTGGTAACAGGAGGGGTGGGGAAACCCCCCCCCCCCATTTAGTATTCTCCGGCCATGGCCGGCAGTGGCCTGGCCACGGTGGCCAGGCCACAGTCAAAAAAAAAAATTTGTAACAAGGGGGGCGGGGAAAACCCCCCCCCCCCAATTTTCTCTCTCCGGCCACGGCCGTGGCCGCAGCCGGAGAAGCCCGCCACGGCCGCCGCCGTGGCCGTCTTCTCCGGCCACGGCCGCTGCCGTGGCCGGCAGTGGCCTGGCCACGGTGGCCAGGCCACAGTCCAAAAAAAAAAAAAATAGTTAGGGGGGGGGAGGAATCCCCCCCCCCTCCCGTTTGTCTTCTCCGGCCACGGTGGCCAAACAAAAAAAATAAAAATAAATAGGTAACAGCTAGGGGGCTTTTCCCTCACCCCCGGTCCCTTCAATTAAAAAAAAAATTAACACTCATAAAAAAATTAACAAAAAAAATTAGATTCTATCATATTTATTATTTTTAAAAATATTTTCAAATAATTTGATGATAAATATAAAAAATTATAAATATTTTTAAAACATGGGCAACTTAATTTTTTTTAAAAAGTAACAGCTAGGGGGGTTTTCCCGACCCTCCGGCCCCTTCAAAATTTTTTTTATAACACTCATGAAAAAATTAACTAAAAATGTAGATTCTATTATATTTTATTGTTATTAAAAATATTTTCAAATAATTTGATGACAAATATTAAAAAAATGTGGCCATTAATCTAATTTTTTATTAGATTAGTTATAAATTAATTAATTTATGTCATTAGTCAGAGCTCTTTGGATAGACTGATTGTTATGTCTTGATTATGCAATAATATTTGTAATGCTAGATAGAAAGTCTTGTTGTATTATTATTTAATTTGTAAAATATTTATGCAATAATTAATTTAAGCAGAATGTTTATGCAATAATATTTGTGCATTTGTAGTTATTTACAATTGTTATGTCTTGATTATTTATATTCTGCTGCAAACTGAATGATGCATTAAATTATGTAATGCTAGATAGAAAGTCTTGTTGTATTATTATTTAATTTGCAGCAACAAATTAGTAGTTTCAATGATTTATATTTTAGTCTTCACAAACATTTGTATTCGACACAATAATCTTAAGAAGTCAGTGACTATATATAGAACACTATTCCTATATATATGTATAATTGACAAGAAATTAAGAATAACAAGCATAAGTTCGATTGTCTTCGGACTTCCATACTATTAATCACAGCACTATAACCTTTAGACCCGTTTGAGAATTTGTAAGCCTTAGTCTTGCAAATTCTCAAATTATCCTGGTGGACAGTTTGGGAATATTTTTTGCGATATATTAGTCTGCTATTAATCATCGTTGGGTGAGATTGCGGTTTGTATTTGCTCATACGTTCTCCTAGTGTGGCTTATATGCCACACATTTAGGAGAACATATGGGGAAATGCTGCCAAAATTTCAATGTAACCGATCGATGATAATTAATAGCAGAATAACATATTACAAAAAATATTTTTGAATGGGATAGGGCCTTACCTTATAGACATGGAGTGAATGTAGAATTAATTTAAGACACTTGAATGCTTGTAAAGTCTCATGATTAAACGGACTGCCTTGCGGCCTAACCCGAACTCAAGCCCTACCATTAGCCATGAACCTGTGCCTCGGTCCTTGCTAGCACGGCAAGGATCGTAGCCGTGGCTCGCCCTTGCATGGTAGGGACCTTAGTTGCCTAAAAGAAAATTGGTTTAGTTATAAATGATTTAAATGGTTGTTATTAACCTTAGTTGTGTAAAAGAAATAATTTAGTTATATATTTAGTAATACTAATATAGTTTTATTTTGTGGTTTCTTTAATGGTTTACCAGACTTTGTATAAGTCGGTCAAAAATGAGCGGGGCTCGCTCGTGGATGTATGCAAGGATAAAAGATGGCTTGCTTAATCCATATTTTCTGAATGGATTGGAAGAATTTATCGCATTTGCATGTAGCCAACCTGACTGGATGGATGGCCCTAGGATTAGGTGCCCATGCAACTTCCACAGGTGTCAGAATAAAGCCTACAGAGATGTTGAAACTGTTAAGGTGCATTTGTGTAAGAAGGGGTTTGTTCCTGATTACTATGTTTGGTAATGTCATGGTGAACCAGAGGATATTCCAGCAGCTGTTATAGGCCAACAAGAGTCAATTCCCGTAGATGAACCATTTGTGAATTTAAACACATATGAACAAATGGTGATGAATGCATCGGGTACTGAATTCAATCAGAATACATTTATGGAAGAACCAAATCCAGATGCACAATAATTTTACGATATGTTGCATGCTGCAAATCAAGAATCGTATCCTGGTTGTGAGGGTCATTCCCAGTTGTCTACAGCTGCTCGAATGTTGAATATTAAGGCAGAACATCGATTATCAGAAAAGGCGTTCAATTCTGTAGCTGGGTTAATCAAAGAAATTTTGTCAAATGACAATGTTGCAGCAGATAGTTTTTATGCAACAAAGAAGTTATTGCGTGGGCTTGGGCTCCCAGTAAATAAGATCGATTGTTGCTTGAACAATTGTATGATATTTTGGGATGAAGACTTAGAGCTGAGATGGTGTAAGATTTGTGGGCAATCGAGGTACAAAAACAGCGAAGGAGGAGCCAGTACAAGTAGGAGGAAAAGTGTGCCTTATAAGAGGATACATTACTTTCCTCTTACCCCACGCCTGCAGAGATTATACAGATCTGAGGCAACAACTGCTTATATGAGATGGCATGCCGAACATGAATCTAAAGAGGATGAAATGTGGCATCCATCAGATTCAAAGGCTTGTAAGCATTTCAATGAAAATCATCCTGATTTCGCTGAAGATATAAGGAATGTGAGATTAGGTCTTTGTACCGATGGCTTCCAACCATTTGGTCAAGCGGGGCATCTCCAAGTCGGCCGAGTCGGCCTCGACCTTCCCTGGTCGGCCCCGCTCGGCCTCGGCATCTCCAAGCCGACCAAGTCAGCCCCGACCTTCCTTGGTCGGCCCCGCTCGGCCCCAGCATCTCCAAGTTGGCCGATTCAGCCCCGACCTTTCCTGATCGGCCTCGCTCAGCCCTGGCACCTCCAAGTCAGCCAAGTCAGCCCCGACCTTTCCTGGTCGGCCCCGCTTGGCCTCGGCATCCCTAGGAGAGCCAAGACGGCTCTGATTTTCCCAAGCCGGTCCCAGGACGGTCCTGGCCATTCAAGCTGCCATCTTTCTGACTCACGCCGTCTGACATCGCCAGGCCCAACTACCATGCCATCGATGGGACCAGAACTAACTACCCATTAGCTCCACTGACTGATGGGACTTGGCTCACCAACCGCCATTTTCTCCTCTCCGATGGGACATGACCCATCTACCGGCCCAGATTTACGCAACCCCCACAAACCTAGCGAACATTCCTTTCTCACGGAACTCCACGTGGTCATGTAGGTGTCAACCATCTATAAAAGGGTAAGTCCACTCAAGGACCAGGTACGAAAAACCTACACACTCATTATTCTACCACCCAGAGAGGGATCCCCTTTTCTTGGAGGCGGACTCCTCTCACCTCCAGAGGAGCTCGTTTTGAGCTCTTCCTCAGCTGTGACCTTGGTTGCTGACTTGAGCATCGGAGGGTCCTCATCGGAGCATCCCTCCGATCTTGGGACATTTTGTAGGCCATCCAGCTCGACGAGGATTCACTGATTAAGCAGCTCTTTCTCTCTTCCCGGCATTCGAGATTGGCAATCGAGCGTCATCAACAAGTTTAATATTAATATATTTTCTAATGCATGTACAACATGAATACCTCTATATAGTTGGGAAAAAGGCTTACATGAGTTGAGTACGGTAGATATATAACACGGATATATCGGTTTATGTAAAGATTTTACATTCTTTTTCAATATAAATTTTATTGAACTTTTACTTATTAGACAGTCAGAAGAGAAGGATGAAGAATTTTAGAGAGGTGTTTTAATATTATTGAATGAAGTGATTTTAAAGTGTGTAAGAGAGAGTTAGGAAAGAAAAAGTTGGAAGAGAAAGAGCAGATAGATTTTTGATGTATTATTATTTTAATATATATTTATCTCTCTAATATTTTTTATTTTTGTTTTACATTGGTTTTGCTTGGATCTTGGACCGATGCATTTAATCTACAATAACAACATGCCATTCTACTATTAATTCTTTGGTAATTACAAAAATCTCTTTCTTTGCTCTGATTATTATTATCTTGGGTGTTTTTGTTTCCCTTCTCTTTCGCTTTTCCAATTCTTCTTCTCCCCTTTCCGATTTCTACTCAGCTCTATTACTGTCAATTTTTTTAAACTGACCTGATTATTTTTATCCAATTTTTTTTGTTCTGATCCCATGGCCAGCCCAAGGCCGCATGATCCCCATAGTTGATATCTCCTGCCTACTTGTGAAGTACGGTATAATCATCTACAAAGTCAAACATTTTGATGCTCATGAGAATCTACGAGCCAATCTAGACCTATTAGACAAACCCAAAGAATATGCATAGAATTGAGCAGCAGCGCGCTTACCAATAAAGAATAGTAAAGTGCCACAAATTTCAATGTCAAGGAGAGGCTATTCAAAGAAAGATAACTAATTCTAAGAAAGGTTGAAGCATGTAACCATAAGCAAACTTGTATTGAACTAGGAATTCCCCTACATAATAGCCAAAGCCAAAGCTCTTCAACTTAACACTTATACGCTAGAAAAACTCGATGGTACACTAATTCCTAGGGCCTAAAAATTAAAAAACTTAAGGATATATTATCCATAATTTCTTATCACAAGTTTTTGATATACTTATGTCTCTTTTTGATGGAATTAGTTAGCTTATTAATAAAACAATGAATTATGAAAAATTGGAGTGCAAAATTGTTACTTATATGGTGAGAGAGTCAAAGGATTGAATGCTAATTTTTCCTAAATGCCAACTCTAAACTTGCATGATGAAAGAGTTATGCAGCTCTTTAACGCTTGTAACTCACTAAGAATGAAGAGTTTAAGGCTTATAACTTATCTTGAATAGGAAAAGCTAAATATATATTACTCGCAACTTACTAAAGATGAGAAAGCCCAAAAGGTTCATAACTCGCTTCGATGAAAAAAAATTGAATGTAGCTCAAAACTTATTAAAAATAGGAGAGCACTCGGGACTTATAGCTCACTTCGGATAGGAAGAGCTAAACATTGCTCACGACTCATAAAGATGGGAAGAGCTACCTAAACTTATGACTCACTTTATAAGGAAAGAGTTGATATTGTTTATAACTCATTGGAGAAGTGAGAGCTTATATTGCTCATTACCCATTTTGGATAGAAACTAAAAGCTTATAATTCATTTAGGTTAACGAGGTAATTGATACTTAAGCTCATGGCTCGCTTGGAATAGAAAGAGTGTGACCATATAACTTATCAAGGATGGAATAGCTACAAGCTTATAACTCTGTGAGGCTAACAGGATAATTTAACCTCCATGCACTTAGGATGTGAGAGCTTAGAAGCCTATAAACTCGCTTAAGATAGTATAACGTTAAAAGCATCAAGGATGGGAAAGCTATACGCTTATAACTTGCTCAAGTTAAAAGGGTACTTGTAGTTTCCTCCGCACATTCTTAGGCTCAAATAAATTAGAGCTAAAGTAGCTTGCAAAATATTGAGCTAACAGAATATATAAAGAGCCCACTTTGTTAGGTACTCATTCTTTGCCAAACCTATAACTTAGAAAGATTAGTAGATTAGCATCCATTCTTCTGTTATATTACTTGAAGAAACAAAGAATAAAATGAGTTATAAAGAGAAAAATATTCATTCATTATATTAGAAAGGATTTTATCAACCCCTAGAAATTGTCCTAAGGTTGGGATGATATTTCTGGCTCATTTAGCTAAATTGGTTAGTGTCATGTTAGTGACCATTCAGCTTTAGACAAAGTGGACTCTAAGAAGTCTAAAGTAGAAAAGGGTCTTAGCGGCTACAAAATCTTAAGCTAATTAGAAAATCTCATACCTATTTATAAAAGGGGAAGGTTGATTCGATTTGATGTGTTTTTCATATTCAATCTCTGATTTCTCTAATAAATCTTAAGGCCTTGGATCGAGATCTTCTCTAAGCTGCCATCACTAAGGATTCTATATTGACTTGAACATTCAAAGTTTTTCATATTCAATCCCTGATTTCTTTAATAAACCCTAAGGCCTTAGAGATCCCCTCTAAGCTGCCATCATTAAGGATTCTATATTGACTAGATTCTGCTGGGATACATTTTGAAAACCCTCTATTATTCTCTTTTTCTTGTTTTGTTTTGTAGGCATTGCCACAGTCTTTGAAGCCTCTTTATTTGAGGAGGTCATTGTCATCGTTTACATGCGTTTTATCATTCTTGCACTATAAGAGAAATAAAATATTGCGACGCCCAAATGCGTCGCAATTGCGTCGCTAAACATGCTATTGCGACGCAATAGCGATGCAATGACGGCGTCGCTCAGATGTCCGTCGCAATATCCATTTATCGTAATAGCGTCGCAATATTGTGACTCTCTGCGACGCAACATTGCGTCGCAATATTGCGACGCATCCAAATGCATTGCTAAATTAAAAATTAAATTATAATATTTAAAATTATTATTAAATATTATGACACACTCAATTGTGTCACAATCACTACAAGAAAATACTGAAATAGCGACGCAAAATTAGCGACGCAATTATGCGTCGATAAATTGCGACCACTTTGCGATGCCTCTGTGACAATAAAAAAATTGCAACGGCCTTAGCGATGCATTAGCGACTCAATTACCCAGAAAATAAAAAAAAAATTTTTTATTTAGCGATGCAAATAATGCATCACAATATATTTAAATTAATTTTTTATAAAATATAAAAATTAGAAAAAAATATTGCGACGCAACACAGAGCGTCGCAATATTTTTAAAAGAATTTAATATATTAAATAGCGATGCATTAACGACGCAATAAACTAAAAAATTAGAAAAAATATTTTTAATTTAGCGACGCAATAATTGTGTCGCAAATAATTTAAATAAAATTAAATTTTATAAAATATAAATTTATAAAAAAATATTACGATGCAATCAGTGCGTCGCAATGTTTTAAAAAAATTAAATATATTAAATAGCGACGCATTAGCGACACAATAAACCAGAAAATTAGAAAAATTATTTTCTAATTTAGCGACGCAATAAATGCATCGCAATTATTTTAAATAAAATTAAATTTTATAAAGTATAAATATGAGAAAAAAAAATTGCGATGTAACACAGTGCGTTGCAATGTTTTTAAAAAATTAATTATGTTAAATAGCGACGCATTAGCGACGCAATAACCAAAAAATTAATTAGGAAAATTATGTTTTAATATAGCGATGCACTTGTTGCATCGTAATTATTATAATTATAATTAATTTTTATATAATATAATTATCATATTAAAAAATTACAACGCAACCCTTTGCGTCGCAATGGATTTAAAAAAATTAATTATGTTAAATAGCGATCGGTCCAAAATCGATCGTGACCGATCGGAATAAGGGCTTGGATCGATCGCAACCCTCGGATCGTCGCCGATCGGATCGATCGCCACGGTCCGAGATCGGTCGTGGCCGATCGGGATCAGGGCTTGGATCGATCGCAACCGTCGGATCGTCAGCGATCTCGGACCGATCGCATCAGTCTGGAATCGGTCATGGCCGAACGAGATGAGGGCTTGGATCGATCAAAACCATCGGATCATCGCCGATCGGACCGATCGCCATGGTCTGAGATCGGTCGTGACCGATCGGGATCACGGCTTGGATCGATCGCAACCATCGGAATGTTGCCTATCGAATCGATCACGACGGTCCGAGATCGTTGATCACCGATCGGGATCGATCAGGGCTTCGATCGATGGCAACCGTCGGATCGATGCCGATCGGTGCGATCGCCACAGTCTGAGATCGGTCATGGACGATCGGGATCAGGGCTTCGATCGATCGCAACCGTCAGAACCGTGCTGATCGGACCGATCACCACGGTCCAACATCAGTCATGGCCGATCGGGATCAAGGCTTGGTTCGATCGCAACCGTCGGTTCGTCAGCGATCTTGGACCGATCGCAACGGTCCGGGATCGGTCGTAGCCAATTGGGATTAGGGCTTGGATCGATCACAATCATTGGATCGTCACCGATCGGATTGATCGCCGTGGTCCGAGATCGGTCGTGGCGGATCAGGATCAGGGCTTGGAGTGATGGCAACCATTGGATCGACGTTGATCGGTCCGATCGCCACGGTCCTAGATCGGTCGTGGACGATCGGGATCAGTGCTTGGATCGATCGCAACCGTCGGATCGCCAGCGATCTTGGACCGATCGCAACGGTCCGGGATTGGTCGTGGCCGATCGGGATCAGGACTTGGATCGATCGCAAATATTGGATCGTTGCCGATGGGACCGATCGCCATGGTTCGAGATCGGTCGTGGCCGATCGGGATCAGGGCTTCGATCGATCGCAACCGTCGGATCGTCGCCGTTCTCGGACAGATTGCAACGGTCCGAGATAGGTCGTGGCCGATCGGGATCACGGCTTGGAACGATCGCAACCGTCGGATCGTCGCCGATCGGACCGATCGCCACGGTCTGAGATCGGTCATGGCCGATCGGGATCACGGCTTGGATCGATCGCAACCATCGGATTGTCGCCTATCGGATCGATCGCGATGGTTCGAGATCGTTGATCGCCGACCGGGATCGATCAGGGCTTCGATCAATGGCAACCGTCGGATCGACGCTGATCGGTGCGATTGCCACGGTCCGAGATCAGTCATGGACGATCGGGATCAGGGCATGGATCGATCGCAACCGTCGGAACCATGCCGATCGGACCGATCGCCACGGTCCGAGATCAGTCATGGCTGATCGGGATCGGGTCTTGGTTTGATCACAACCGTTGATTCATCAGCGATCTCAGACCGATCGCAACGGTTCGGGATCGGTCATGGCCGATCGGGATCAGGGCTTGGATCGATCGCAATCATCGGATCGTTGCCGATCGGATTGATCGCCGTGGTCCGACATTGATCGTGGTAGATCAGGATCAGGGCTTGGAGCGATGGCAACCATCGGATCGACGCCGATCGGTCCGATCGCCACTGTCCTAGATCGGTCGTGGATGATCGGGATCAGTGCTTGGATCGATCGCAACCGTCGGATTGCCAGCAATCTTGGACCGATCGCAACGGTCCCGGGATCGGTCATGGCCGATCGGGATCAGGGCTTGGATCGATTGCAAACGTCAGATAGTTGCCGATGGGACCGATCGCCACGGTCCGAGATCGGTCGTGGCGATCGGGATCAGGGCTTGGATCGATCGCAACCATCGGATCGTCGCCGATCGGATTGATCGTCGTGGTCCGAGATCGGTCGTGGCGGATCAGGATCAGGGCTTGGAGCGATGGCAACCATCGGATCGACACCGATCGGTCCGATCGCCACGGTCCTAGATCGGTCATGGACGATCGGGATCAGTGCTTGGATCGATCGCAACCGTCGGATCGCCAGCGATCTGGACCGATCGCAATGGTCCAGGATCGGTCGTGGCCGATCGGGATCAGGGCTTGGATCGATCGCAAACGTCAGATCGTAGCCGATGGGACCGATCGCCACGGTCCAAGATCGGTTGTGGCCGATCGGGATCAGGGCTTCGATCGATCGCAACCGTCGGATCGTCGTCATTCTTGGACGAATTGCAATGGTCCGAGATAGGTCGTGGCCGATCGGGATCACGGCTTGGAACGATCACAACCATCGGATCGTCACCGATCGGACCGATCGCCACGGTCCCAGATCGGTCGTGGCCATCGGGATCACGGCTTGGATCGATCGCAACCATCGGATTGTCTCCTATCGGATCGATCGCGATGGTCCGAGATCGTTGATCGCCTATCGGGATCAATCAGGGCTTGGATCGATCGCAACCGTCGGATCACTTATAATTACTTTAAAAAAAAGTTATGAAAAAGTTTAAAAAAATATTAAATATTTATTGCGACGCCGTAGCGACGCATTTTAGAAGAAAATTAAACAAATTGCGACGCAATGTCTGCGTCACAATTTTTTTTAGTAAATATAATTTTTATCAGTATATAAATAAAAAATATAATATTGCGACACATAATTTGCATCGCAATGGTTTTTAAATAAATATAACTAATTAAAAATATTAAAAAATTATTGCGACGCAATAAGGCATCGCAATATTATCATAAATTATAAATATCATTAATAAATATTTAAAATTTGCGATGCTTTAGCAATGCATTTAGGAAAAATTTAAACAAATATTGCGATGCAATGTATGCGTCGCAATTTTTTAGTAAATATAATTTTTTTTAGTATTAATAAATAAAAGAAATATAATATTGCGATGCATAAGTTGCATCGCATGTTTTTTAAAAAAATATATGTATTAAAAAGTTTTAATATATTGTGATGCAATTTTTCATCGCCCTATTAACATTAATTATAAATTATCATTTATAAATATTAAAAATTTGCGCACCGTAGCGATGCATTTTAGAAAAAAAAAAAAATAAATATTACGATGAAATATATGCGTCGCAATTTTTAAGTAAATATGATTTTATCAGTATTATTATAAAGAAAAAAATTGCGAGCATATTTGCGTCGCAATGTTTTTAAAATACATATATCTAATTTAAAATATTAAAAATTATTGCGACGTAATTTTGCATCGCAATTATTATCATAAATTATAAATTATCATTTATAAATATTAAAAATTATTGCGACGCACTGCTTGCGTCGCAATTATTGTAATAAGTTATTATTTAATCAATTAAAATATTAAAAAATATTGCGATGCCTTAGCGACGCAATTCCTAGAAAATAAAAAAATTTTCTACCGGACATTGGCGCCAAGTTAGCGACGCATTAGCGACACAATTATTTGAGTCACTATTTTTTCATAAAATTATAATAAAACCAGATTAACGATGGATTAGCGACGCATTAATGCATCGCTAATACATAATAAATTTTAAAAAAAATATTGCGACCATATAGCGATGCAATTATTGCGTCGCTAATTACCTATATAGAAGCGGGCCTTCTCTTCTTCTTCTTCCCCATCTTGACCTAGCCGCCGCCGTGCTCTAAAAATTTCCGGCTCCCACCTTGCTGCTCCGGCGCCTCCCCTCTGGTGCTCCGGCTCCCCGGCGTTCTCCTCCGACTCCGCCGTCTTCTCTCGACCAAGGTAAGCCCCCACACTCTATTTTTAATAATTTTCCTCCGGCCACTGCCAAGACCGTGGCCGTCTTCTTCGGCCACGGCTGCTGCCGTGGCCGGCAGTGGCATGGCCACGGTGGCCAACCACAGTCAAAAAAAAAAAAAAAAAATTTGTAATAGGGGGTTGGGGAAACCCCCCCCCCCATTTTGTCTTCCTGCCACGGCCTCTGCCGTGGCCTGCAGTGGCCTGGCCACCACAGTCAAAAAAAAAAAAATTTTTGTAACAAGGGGGTGGGGAAACCCCCCCCCCCATTTTGTCTTCTCCGGCCACGGCCGTGGCCGCGGCTGTCTTCTCCGGCCACGGCCGTGGCCGCGGCCGCTGCCATGGCCGGCAGTGGCCTGGCCAACGGTGGCCAGGCCACAGTCAAAAAAAAAATTGTAACAGGGGGGAGGGGTGGGGAAACCCCTCCCCCCATTTTCTTCTCCGGCCATGGCCGTGGCCATGGCCGGAGAAGCCGGCCACGGCCGCTGCCGGAGAAGCCGGCCACGGCCGCTGCCGTGGCCGGCAGTGGCCTGGCCACGGTGGCCAGGCCACAGTA
>UESW01002024.1:28794-57666 GCA_900491605.1 Calamus simplicifolius | reverse complement strand
TAGATCGATCGCAACTGTCGGATCGTCGCGATCTTCGACCGATCGCAACGGTCCATGATCGGTCGTGCCGATCGGGATCAGGGCTTGGATCGATCGCAACCGTTGGATCGTCAGTGATCTCGGACTGATCGCAATGGTCCGGGATCGGTCGTGGCCGATCGAGATCAGGGCTTGGATCGATCGCAACCGTCGGATCATCGCGATCTCGGACCGATCGCAACGGTCCGGGATCGGTCGTGGCCGATCGGAATCAGGGCTTGGATCGATCGCAACCATCGGATCATCGGCAATCGAACCGATCACCACGGTTTGAGATCTGTCGTGGCCGATGGGATCAGGGATTGGATCGATCGCAACCGTCGGATCGTCCGCTATCTCGGACCGATCGCAACGGTCCGGGATCGGTTGTGGCCGATCGGGATCAGGGCTTGGATCGATCGCAACCGTCGGATCATCGCCGATTGGACCGATAGCCATGGTCCGGGATCGGTCGTGGATATCAGGATCAGGGCTTGCATCGATCGCAACCGTCGGATCCTCCGCGATCTTGGACCAATCGCAACGGTCCGGATTGGTCGTGGCCGATCGGGATCAGGGCTTGGATCGATCGCAACCATCGGATTGTCAGCGATCTCGGACCGATCGCAATGGTCCAGGATCGGTCGTGGCCGATCGGGATCAGGGCTTGGATCGATTGCAACAGTCGGATCGTCTCGATCACGGACTGATCGCAATGGTCCGTGATCGGTCATGGCTGATCGGGATCCAGGCTTGGATCGATCGCAACCGTTGGATCGTCAGTGATCTCGAACCGATTGCAATGGTCTGGATCGGTCGTGGCCGATCGGGATTAGGGCTTGGATCGATCACAACCGTCGGATCGTCGCCTCGGACCTATCGCAACGGTCCAGGATCGGTCGTGGCCGATCGGATCAGGGCTTGGATCGATCGCAACCGTCGGATCGTCCACGATCTCGGACCGATCGCAACGGTTCGGGATCGGTTGTGGCCGATCGGATCAGGGCTTGGATCGATCGCAACCGTCGGATCGTCGCCGATTGGACCGATAGCCATGGTTCGGGATCGGTCGTGGACGATCAGGATCAGGCTTGGATCGATCGCAACCGTCGGATCGTTCGCGATCTTGGACCAATCGCAATGGTCCAGGATCGGTCGTGTCCGATCGGGATCAGGGCTTGGATCGATCGCAACCGTCGGATCGTCAGCGATGTCGGACCGATCGCAATGGTCCGGGATCGGTCGTGGCCGATCGGGATCAGGGCTTGGATCGATCGCAACGTCGGATCATCGCGATCGACTGATCGCAATGGTCGTGATCGGTCGTGGCCAATCGGGATCAGGCTTGGATCGATCGCAACCGTTGGATCGTCGCGATCGGACCGATCGTCGGGATCGATCGTGGCCGATCGGATCAGGGCTTGGATCGATCGCAATCGTCGGATCGTTAGCGATCTCGGATCGATCGCAACGGTCCGGGATCGATCGTTGCCGATCGGGATCAGGGCTTGGATCGATCGCAACCACCGGATCATCGTGATCTCGGACCGATAGCAACGGTCCGTGATCGGTCGTGGCCGATCGGGATCAGGGCTTGGATCGATCGCAACCGTCGGATCGTCAGCGATCTCGGACTGATCGCAACGGTCCGGGATCGGTCGTGGTCGATCGGGATCATGGCTTGGATCGATCGCAACCGTCGGATCATCGCAATCTCGGACCGATCGCAATGGTCCGGGATCGGTCGTGGCCGATCGGGATCAGGGCTTGGATCGATCGCAACCGTCGGATCATCGGCAATCGGACCGATCGCCACGGTCCGAGATCGGTCGTGGCCGATTGGGATCAGGGATTGGATCGATCGCAACCGTCGGATCGTCCACGATCTCGGACCGATCGCAACGGTCCGGGATCGGTTGTGGCCGATCGGGATCAGGGCTTGGATCGATCGCAACCGTCGGATCGTCGCCGATTGGATCGATAGCCATGGTTCGGGATCGGTCGTGGACGATCGGGATCAGGGCTTGGATCGATCGCAACCGTCGGATCGTCGCGATCTTGGACCAATCGCAACGGTCCGGGATCGGTCGTGTCCGATCGGATCAGGGCTTGGATCGATCGCAACCGTCGGATCGTCAGCGATGTCGGACCGATCGCAATGGTCCGGGATCGGTCGTGGCCGATCGGGATCAGGGCTTGGATCGATCGCAACAGTCGGATCATCGCGATCTCGGACTGATCGCAATGGTCGTGATCGGTCGTGGCCGATCGGGATCCAGGCTTGGATCGATCGCAACCGTCGGATCGTCAGCGATCTTGAACCGATCGCAACGGTCCGGGATCGATCGTGGCCGATCGAGATCAGGGCTTGGATCGATCGCAACCGTCGAATCGTCATGATCTCGGACCGATCGAACGGTTCAGGATCGGTCGTGGCCGATCGGGATCAGGGCTTGGATCGATCGCAACAGTCGGATCGTCGCGATCTCGGACTGATCGCAATGGTCCGTGATCGGTCATGGCCGATCAGGATCCAGGCTTGGATCGATCGCAACCATCGGATCGTCGCGATCTCAGACCAATTGCAACGTTCCGGGATCGGTCGTGGTCGATCGGGATCAGGGCTTGGATCGATCGCAACCATCGGATCGTCGCCGATTGGACCGATCGCCACGGTCCGGGATCGATCATGGATGATTGGGATCAGGGCTTGGATCGATCGCTACCGTAGGATCGTCAGCGATCTCGGACCGATCGCAATGGTCCGAGATCGGTCGTGGCCGATCAGGATCAAGGCTTGGATCGATCGCAACCATCGGATCATCGCCTATCGGATCGGTCGCGACGGTCCGAGATCGTTCATCTCCGACCAGGATCGATCAGGGCTTGGATCGATGGCAACCGTCGGATCGATGCCGATTGGTCCGCTCACCATGGTACGAGATCGGTCGTGGTCGAATAGGATCGGGCTTGGATCGATCGCAACCATCGAATCATCGGCGATCGGACCGATCGCACGGTCCGAGATCGATCGTGGCCGATCAGGATCAGGGCTTGGATTGATCGCAACCATCGGATCGTCGGCGATCAGACCGATCGCCACTGTCCGAGATCGGTCGTGGCCGATCGGGATCAGGGATTGGATCGATCGTAATCGTTGGATTGTCTGTGATCTCGGACCGATCGCAAAGTCCGGGATCGATCGTGGCCGATCAGGATCAGGGCTTGGATCGATCGCAACCATCGGATCGTCGCAATCTCGGACCGATCGCAATGGTCCGGATAGATTGTGGCCGATCGGGATCAGGGCTTGGATCAATCACAACCGTTGGATCGTCAGCGATCTCAGACCGATCGCACTGGTTCGGGATCGGTCGTGGCCGATCGGGATCAGGGCTTGGATCGATCGCAACTGTCGGATCATCGCGATCTCCGACTGATCGCAATGGTCCGTGATCGTTCGTGGCCGATCGGGATCAGGGCTTGGATCGATCGCAACCGTCGGATCGTCAGTGATCTCGGACTGATCGCAACGGTCCAGGATCGGTCATGGCCGATCGAGTTCAGGGCTTGGATCGATTGCAACCATCGGATCATCGCGATCTCGGACCGATCGCAACGGTCCGGGATCGGTCGTGACCGATCGGGATTAGGGCTTGGATCGATCGCAACCGTTGGATCATCGGCAATCAAACCGATCACCACGGTTCGAGATCGGTCGTGGCCGATTGGGATCAGGGATTGAATCGATCGCAACCGTCGGATCGTCCGCTATCTCGGACCGATCGCAGCGGTCCGGGATCGGTTGTGGCTGATCGGGATCAGGGCTTGGATCGATTGCAACCGTCGGATCGTTGCCGATTGGACCGATAGCCATGGTCCGGGATTGGTCGTGGACGATCGAGATCAGGGCTTGGATCGATCACAACCGTCGGATCATCCGCGATCTTGGCCCGATCACAACGGTCCAGGATCGGTCGTGGCCGATCGGGATCAGGGCTTGGATCGATCGCAACCGTCGGATCATCAGCGATCTCGGACCGATCGCAATGGTCCGGGATCGGTCGTGGCTGATCAGGATCAGGGCTTGGATCGATCGCAACAGTCGAATCATCGCGATCTCGGACTGATCGCAATGGTCCGTGATCGGTTGTGACCGATCGGGATCCGGGCTTGGATCGATCACAATCGTCGGATCGTCAGCGTTCTCGAACCGATCGCAACGGTCCAAGATCGGTCGTGGCCGATCGAGATCAGGGCTTGGAAAGATCGCAACCGTCAGATCGTCGTGATCTCGAACCAATCGCAACGTTCCGGAATCGGTCGTGGCCGATCGGGATCAGGGCTTGGATCGATCGCAACCATCGGATCGTCGCCGATTGGACCGATCGCCATGGTCCAGGATCGGTCATGGATGATCGGGATTAGGGCTTGGATCGATCGCTACCGTAGGATCGTCAGCGATCTTGGACCGATCGCAATGGTCCGAGATCGGTCGTGGCCGATCAGGATCAAGGATTGGATCGATTGCAACCATCGGATCATCGCCTATCGGATCGATCGCGATGGTCCAAGATTGTTCATCGCCGACCAGGATCGATTAGGGCTTGGATCAATGGCAACCGTCGGATCGATGCCGATCGGTCCGCTAGCCATGGTATAATCGGTCGTGGATGAACAGGATCAGGGCTTGGATCGATCGCAACCATCGAATCGTCGGTGATTGGACCGATCGCCACGGTCCGAGATCGATCGTGGCCGATCAGGATCAGGGCTTCGATCGATCGCAACCGTCGGATTGTCGGCGATTAGACCGATCGCCACTATCCGAGATCGATCGTGGCCGATCGGGATCAGGGATTGGATCAATCGCAATCGTCGGATTGTCCGTGATCTTGAACCGATCACAACGGTCCGGGATCGATCGTGGCCGATCGGGATCAGGGCTTGGATCGATCGCAACCGTCGGATCATCGCGATCTCGGACCGATCGTAATGGTCTGGGATTGATCGTGGCCGATCGGGATCAGGGCTTGGATCAATCACAACCGTCGGATCGTCAGCGATCTCGGACCGATCACAATGGTCCGGGATCGGTCGTGGCCGATCGGGATCAGGGCTTGGATCGATCGCAAATGTTGGATCATCGCGATCTCCGACCGATCGCAACGGTCCGTGATCGGTCATGCCCGATCGGGATCAAGGCTTAGATCGATCACAACCGTCGGATCGTCAGCGATCTCAGACTGATCGCAACGGTCCAAGATCGATCGTGGGCGATCGAGATCAGGGCTTGGATCGATCGCAACCGTCGGATCATTGTGATCTCGGACCGATCGCAATGGTCCAGGATCGATCGTGACCGATCGGGATCAGGGCTTGGATCGATCGCAACCGTCGGATCATCAATAATTGGACCGATCACCATGGTTTGAGATCGGTCGTGGCCGATTGGGATTAGGGATTGAATCGATCGCAACCATCGGATCGTCCGCTATCTCAGACCGATCGCAATGGTCCGGGATTGGTTGTGGCCGATCAGGATCAGGGCTTGGATCGATCGCAACCGTCGGATCGTCACCGATTGGACTGATAGCCATGGTCCGGGATCGGTCGTGGACGATCGGGATCAGGGCTTGGATCGATCGCAACCGTCGGGTCATCCGTGATCTTGGCCCGATCGCAACGGTCCGGGATCGGTCGTGACCGATCGGGATCAGGGCTTGGATCGATCGCAACCGTCAGATCGTCAGCGATCATGGATTGATCGCAATGGTCCGAGATCGGTCGTGGCCGATCGAGATCAGGGCTTGGATCGATCGCAACAGTCGGATCGTCGAGATCTCGAACTGATCGCAATGGTCCGTGATCGGTCGTGGCTGATCAGGATCCGGGCTTGGATCGATCGCAACCATCGGATCGTCAGCGATCTCGAACCGATTGCAACGGTCCGGGATCGGTCATGGCTGATCAAGATCAGGGCTTGGATCGATCGCAACCATCGGATCATCGCGATCTCGGACCGATTGCAACGTTGCAGGATCGGTCGTGGCCGATCGGGATTAGGGCTTGGATCGATCGCAACCATCGGATCGTCGTCGATTGGACCGATCGCCACGGTCCGGGATCAGTCATGGATGATCGGGATCAGGGCTTGGATCGATCTTTACCGTAGGATCGTCAGCGATCTCGGACCGATCGCAATGGTCCGAGATTGGTCGTGGCCGATCAGGATCAAGGCTTGGATCGATTGCAATCATCGGATCATCGCCTATCGGATCGATCGCGATGGTCCAAGATCGTTCATCGCCGGCCAGGATCGATCAGGGCTTGGATCGATGGAAACCGTCGGATCGATACCAATCGGTCCGCTCACCATGGTACGAGATCGGTCGTGGATGAACAGGATCAGGGCTTGGATCGATCGCAACCATCGGATCGTCGGCGATTGGACCGATCGCCATTGTCCGAGATCGATCGTGGCTGATCAGGATCAGAGCTTGGATCGATCGCAACCGTCGGATCATCAGTGATCAGACCGATCGCCACTGTCCGAGATCGGTCGTGGCCGATCGGGATCAGGGATTGGATCGATCACAATCGTCGGATTGTCCGTGATCTCGGACTGATCGCAACGGTCTGAGATCGGTCGTGGCCAATCGAGATCAGGGCTTGGATCGATCGCAACCGTCAGATCGTCACGATCTCGGACTGATTGCAACGGTATGTGATCGGTCGTAGCCGATTGGGATCAGGGCTTGAATCGATCGCAACCGTCGGATCGTCGGCGATCAGACCGATCGCCACTGTCCGAGATCGGTCGTGGCCGATTGGGATCAGGGATTGGATCGATCACAACAGTCGGATCGTCCGTGATCTCGGACTGATCGCAATGGTCCAGTATCGATCGAGATCGATCGAGGTCAGGGCTTAGATCGATCGCAACCGTCGAATCATCAACGATCTCGGACCGATCGCAACGGTCCGGGATCGATCGTGGCTGATCGGGATCAGGGCTTGGATCGATCGCAACCGTCAGATCGTCGCAATCTCGGACCGATCGCAATGGTCCAGGATCGGTCGTGGCCGATCGAGACCAGGGCTTGGATCGATCGCAACTGTCGGATCGTCAGCGATCTCGGATCGATCGCAACGGTCCGTGATTGGTCCTGGCCGATCGGGATCAGGGCTTGGATCGATCGCAACTGTTGGATCGTCGTGATCTCGGACCGATCGCAATGGTCTATGATCGGTCGTGGCCGATCGGGATCAGGGCTTGGATCGATCGCAATCGTCAGATCGTCGTGATCTCGCATCGATCGCAACGGTCCTTGATCGGTCATGGCCGATTGGGATCAGGGATTGGATCGATTGCAACTATCGGATCATCAGCAATCGGACCGATCGTCATGGTACGAGATCGGTCGTGGCTGATTGGGATCAGGGATTGGATCGATCGCAACCATCGGATCGTCCGCGATCTCGGACCGATCGCAACGGTTCGGGATCAGTCGTGGCCGATTGGGGTCAGGGCTTGGATCGATCGCAACCGTCGGATCGTCAGCAATCTTGGACCGATCACAAGGGTTCAGGATCGGTCATGGCCGATTGCGATCAGGGCTTGGATTGATCACAACCGTCGGATCGTCGCGATCTCGGACCGATCGCAATGGTCTGGGATCGGTCATGGCCGATCGGGATCAGGGCTTGGATCGATCGCTACCGTTGGATCATCAGCGATCTCGAACTGATCGCAACGGTTCGCGATCGATCGTGGCCGATCAGGATCATGGCTTGGATCGATCGCAACCATTGGATTGTTGCGATCTCAGACTGATCGCAACGGTCTGTGATCGGTCGTGGCCGATCGGGATCAGGGCTTGGATCGATCGCAACCGTCGGATCGTCGGCGATCAGACCGATCGCCACTGTCCGAGATCGGTCGTGGCCGATCGGGATCAGGGATTAGATCGATTGCAACCATCGGATCGTCTGCGATCTCGGACCGATCGCAACGGTTCGATATCGGTCGAGGTCGATCGAGGTCAGGGCTTGGATCGTTCGCAACCGTCGAATCGTCAGCGATCTCAGACCGATCAAAACGGTCCGGGATCGGTCATGGCCGATCAGGATCAGGGCTTGGATCGATCGTAACCATCAGATCATCGCGATCTCGAACCGATCGCAACGGTCCGGGATCGGTCGTGGCCAATCGGGATCAGGGCTTGGATCGATAGCAACCATCGGATCGTCAGCGATCTCGGATCGATCGCAACGGTCCGGGATCGGTCGTCGCCGATCGGGATCAGGGCTTGGATCGATCGCAACCGTCGAATCGTCATGATCTCGGACCGATCGCAATGGTCTGTGATCGATCGTGGCCGATTGGGATCAGGGCTTGGATCGATCGCAACTGTCGGATCATCGGTAATCGGACCGATCGCCACGGTCCGAGATTGGTCGTGGCCGATTGGGATCAGGGATTGGATCGATCGCAACCGTTGGATCATCAGCGATCTTGGACCGATCGCAACGGTCCGGGATCGGTCGTGGCCGATCGGGATCATGGCTTGGATCGATCGCAACCATCGGATTGTCGCGATCTCGGACCGATTGCAACGGTCTATGATCGGTCGTGGCCGATCGGGATCAGTGCTTGGATCGATCGCAACTGTCAGATCGTCGTCGATCAGACCGATCGCCACTGTCCGAGATCGATCGTGGCCGATCAGGATCAGGGATTGGATCGATCGCAACCGTTGGATCGTCCGCAATCTCGGACCGATCGCAACGGTCTGGTATTGGTCGAGGTCGATCGGGGTCAGGTCTTGGATCGATCGCAACCGTCGAATCGTCAGCGATCTCAGACCGATCGCAACAGTTCGGGACCAGTCGTGGCCGATCGGGATCAAGGCTTGGATCGATCAAAACCGTCGGATAGTCAGTGATCTTGGACCGATCGCAACGGTCCGGTATCGGTCGAGGTTGATCGGGGTCAGGGCTTGGATCGATCGCAACCGTCGAATCGTCAGCGATCTCGGACCGATCGCAATGGTCCGGGATCAGTCATGGCCGATCGAGATCAGGGCTTGGATCGATCGCAACCATCGGATCGTCGCGATCTCGGACCAATCGCAACGTTCTGGGATCGGTCGTGGCCGATCGGGATCAGGGCTTGGATCGATCGCAACCATCGGATCATCGCCGATTGGACCAATCGCCATGGTCCGGGTTCGGTCATGGATGATCGGGATCAGGACTTGGATCGATCACTACCGTAGGATCGTCAGCGATCTTGGACCGATCACAATGGTCCGAGATCGGTCGTGGCCGATCAGGATCAAGGTTTGGATCAATCGCAACCATCAGATCGTCGCCTATGGGATCGATCGCGATGGTCTGAGATCGTTCATCACCGACCAGGATCGATCAGGGCTTGGAACGATGGAAACCATCGGATCGACGCCGATCGGTCCGCTCGCCATGGTACGAGATCGGTCGTAGATGAACAGGATCAGGGCTTGGATCGATCGCAACTGTCGGATCATCGCGATCTCAGACCGATCGCAATGGTCCGGGATCGGTCGTGGCCGATCGGGATCAGGGCTTGGATCGATCGCAACCGTCGGATCGTCAGCGATCTCGGATCGATCGCAACGGTCCGTGATTGGTCATGGCCGATCGGGATCAGGGCTTGGATCGATCACAACCATTGGATCATCGCGATCTCGGACCGATCGCAATGGTCTGTGATCGGTCGTGGCCGATCGAGATCAGGGCTTGGATCGATCGCAACCGTCAGATCGTCGATGATCAGATCGATCGCCACTGTCCGAGATCGATCGTGGCCGATTGGGATCAGGGATTGGATCGATCGCAACCATCGGATTGTTCGCGATCTCGGACCGATTGCAACGGTTTGGGATCGGTCGTGGCCGATTGGGGTCAGGGCTTGGATCGATCACAACCATCGGATCGTTAGCGATCTCGGACTGATCGCAAGGGTCCAGGATCGGTCGTGGCCGATTGCGATCAGGGCTTGGATCGATCGCAACTGTCGAATCGCTGTGATCTCGGACTGATCGCAATGGTCCGGGATCGGTCATGGCCGATCGGAATCAGGGCTTGGATCGATCGCAACCGTTGGATCATCAGCGATCTCGAACCGATCGCAACGGTCTGGGATCGGTCGTGGCCGATCGGGATCATGGCTTGGATCGATCGCAACCGTTGGATTGTCGCGATCTCGGATCGATCGCAATGGTCTGTGATCGGTCGTGGCCGATCGGGATCAGGGCTTGGATCGATCGCAACCGTCGGATCGTCGGCGATCAGACCGATCGCCACTGTCCGAGATTGGTCGTGGCCGATCGGTATCAGGGATTGGATCGATCGCAACCATCGGATCATCCGCGATCTCGGACCGATTGCAACGGTCCGGTATCGGTCGAGGTCGATCGAGGTCAGGGCTTGGATCTATCCCAACTGTCGAATCATCAGCGATCTTGGACCGATTGCAACGGTCTGGGATCGGTCGTGGCCGATCGGGATCAGGGCTTGGATCGATCGCAACCGTCGGATCGTCAGCGATCTTGGACCGATTGCAACGGTCCGGTATCGGTCGAGGTCGATCGGGTCAGGGCTTGGATCGATCGCAACCGTCGAATTGTCAGCGATCTATGACCGATCGCAACGGTCCGGGATCGGTCGTGGCCAATCGGGATCAGGGCTTGGATCGATCGCAACCGTCGGATCGTCGCGATCTCGAACCGATCGCAATGGTCCGGGATCGGTCGTGGCCGATCGGGATCAGGGCTTGGATCGATCGCAACCGTCGGATCGTCAGCGATCTCGGATCGATCACAATGGTCCGGGATCGGTCGTGGCCGATCGGGATCAGGGCTTGGATCGATCGCAACCGTCGAATCATCGTTATCTCGGACCGATCGTAACGGTCCGTGATTGGTCGTGGCCGATCGGGATCAGGGCTTGGATCGATCGCAACCGTCGGATCATCAACGATCTCAAACCGATCGCAATGGTCCAGGATCGGTCGTGGCCGATCGGGATCAGGGCTTGGATCGATCGCAACCGTCGAATCATCGTGATCTCGGACCGATCGTAACGGTCCATGATTGGTCGTGGCCAATCGGGATCAGGGCTTGGATCGATCGCAACCGTCGGATCGTCAGCGATCTCAGACCGATCGCAATGGTTTGGGATCGGTCGTGGCCGATCGGGATCAGGGCTTAGATCGATCACAACAGTCGGATCGTCACGATCTCGGACTGATCGCAATGGTCCGTGATCGGTCATGGCCGATCGGGATCCGGGCTTGGATCGATTGCAACCGTCGGATCGTCAGCGATCTCGAACCGATCGCAACGGTTCGGTATCGGTCGTGACCGATCGGGATCAGGGCTTGGATCGATCGCAACCGTCGGATCGTCGCTGATTGGACCGATCGCCATGGTCTGGGATCGGTCATGGACGATCGGGATCAGGGCTTGGATCGATCGCTACCGTAGGATCGTCAGTGATCTCGGACCGATCACAATGGTCCGAGATAGGTCGTCGCCGATCAGGGTCAAGGCTTGGATCGATCGCAACCATCGGATCATCGCCTATCGGATCGATCGCAACGGTCCGAGATCGTTCATCGCCGACCAAGATCGATCAGGGCTTGGATCGATGGCAACCGTCATATCGACGCCGATCGGTCCACTCGCCATGGTACGAGATCGGTCGTGGACGAACAGGATCAGGGCTTGGATCGATCGCAACCATCGGATCATCGGCGATCGGACCGATCATCGCGGTCCGGGATCGGTTGTGGCTGATCAGGATCAGGGCATGGATTGATTACAACCGTTGGATCGTCGATGATCAGACCGATCGCCACTGTCCGAGATCGGTCGTGGCCGATCGGGATCAGAGATTGGATCGATCGCAATCATCAGATTGTCCGTGATCTCGGACCGATCGCAACGGTCCGGGATCGGTCGTGGCCGATCGGGATCAGGGCTTGGATCGATTTCAACCATCGGATCGTTAGCGATCTCAGACCGATCGCCACAGTCCGGGATCGGCCGTGGCCGATCGGGATCAGGGATTGGATCGATCGCAACCATCGGATCGTCCGCGATCTCGGACCGATCGCAACGGTCCGGGATCGGTCGAGGCCGATCGGGGTCAGGGCTTGGATCGATCGTAACCGTCGGATCGTCAGCGATCTCGAACCGATCGCAATGGTCCAAGATCGGTCATGGCCAATCGGGATCAGGGCTTGGATCGATCGCAACCGTCGGATCGTCGCGATCTCGGACCGATCGCAACGGTCCAGGATTGGTCATGGCCGATCGGGATCAGGGCTTGGATTGATCGCAACTGTTGGATCGTCAGCGATCTCGGACAGATCGCAACGGTCTGGGATCGGTCATGGCCGATCGAGATCAGGTCTTGGATTGATCGCAACCGTTGGATCGTCGCGATCTTGGACCGATCGCAACGGTCCGTGATCGGTCGTGGACAATCGGGATCAGGGCTTGGATCGATCACAATCGTCAGATCGTCAGCGATCTCGGACTGATCGCAACGGTCCAGGATCGGTCGTGGCCAATCGGGATCAGGGCTTTGATCGATCACAACTATCAGATCGTCGTGATCTCGGATCGATCGCAATGGTTCGGGATCGGTCACGGCCGATCGGGATCAGGGCTTGCATCGATCGCAACTGTCAGATCATCGGCAATCGAACCGATCACCACGGTCCGAGATCGGTCGTGGCCGATTGGGATCAGCGATTGGATCAATCACAACCGTCGGATCGTTCGCGATCTCAGACCGATCGCAATGGTCCGGGATCGATCATGGCCGATCGAGAACAGGGCTTGGATCGATCGCAACCATCGGATCGTCGGCGATCAGACCGATAGCCACTGTCCGAGATCGATCGTGGCCGATCGGGATCCGGGATTGGATCGATCGCAACCATCGGATCGTCCGCGATCTCGGACCGATCGCAACGGTCCGGGATCGGTCATGGCCGATCGGGGTTAGGGCTTGGATCGATCGCAACCATCGGATCATCAGCGATCTCGGACCGATCGCAACAGTTCGGGATCAATCGTGGCCGATTGGGATCAGGGCTTGGATCGATTACAACCGTCGGATCGTCCGCGATCTCAGACCGATCGCAATGGTCCGGGATCGATCATGGCCGATCGGGAAAAGGGCTTGGATCGATCGCAACCGTCGGATCGTCGGCGATCAGACCGATAGCCACTGTCCGAGATCGATCGTGGCCGATCGGGATTAGGGATTGGATCGATCGCAACCGTTGGATCGTCCGCGATCTCGGACCGATCGCAACGGTCTAGGATCGGTCATGGCCGATCGGGGTTAGGGCTTGGATCGATCGCAACCGTCGGATCGTCACGATCTCGGACCGATCGCAACGGTCTGGGATCGGTCGTGGCCGATCGGGATTAGGGCTTGGATCGATCGCAACCGTTGGATCGTCAGCAATCTCGGACCGATCGCAACGGTCCGGGATCGGTTGTGGCCGATCGGGATTAGGGCTTGGATCAATCGCAACCGTCGGATCGTCGCGATCTCGGACCGATCGCAACGGTCCATGATCGGTCGTGGCCGATCGGGATTAGGGCTTGGATCGATCGCAACTATCGGATCGTCGGCAATCGGACCGATCGCCACGGTCCGCGATCTGTCGTGGCCGATTGGGATCATGGATTGGATCGATCACAACCGTCGGATTGTCCGCGATCTCAGATCGATCGCAATGGTCCAGGATCGGTTGTGGCCGATCGGTATCAGGGCTTGGATCGATCGCAACCATCGGATCGTCGGCGATCAGACTGATCGCCACTGTCCGAGATCGATCGTGGCTGATCGGGATCAGGGATTGGATCGATCGCAACCATCGGATCATCCGCGATCTCGGGCCGATCGCAACGGTCCAAGATCGGTCGTGGCCAATCGGGGTTAGGGCTTGGATCAATCGCAACCGTCAGATCGTCAGCGATCTCGGACCAATCGCAACAGTCCGGGATCGGTCATGGCCGATTGGGATCAGGGCTTGGATCGATCGCAACCGTCGGATCATCGCGATCTCGGACCGATCGCAACGGTTCGGTATCGGTCATGGTCGATCGGGATTAGGGCTTGGATCGATCGCAACTGTCGGATCGTCAGCGTTCTCGGACCTATCGCAATGGTCCGGGATCGGTCGTGGCCGATCAGGATCAGGGCTTGGATCGATCGCAACCGTCGGATCGTCGCGATCTCGAACCGATCGCAATGGTTCGTGATCGGTCGTGGCCGATCGAGATCAGGGCTTGGATCGATCGCAACCGTCGGATCATCGGCGATCAGACCGATCACCACTGTCCAAGATCGGTCATGGCCGATCGGGATCAGGGATTGGATCGATCGCAACCGTCGGATCGTCCGCGATCTCAGACCAATCGCAACGGTCCGGTATCGATCGAGGTTGATCGGGGTCGTGGCTTGGATCGATCGCAACCATCAGATCGTCGGCGATCAGATCGATCGCCACTGTCCGAGATCGATCGTGGCTGATCAGGATCAGGGATTGGATCGATCGCAACTGTCGGATCGTCCGCGATCTCGGGCCGATCACAACGGTCCGGGATCGATCGTGGCCGATCGGGGTTAGGGCTTGGATCGATCGCAACCGTCGGATCGTCAGCGATCTCGGACCAATCACAACGGTCCGGGATCGGTCGTGGCCGATTTGGATCAGGGCTTGGATCGATCGCAACCATCGGATCGTCGCGATCTCGAACCGATCGCAACGGTCCGGTATCGATCATGGCCGATCGGGATTAGGGCTTGGATCGATCGCAACCGTCGGATCGTCAGCATTCTCGGACCGATCGCAATGGTCCGGGATCGATCGTGGCCGATTGGGATCAAGGCTTGGATCGATCGCAACCGTCAGATCGTCGCGATCTCGGACCGATCCCAACGGTTTGTGATCGGTCATGGCCGATCAGGATCAGGGCTTGGATCGATCGCAACCACCGGATCGTCGGCGATCAGACCGATCGCCACTGTCCAAGATCGTCGTGGCCGATCGGGATTAGGGATTGGATCGATCGCAACCATCGATCGTCCATGATCTCAGACCAATCGCAACGGTCCGGTATCGGTCGAAGGTCGATCGGGATCAGGGCTTGGATCGATCTCAATCGTCGGATCATCGTGATCTCGGACCGATCGCAACGATCCGTGATCGGTCGTGGCCGATCGGGATCAGGGCTTGGATCAATCGCAACTGTCGGATCATCGGCAATCAGACCGATCGCCACGGTCCGCAATCGGTCGTGGCCGATTAGGATCATGGATTGGATCGATCACAACCGTCGGATCGTCGTGATCTCAGACCGATCGCAATGGTCCAGGATCGGTCGTGGCCATCGGGATCAGGGGGCTTGGATTGATCGCAACCGTTGGATCGTCGACGATCAGACCGATCGCCACTGTCCGAGATCGATCGTGGCCGATCGGGATCAGGGATTGGATCGATCGCAACCGTCGGATCGTCCGTGATCTCGGACCGATCGCAACGGTTCGGGATCGGTCGTGGCCGATCGGGTCAGGGCTTGGATCGATCGCAATCCGTCGGATCGTCAGCGATCTCGGACTGATCGCAAGGGTCCGGGATCGGTCGTGGCCGATTGCGATCAGGGCTTGGATCGATCGCAACCGTCGGATCATCACAATCTCGGACCGATCGCAACGGTCCGGGATCGGTCGTGGCCGATCGGGATCAGGGCTTGGATCGATCGCAACCGTCGGATCGTCAGCGATCTTGAACCGATCGCAACGGTCCGGGATCGGTCAGGGCCGATCGGGATCAGGGCTTGGATCGATCGCAACCGTCGGATCATCGTGATCTCGACCGATCGCAACGTCTGTGATCGGTCGTGGCCGATCGGGATCAGGGCTTGGATCGATCGCAACCGTCGGATCGTCGGCGATCAGACCGATCGCCACTGTCCGAGATCGGTCGTGGCCGATCGGGATCAGGGATTGGATCGATCGCAATCGTTGGATCGTCTGCGATCTCGGACCGATCGCAACGGTCCGGTATCGATCGAGGTCGATCGGGGTCAGGGCTTGGATCGATCGCAACCGTCGAATCGTCAGTGATCTCGGACCGATCGCAACGGTCCAGGATCGTCGTGGCCGATCGGGATCAGGGCTTGGATCGATCGCAACCGTCGGATCGTCGCGATCTCGGACCGATCGCAACGGTCCGGGATCGGTCGTGGCCGATCGGGATCAGGGCTTGGATCAATCGCATCGGATCGGCGATCTCGGATCGATCGGGTCGGATCGGTCGGCCGATCGGGATCAGGGCTTGGATCGATCGCAACCGTCGGATCGTCGTGATCTCGGACCGATCGCAACGGTCATCGATCGTGGCCGATCGGGATCAGGGCTTGGATCGATTGCAACTGTCGATCATCGTCGGACCGATCGCCACGGTCCGAGATCGGTCGTGGCCGATTGGGATCAGGGATTGGATCGATCGTCGGATCGTCGCGATCTCAGACCGATCGCAATGGTCCGGGATCGGTCGTGGCGATCGGGATCAGGGCTTGGATCGATCGCAACCGTCGGATCATCGCGATCGACCGATCGTCCGAGATCGATCGTGGCCGATCGGGATCAGGGATTGGATCGATCGCAACCGTCGGATCGTCAGGGATCGCGGTCCGGGATCGGTCATGGCCGATCGGGGTTAGGGCTTGGATCGATCGCAACCATCGGATCGTCAGCGATCTCGGACCGATCGCAATGGTCGGGATCGATCGTGGCCGATCGGGATCAGGGCTTGGATCGATCGGTCCCAATCGTCGGATCGATCTCGGACCGATCAGGTCCGGGATCGGTCGTGGCCGATCGGATCAGGGCTTGGATCGATCGCAACCGTCGGATCGTCAGCGATCTCGGACGATCGCAACGGTCCGGGATCGATCGTGGCCGATCGGGATCAGGGCTTGGATCGATCGCAACCGTCGGATCGTCGCGATCTCGGACCGATCGCAACGGTCGAGATCGGTCGTGGCCGATCGGGATTAGGGCTTGGATCGATCGCAACCGTCGGATCGTCGCGATCTCGGACCGATCGCAACGGTCCGGGATCGGTCGTGGCCGATCGGGATCAGGGCTTGGATCGATCGCAACCGTCGGATCGTCACGATCTCGGACCGATCGCAACGGTCCGGATCGTGGCGATCCTTGGATCGATCGTCCATCGATCGCAACGGTCCGTGATCGATCGGGATCAGGGCTTGGATCGATCGCAACCGTCGTATCGTCAGCGATCTCGAACCGATCGCAATGATCCGGGATCGTCATGGCCGATCGGATCAGGGCTTGGATCGATCAACCATCGGATCGTCAGCGATCTCGGACCGATCGCAACGGTCCGGGATCGGTCGTGGCCGATCGGGATCAGGGCTTGGATCGATCGTCGGATCATCGCGATCGGACCGATCGCAACGGTCCGTGATCGGTCATGGCCGATCGGGATCAGGGTTGATCGATCGCAACCGTCGGATCGTCAATCTCGGACCGATCGGGTCCGGATCGGTCGTGGCGATCGGATCAGGGCTTGGATCGATCGCAACCGTCGGATCGGCGATCTCGGACCGATCGCAATGGTCCGGGATCGTCGTGGCCGATCGGGATCAGGGCTTGGATCGATCGCAACCGTCGGATCATCAGGACCGATCGCCATCGAGATCGGTCATGGCGATTGGGATCAGGGATTGGATCGATCGCAACCATCGGATCGTCCGCGATCTCGGACCGATCGCAACGGTCCGGGATCGGTTGTGGCCGATCGGGATCAGGGCTTGGATCGATCGCAACCGTCGGATCATCGCGATCGGACTGATCGCGGTCCAGGATCGGTCGTGGCCGATCGGGATCAGGGCTTGGATCGATCGCAACCGTCGGATCGTCCGCGATCTTGGACCGATCGCAATGGTCCGGATCGATCGTGGCCGATCGGGATCAAGGCTTGGATCGATCGCAACCGTCGGATCGTCAGCGATCACGGACTGATCGCAATGGTCCGGATCGGTCGTGGCCGATCGGGATCAGGGCTTGATCGATCGCAACAGTCGGATCGTCGAGATCTCGGAATGATCGCAATGGTCCGTGATCGGTCGTGGCCGATCGGGATCCGGGCTTGGATCGATCGCAACCGTCGGATCGTCAGCGATCTCGGACCGATCGCAACGGTCCGGATCGGTCGTGGCTGATCAAGATCAGGGCTTGGATCGATCGCAACCATCGGATCGTCGCGATCTCGGACCGATCGCAACGTTCCGGGATCGGTCGTGGCCGATCGGGATCAGGGCTTGGATCGATCGCAACCATCGGATCGTCGCCGATTGGACCGATCGCCACGGTCCGGATCGATCGTGGATGATCGGGATCAGGGCTTGGATCGATCAACCGTCGGATCGTCAGCGATCTCGGACCGATCGCAATGGTCCGGATCGGTCGTGGCCGATCAGGATCAGGCTTGGATCGATCGCAACATCGGATCGTCGCCTATCGGATCGATCGCGACGGTCCAAGATCGGTCGATCAGGGCTTGGATCGATGGCAACCGTCGGATCGATGCCGATCAGATGGTACGAGATTGGTCATCGATGGGATCAGGGCTTGGATCGATCGCAACCATCAGATCGTCGGCGATCGGACCGATCGCCACGGTCCGAGATCGATCGTGGCTGATCAAGATCAGGGCTTGGATCGATCGCAACCGTCGGATTGTCGGTGATTAGATCGATCACCACTGTCCGAGATCGATCGTGGTCGATCGGGATCAGGGATTGGATTGATCGCAATCATCGGATTGTCCGCGATCTCGGACTGATCGCAACGGTCCGAGATCGGTCATGGCCAATCGAGATCAGGGCTTGGATCGATCGCAACCGTCGGATCGTCGGGATCTCGGACCGATCGCAACGGTCTGTGATCGGTCGTAGCCGATCGGGATCAGGGCTTGAATCGATCGCAACCGTCGGATCATCGGCGATCAGCCCGATCGCCACTGTCCGAGATCGGTCGTGGCTGATTGGGATCAGGGATTGGATCGATCGCAATAGTCAGATCGTCCACAATCTCGGACCGATCGCAACGGTCCGGTATCGATCGAGGTCGATCGGGGTCAGGGCTTGGATCGATCGCAACCGTCGAATCATCAGCGATCTCGGACCGATCGCAACGGTCCGGGATCGATCGTGGCCGATCAGGATCAGGGCTTGGATCGATCGCAACCATCGGATCATCGGATCTCAGACCGATCACAATGGTCCGGGATCGGTCGTGGCCGATCGGGATCAGGGCTTGGATTGATCGCAACCGTCGAATCATCAGCGATCTCTGATCGATAGCAACGGTCCGTGATTGGTCGTGGCCGATCGGGATCAGGGCTTGGATCGATCGCAACCGTTGGATCGTCGCGATCTCGGACCGATCGCAATGGTCTGTGATCGGTCGTGGCCGATCGGGATCAGGGCTTGGATCGATCGCAACCGTTGGATCGTCGTGATCTTGGATCGATCGCAACGGTCCTTGATCGGTCGTGACCGATTGGGATCAGGGCTTGGATCGATCGCAACTATCGGATCATCGGCAATCAGACCGATCGTCATGGTACGTGTTCGATCGTGGCTGATTGGGATCAGGGATTGGATCGATCGCTACCATCGGATCGTCCGCGATCTCGGACCGATCGCAACGGTTCGGGATCAGTCGTGGCCGATTGGGGTCAGGGCTTCGATCGATCGCAACCGTTGGATCGTCAGCGATCTCGGACCGATCGCAAGGGTTCAGGATCGATCGTGGCCGATTGCGATCAGGGCTTGGATCGATCGCAACCGTCGGATCGTCGCAATCTCGGACCGATCGCAATGGTCCGGGATCGGTCGTGGCCGATTGGGATCAGGGCTTGGATCGATCACAGCCGTCGGATCGTCGCGATCTCGAACAATTGCAACGGTCCGGGATCGATCGTGGCCGATCGGGATCAGGGCTTGGATCGATCGCAACCATCGGATCATCAGCGATCTCGGATCGATCACAACGGTCCAGGATCGGTCGTGGCCGATCGGGATCAGGGCTTGGATCGATCGCAACCGTTGGATCGTCATGATCTCGGACCGATCGCAACGGTCCGTGATCGGTCGTGGCCGATCGGGATCAGGGCTTGGATCGTTCGCAACTATCGGATCATCGGCAATCGAACCGATCGCCACAGTCCGAGATCGGTCGTGGCCGATTGGGATCAGGGATTGGATTGATCACAACCGTTGGATCGTCCGTGATCTCAGACCGATCGCAATGGTCCGGGATCGGTCATGGCCGATTGGGATCAGGGCTTGGATCGATCGCAACCATCGGATAATCGGCGATCAGACCGTTCGCCACTGTCCGAGATCGATCGTGGCCGATCGGGATTAGGGATTGGATCTATCACAACCGTTGGATCGTCCGCGACCATGGACCGATCTCAACGGTCCGGGATCGGTCATGGCCGATTGAGGTTAGGGTTTGGATCGATCGCAACCGTCGGATCGTCAGCGATCTCGGACCGATCGCAACGGTCCAGGATCGGTCGTGGCCGATTGGAATCAGGGCTTGGATAGATCGCAACCGTCGGATCGTCGCGATCTCGGACCGATCGCAATGGTCCGGGATCGGCCGTGGACGATCAGGATTAGGGCTTGGATCGATCGCAACCGTCGGATCGTCAGCGATCTTGAACCGATCGCAACGGTCCGGGATCGATCGTGGCCGATCAGGATCAGGGCTTGGATCGATCACAACCATCGGATCGTCAGCGATCTCAGACTGATCGCAACGGTCCGGGATCGGTCGTGGCCGATCGGGATTAGGGCTTGGAACGATCGCAACCGTCGGATCATCGCAATCTCGGACCGATCGCAATGGTCCGGGATTGGTCGTGGCCGATCGGGATTAGGGGTTGGATCGATCGCAACCGTCGGATCGTCAACAATCTCGGACCGATCGCAACGGTTCGGGATCGGTCGTGGCCGATCGGGATTAGGGCTTGGATCGATCGCAACTGTCGGATTGTCGCGATCTTCGACCGATCGCAACGGTCCGTGATCGGTCGTGGCCGATCGGGATCAGGGCTTGGATCGATCGCAACCGTCATATCATCAGCGATCTCGGACCGATCGCAACGATCCGGGATCGATCGTGGCCGATCAGGATCAGGGCTTGGATCGATCACAACCATCGGATCGTCAGCGATCTCGGACTGATTGCAACGGTCCGGGATCGGTCGTGGCCGATCGGGATTAGGGCTTGGATCGATCGCAACCGTCGAATCGTCGCAATCTCGGACCGATCGCAACAGTCCGGGATCGGTCGTGGCCGATCGGGATTAGGGCTTGGATCGATCGCAACCGTCGGATTGTCAGCGATCTCGGACCGATCGCAACGGTCTGGGATCGGTCGTGGCCGATCGGGATCAGGGCTTGGATCGATCACAATCGTCGGATCATCACGATCTCGAACTGATCGCAACGATCCGTGATCGGTCGTGGCCGATCGGGATCAGGGTTTGGATCGATCGCAACTATTGGATCATCGGCAATCGGACTGATCGCCACGGTCCGCGATCGGTCGTGGCCGATTAGGATCATGGATTGGATCGATCACAATCATCTGATTATCCGTGATCTCAGACCAATCGCAATGGTCCAGGATCAGTCATGGCCGATCAGGATCAGGGCTTGGATCGATCGCAACCGTTGGATCGTCAGCGATCAGACCGATCGCCACTGCCCGAGATCGATCATGGCCGATTGAGATCAGGGATTGGATCAATCGCAACCATCGGATCATCCGCGATCTCGGACCGATCGCCATGGTTCGGGATCGATTGTGGCCGATTGGGGTCAGGGCTTGGATCGATCGCAACCGTCGGATCATCAGTGATCTCGGACCGATCGTAAGGGTCCAAGATCGGTCGTGGCCGATTGCGATCAGGGCTTGGATCGATCGCAACCGTCAGATCGTCGCGATCTCGGACCGATCGCAATGGTCCGGGATCGGTCGTGGCCAATCGGGATCAGGGCTTGGATCGATCGCAACCGTTGGATCATCAGCGATCTCGGACCGATCGCAACGGTCCGGGATTGGTCGTGGCCAATCGAGATTATGGCTTGGATCGATCGCAACCGTCGGATTGTTGCGATCTCGGACCGATCGCAATGGTCTATGATCGGTCATGGCCGATCGGGATCAGGGCTTGGATCCATCGCAACCGTCGGATCATCAGCGATCAGACCGATCGCCACTGTTCGAGATCGGTCGTGGCCGATCGGGATCAGGGATTGGATTGATCGCAATGGTCGGATCGTCCGCGATCTTGGACCGATCGCAACGGTCCGGTATCGATCGAGGTCGATTGGGGTCAGGGCTTGGATCGATCGCAACCGTCGAATCGTCAGCGATCTCGGACCAATCGCAACGGTCCGGGATCGGTCGTGGCCGATCGGGATCAAGGCTTGGTTCAATCACAACCGTCGAATCGTTGCGATATCGGACTGATCGTAACGGTCCGGGATCGATCGTGGCCGATTGGGATCAGGGCTTGGATCGATCGCAACAGTCGGATCATCGCAATCTCAGACCGATCGCAACGGTCCGGCATCGATCGTGGCCGATCGGGATTAGGGCTTGGATCGATCGCAACCGTCGGATCGTCAGCGATCTTGGACCGATTGCAACGATCTGGATCGATCATGGCAGATCGGGATCAGGGCTTGGATCGATCGCTATCGTCGGATCATCACGATCTCGGACCAATCGCAACGGTCCGTGATCGGTCGTGGCCGATCGGGATCAGGGCTTGGATCGATCGCAACCGTCGGATCGTCGGCGATAAGACCGATCGCCACTGTCCAAGATCGGTCGTGGCTGATCGGGATCAGGGATTGGATCGATTGCAACCGTCGGATCATCCGCGATCTCGGACCGATCGCAACGGTCCGGTATCGGTCGAGGTGGATCGGGGTCAGGATTGGATTGATCGCAACCATCGAATCATGAGCGATCTCGGACCGATCGCAATAGTCCGGATCAGTCGTGGCCGATCGGGATCAGGGCTTGGATCGATCGCAATCGTTAGATCCTCGCGATCTCAGACCGATCACAACGGTCTGGGATCGGTCATGGCCGATCGGGATCAGGGCTTGGATCGATCGCAACCGTCGGATCGTCAGCGATCTCAGATCGATCGCAATGGTCCGGGATCGATTGTGGCCGATCGGGATCAGGGCTTGGATCGATCGCAACCGTCGGATCGTCAGCGATCTCAGACGATCGCAATGGTCCGAGATCGGTCATGGCCGATCGGGATCAAGGCTTGGATCGATCGCAACCGTCGGATCATCGCCTATCAGATGGATCGCGATGGTCCAAGATTGTCATCACCGACCAGGATCGATTAGGGCTTGGATCGATGGCAACCGTCGGATCGACGCGATCGGTCCGCTCCACGGTATAAGATCGGTCGTGGCGAACAGGATCAGGGCTTGGATCGATCGCAACCATCGGATCGTCGGCGATCGGACCGATCGCCATGGTCCGAGATCGATCGTGGCCGATCAGGATCAGGGCTTGGATCGATCGCAACCGTCGGATCGTCACGATCAGACCGATCGCCACGTCCGAGATCGGTCGTGGCCGATCGGGATCAGGGATTGGATCGATCGCAATCGTCGGATTGTCCGTGATCTTGGACCGATCGCAACGGTCCGGGATCGATCGTGGCCGATCGGGATCAGGGCTTGGATCGATCGCAACCGTCGGATCATCGCGATCTCGGACCGATCGCAACGGTCCGGGATTGATCATGGCCGATCGGGATCAGGGCTTGGATCGATCGCAACCGTCGGATCGTCAGCGATCTCGGACCGATCGCAATGGTCCGGGATCGGTCGTGGCCGATCGGGATCAGGGCTTGGATCGATCGCAACCGTCGGATCGTCGCGATCTCGACCGATCGCAACGGTCCGGGATCGGTCATGGCCGATCGGGATCAGGGCTTGGATCGATCGCAACCATCGGATCGTCAGCGATCTCGGACGATCGCAACGGTCCGGATCGGTCGTGGCCGATCGGGATCAGGGCTTGGATCGATCGCAACCGTCGGATCGTTGATCGGACCGATCGCAACGGTCCGTGATCGGTCGTGGCCGATCGGGATCAGGGCTTGGATCGTTCGCAACTGTCGGATCATCGGCAATCGAACCGATCGCCACGGTCCGAGATCGGTCGTGGCCGATTGGGATCAGGGATTGGATTGATCACAACCGTTGGATCGTCCGCGATCTCAGACCGATCGCAATGGTCCGGGATCGGTCGTGGCCGATTGGGATCAGGGCTTGGATCGATCGCAACCGTCGGATCATCGGCGATCAGACCGATTCGCCACTGTCCGAGATCGTCGTGGCCGATCGGGATTAGGGATTGGATCGATCGCAACCGTTGGATCGTCCGCGACCTTGGACCGATCTCAACGGTCCGGGATCGGTCATGGCCGATCGGGTTAGGGCTTGGATCGATCGCAACCATCGGATCGTCAGCGATCTCGGACCGATCGCAATGGTCCAGGATCGGTCGTGGCCGATTGGGATCAGGGCTTGGATCGATCGCAACCGTCGGATCGTCGCGATCTCGGACCGATCGCAATGGTCCGGGATCGGTCGTGGCCGATCGGATTAGGGCTTGGATCGATCGCAACCGTCGGATCGTCAGCGATCTCGGACCGATCGCAACGGTCCGGGATCGATCGTGGCCGATCAGGATCAGGGCTTGGATCGATCACAACCATCGGATCGTCAGCGATCTCGGACTGATCGCAACGGTCCGGGATCGGTCGTGGCCGATCGGGATTAGGGCTTGGATCGATCGCAACTGTCGAATCGTCGCAATCTCGGACCGATCGCAACGGTCCGGGATCGATCGTGGCCGATCGGGATTAGGGCTTGGATCGATCGCAACCGTCGGATCGTCACGATCTCGGACCGATCGCAACGGTCCGGGATCGGTCGTGGCTGATCGGGATTAGGGCTTGGATCGATCGCAACTGTCGGATTGTCGCGATCTCGACCGATCGCAACGGTCCGTGATCGGTCGTGGCCGATCGGGATCAGGGCTTGGATCGATCGCAACCGTCGTATCGTCAGCGATCTCGGACCGATCGCAATGATCCGGGATCGATCATGGCCGATCATGATCAGGGCTTGGATCGATCGCAACCATCGGATCGTCAGCGATCTCGGATTGATCGCAACGGTCGGGATCGGTCGTGGCCGATCGGGATTAGGGCTTGGATCGATCGCAACGTCGGATCGTCGCAATCTCGGACCGATCGCAACGGTCCGGGATCGATCGTGGCCGATCGGGATTAGGGCTTGGATCGATCGCAACCATCGGATTATCAGCGATCTCGGACCGATCGCAACGGTCCGGGATCGGTCGTGGCCGATCGGGATAAGGGCTTGGATCGATCACAATCGTCGGATCATCACGATCTCGGACCGATCGCAACGATCCGTGATCGGTCATGGCTGATCGGGATCAGGGTTTGGATCGATCGCAACTATTGGATCATCGGCAATCAGACCGATCGCCACGGTCCGCGATCGGTCGTGGCCGATTAGGATCAGGGATTGGATCGATCACAATCATCTGATTATCCGCGATCTCAGACCGATCGCAATGGTCCAGGATCAGTCATGGCCGATCAGGATCAGGGCTTGGATCGATCGCAACCGTCGGATCTTCAGCGATCAGACCGATCGCCACTACCCGAGATCGATCATGGCCGATTGGGATCAGGGATTGGATCGATCGCAACCATCGGATCGTCCGGGATCTCGGACCGATCGCCATGGTTCGGGATCGATTGTGGCCAATTGGGGTCAGGGCTTGGATCGATCGCAACCGTCGGATCATCAGCGATCTCGGACCGATCGTAAGGGTCCAGGATCGGTCGTGGCCGATTGCGATCAGGGCTTGGATCGATCGCAACCGTCGGATCGTCGTGATCTCGGACCGATCGCAATGGTCCGGGATCGGTCGTGGCCGATCGGGATCAGGGCTTGGATCGATCGCAACCGTTGGATCATCAGCGATCTCGGACCGATCGCAACGGTCCGGCATTGGTCGTGGCTGATCGAGATCATGGCTTGGATCGATCGCAACCGTCGGATTGTCGCGATCTCGGACCGATCGCAATGGTCTATAATCGGTCGTGGCCGATCGGGATCAGGGCTTGGATCCATCGCAACCGTCGGATCGTCAGCGATCAGACCGATCGCCACTGTCCGAGATCGGTCGTGGCCGATCGGGATCAGGGATTGGATCGATCGCAATGGTCGGATCGTCCGCGATCTCGGACCGATCGCAACGGTCCGGTATCGATCGAGGTCGATCGGGGTCAGGGCTTGGATCGATCGCAACCGTCGAATCGTCAGCGATCTCGGACCGATCGCAACGGTCCGGGATCGGTCGTGGCCGATCAGGATCAAGGCTTGGTTCGATCGCAACCGTCGGATCGTTGCGATCTCGGACCGATCGCAACGGTCCGGGATCGGTCGTGGCCGATCGGGATCAAGGCTTGGTTCGATCGCAACCGTCGGATCGTTAGCGATCTCGGACCGATCGCAACGGTCCGGGATCGGTCGTGGCCGATCGGGATCAGGGCTTGGATCGATCACAACCGTCGAATCGTTAGCGATCTCGGATCGATCGCAACGGTCTGGGATCGGTCGTGGCCGATCGGGATCAGGGCTTGGATCGATCGCAACTGTCGGATCATCGGCAATCGTACCGATCGCCACGGTCCGAGATCGGTCGTGGCCGATTGGGATCAGGGATTGGATCGATCGCAACCGTCGGATTGTCGCAATCTCGGACCGATCGCAACGGTCTGTGATCGGTCGTGGTCGATCGGGATCAGTGCTTGGATCGATCGCAACCGTCGGATCGTCGATGATCAGACCGATCGCCACTGTCTGAGATCGATCGTGGCCGATTGGGATCAGGGATTGGATCGATCGCAACCGTCGGATCGTCCGTGATCTCGGACCGATCGCAACGGTCCGGGATCGGTCATGGCCGATCGGGGTTAGGGCTTGGATCGATTGCAACCGTCGGATCGTCAGTGATCTCAGACTGATTGCAACGGTCCGGGATCGGTCGTGGCCGATTGGGATCAGGGCTTGGATCGATCGCAACCGTCGGATCATCGCAATCTCGGACCGATCGCAACGGTCCGGCATCGGTCGTGGCCGATCGGGATTAGGGCTTGGATCGATCGCAACCGTCGGATCGTCAGCGATCTTGGACTGATCGCAACGATCTGGGATCGATCATGGCGGATCGGGATCAGGGCTTGGATCGATCGCAATCGTCGGATCGTCACGATCTCGGACCAATCGCAACGGTCCGTGATCGGTCGTGGCCGATCGGGATCAGGGCTTGGATCGATCGCAACCGTCGGATCGTCGGCGATAAGACCGATCGCCACTGTCCAAGATCGGTCGTGGCTGATCGGGATTAGGGATTGGATCGATCGCAACCGTCGGATCATCCGCGATCTCGGACCGATCGCAACGGTCCGGTATCGATCGAGGTGGATCAGGGTCAGGATTTGGATTGATCGCAACCGTCGAATCGTGAGCGATCTCGGACCGATCGCAACGGTCCGGGATCAGTCGTGGCCGATCGGGATCAGGGCTTGGATCGATCACAACCGTCAGATCCTCGCGATCTCAGACCGATCACAACGGTCTGGGATCGGTCGTGGCCGATCGGGATCAGGGCTTGGATCGATCGCAACCGTTGGATCGTCAGCGATCTCGGATCGATCGCAATGGTCCGGGATCGGTTGTGGCCGATCGGGATCAGGGCTTGGATCGATCACAACCGTCGGATCGTCAGCGATCTCGGACTGATCGCAATGGTCCGAGATCGGTCGTGGCCGATCAGGATCAAGGCTTGGATCGATCGCAACCGTCGGATCATCGCCTATCGGATCGATCGCGTCCAAGATTGTTCATCGCCGACCAGGATCGATTAGGGCTTGGATCGATGGCAACCGTCGGATCGACGCCGATCGGTCCGCTAGACACGGTATAAGATCGGTCGTGGACGAACAGGATCAGGGCTTGGATCGATCGCAACCATCGGATCATCGGCGATCGGACCGATCACCACGGTCCGAGATCAATCGTGGCCGATCAGGATCAGGGCTTGGATCGATCGCAACCGTCGGATCGTCGGCGATCAGACCGATCGCCACTGTCCGAGATCGGTCGTGGCCGATCGGGATCAGGGATTGGATCGATCGCAATCGTCGGATTGTCCACGATCTCGGACCGATCGCAACGGTCCGGGATCGATCGTGGCCGATCGGGATCAGGGCTTGGATCAATCACAATCGTCGGATCATCGCGATCTCGGACCGATCGCAACGGTCCGGGATTGATCGTGGCCGATCGGGATCAGGGCTTGGATCAATCGCAACTGTCGGATCGTCAGCGATCTCGGACCGATAGCAATGGTCCGGGATCGGTCGTGGCCGATCGGGATCAGGGCTTGGATCGATCGCAACTGTCGGATCATCGCGATCTCCGACCGATCGCAATGGTCCGTGATCGGTCATGGCTGATCGGGATCAGGGCTTAGATCGATCGCAACCATCGGATCGTCAGCGATCTCGACTTATTGCAACGG
>UESW01002024.1:0-26300 GCA_900491605.1 Calamus simplicifolius | reverse complement strand
GATCAGGGCTTGGATCGATTGTAATCGTCAGATCATCACCGATTGGACCGATCGCCACGGTCCGATATCGGTCATGGCTGATCGGGATCAGGGCTTGGGTCGATCGCAACCGTCGGATCATCGGCGATCAGACTGATCGCCACGTCCAAGATCGGTCGTGGCCGATCGGGATCAGGGCTTGGATCGATCGCAACCATCGGATCATCGGTGATCGGACTGATCGCCACGGTCCGATCGGTCATGGCCGATCGGGATCAGGGCTTGGATCGATCGCAACCATCGGATCATCGTGATCGGACTGATCGCCACGGTCCGAGATCGGTCATGGCCGATCGGGATCAGGGCTTGGATCGATCACAACCGTTGGATCATCGCCGATCGGACCGATCCCATGGTCCGAGATCGGTCGTGGCGATCAGGATCAGGGCTAGTATCGATGGCAACTATCGGATCATCGCCGATTGGACCAATCTCCATGGTCCGAGATCGATCATGGACGATGGATCAGGGCTTGGATCGATCCCAACCGTCGGATCGTCGGTGATCGGACCGATCGCCATGGTCCGAGATCGGTCGTGCCCGATCGATCAGGGCTTGGATCGATCGCAACCGTCGGATCATCGACGATCGGACCGATCGCACGGTCCGATCGATCGTGGCTGATCGGGATCAGGGATTGGATCGATCGCAACCGTTGGATCATCCGCGATCTCAGACCGATCGCAACCATCGGATCGTCGCCGATCGGACCGATCGCTATGGTCCAAGATCGGTCATGGCCGATCGGGATCAGGGTTTGGATCGATCACAACCGTCGGATCGTTCGCGATCTCGGACCGATTGCAACGGTTCGGGATTGGTTGTGGCTGATCGGGATCACGGCTTGGATCGATTGCAACCGTCGGATCATCACCTATCAGATCGATCATGATGGTCCAAGATCGTTCATCGCCGATCGGGATCGATCAGGGCTTGGATCGATCGCAACCGTCGGATCATCGCCGATTGGATCGATCGCAACCGTCGGATCATCCATAATCTCGGACCGATCGCAACGGTCCGGGATCGGTCATGGCCGATCGGGATCAGGGCTTGGATCGATCGCAACCATCGATCGTCAGCGATCTGGGACCGATCGCAACGGTCCGGGATCGGTCGTGGCCGATCGGGACAGGGCTTGGATCGATCGCAACCGTCGGATCGTCGCAATCTCGGACTGATCGCAACGGTCCGAGATCGGTCGTGGCCGATCAGAATCAGGGCTTGGATCGATCGCAACCATCGGATCGTTGCCGATTGGACCGATCGCCACGGTCCAAGATCGATCGTGGCCGATCGGGATCACGGCTTGGATCGATCGCAACCGTTGGATCATCGCCGATCGGACCGATCGCCATGGTCCGAGATTGGTCATGGTCGATCGGGATCAGGGCTTGGATCGATCGCAATCGTCGGATCATCGCCGATCGGACCGATCGCCACGGTTCGAGATCAGTCGTGGCCGATCAGGATCAGGGCTGGGATCGATGGCAACCGTCGATCATCGCCGATTGAACCGATCGCCACGGTCTGAGATCGGTCGTGGACGATCGGGATCAGGGCTTGGATCGATCGTAACCATTGGATCATCGCCGATTGGATCGATCGCCATGGTCCGATATCGGTCGTGGCCGATCGGGATCAGGGCTTGGGTCGATCGCAACCGTCGGATCGTCGGCGATCGGACCGATCGCCACTATCCGAGATCGGTCGTGGCCGATCGGGATCAGGGCTTGGATCGATCGCAACCGTCGGATCGTCGGATGATCGGACTGATCGCCACGGTCTGAGATCGGTCGTGGCCGATCGGGATCAGGGCTTGGATCGATCGCAACCGTTGGATCGTCGCCGATCGGACCGATCGCCATGGTTCGAGATCAGTCGTGGTGATCAAGATCAGGGCTAGGATCGATGGCAACCGTCGGATCATCGCCGATTGGACCGATCGCCATGGTCCAAGATCGGTCATGGACGATCTGGATCAGGGCTTGGATCGATCGCAACCGTCGGATCGTGGCGATCGGACCGATCGCCATGGTCCGAGATCGGTCGTGGCCGATCGAGATCAGGGCTTGGATCGATCGCAACTGTCGGATCATCGGCGATCGGACCGATTGCACTGTCCGAGATCGATCGTGGCCGATCGGGATCAGGGCTTGGATCGATCGCAACCGTCGGATCGGCGATCGGACCGATTGCAACGGTCCAGGATCGGTCATGGCCGATCAGGATCAGGGATTGGATCGATCGCAACCGTTGGATCATCCGCGATCTCGGACCGATCGCAACGGTCCAGGATCAGTCGTGGCCGATCGGGATCACGGCTTGGATCGATTGCAACCGTCAGATCGTCGCCTATCAGATCAATCGCGATGGTCCAAGATCGTTCATCGCCGACCGAGATCGATCAGGGCTTGGATCGATCGCAACCGTCGGATCGTCCGCGATCTCGGACCGATCACAACGGTCCGGGATCGATCGTGGCCGATCGGGATCACGGCTTGGATTCGTCGATCGGGATCCGTAAAAATTTAAAAAAACATTGCGACGCAACTGATTCGTCGCAATTATTTTTAAAAAATATAATTTATATCAGTTATAATAATTAAAAAAATATTGACGCATTAGCGATGCATTTTCCTAAAAATTAATTTTTTTTGAGAAAACAATTTTTAATATTGCGACGCATGTATTGCGTCGCAATATTTTTTAAAAAATAAATGTAATTAAAAAATTTGAAAAAACATTGCGATGCATTATTTGAGTTGCAATTATTTTCAGAAAAATATAAATTTTATCAGTGACAAATATTTAAAAATGTTGCGATGCATTTGCGACGCAATTTCTTAGAATGTTTAAATAATTTTCCTAGAGAAAACAAATTTAAATATTGCGACGCATTCATTGCGTCGCAATGTTTTTAAGAAAAATAAATGTAAGAAAAAAATTTAAAAAAAATATTGCGACGCAATATATGCATCGCAATTATTTTTAAAATATAAATTTTATCAGTTATAAATATATTAAAAATATTGCGCGCATTTGCGATGCAATTTCCTAGAAAATAAAAATAATTTTCCAACAATTTTTAATATTGCGACGCACTTGTTGCGTTGCAATGTTTTTAAGAAATATAAATGTAATAAAAAAAAATTATAAAAACCTGCGATGCAATATATGCGTGCAATTTTTTTAAAAAATATAATTTTTTATAAATATTAAAAAATATTGCGACGCATTTGCGATGCAATTTCCTAGAAGATAAAATTATTTTCAAGAGAAAACAATTTTTAATATTGCGACGCATTTATTGCGTCACAATGTTTTTAAGAAATTTAAATGTAATAAAAAAATAAAAAAATATTGCGACACAATAAATGCGTCGTAATTATTTTTCAAAAAATATAATTTTTATCAGTTATTAATATTTAAAAAATATTGCGATGCAATTTCCTATAAAATAAAAATTATTTTCCCGTCGGACATTGGCGCCAAGTTAGTGACTCATTAGCGACGCAATTAGTTGCGTCGCTAAGTTTTGCATAAAAAATAAAAAAGAAAAAGTAGCGATGGATTTGCGACGCATTTTTGCGTCGCTAATCTATAATAAAAATAAAAAAATAGCGAGTGATTAGCGATGCATATATTGCGTCGCTAATCACCACTATTTAAGGATTGTCGGGCCGCCCCCCCCCCCCCGCTTCCCTTCTCTTCTTCTTCCTTTTCCTACCCTAGCCGTCGCCGCTGTCCGTCCGCTCCTCCGGCTGCCCCCGTCTTCTCTCCCGCGGAAGCTCCCCCCACTCCGGCGGCGTCCCCTCGCGACCGAGGTAAGCCCATCCTCCTTTTTTTAAAAAAAATAGGGTCCGGCCATGGCACCGGCCGTGGCCGTCTTCTCCGGCCACGGTCACTGCCGTGGCCCTCTTCTCTGGCCACGGCCGGTGCCGTGGCCTGGCCACGGTTGCCAGGCCACCAAAAAAAATTTACTATTTGGGGGGGGTTTTCCCCACCCCCTTCGTCTTCTCCGGCCACGGCCGCTGCCGTGGCCGGCCATGGCCTGGCCACGGTGTCCAAGCCACCAAAAAAAAATTGACAGTTTGGGGGGGGGGTTTTCCCCACCCCCTGTCGTCATCTATGGCCACGGCCACGGTCGTCGCCGTCTTCTCCGGCCACGGCCGTGGCCGGCGGTGGCCTGGCCACGGTGGCCAGGCCACCGAAAAAAAATATTAATGGGGTGGTTTTCCCCACCCCCCCTCCCGTTCGTCCTCTCCGGCCACGGTGGCCAGGCCACCGGAAAAAAAAAAAAGTTAGGGGGGACCCCCCCCTCCCGTTCGTCTTCTCCGGCCACGGTGGCCAGACAAAAAAAAATAAAAAAAAAAGGTAACAGCTAGGAGGCCTTTCCCCCACCCCGGCCCCCTTCAATTTAAAAAAAATAACACTCATAAAAACAATTAACTAAAAAAATTAGATTCTATCATATTTTATTATTTTTAAAATTATTTTCAAATAATTTGATGATAAATATAAAAAATTATAAATATATTTTTAAAACATGGGCAACTTAATTTTTTTTTAAAAAAGTAACAGCTAGGGGGGTTTTCATGCTCGCCCCTGTTGGAGTTGTGGGAGGTGTTAGCGGTAAGTTTGGGAAGTGAAGATCTATTGTTTAGGTTATTGAAGGACATCCGTTTGATAAAATGTTCGTGAGATGTAGCAGGGACTCTTTTTTCATTTTTTTAGAGTCCAAAGCCCATAAATCTCGTCCCCTTTTTAGAAAAAAGGGAGCTCCTCCATATACTTGATCTCAAGACCAAAGGGGACGATAAAGCTTTATGAAGTTGTAGTCATCTTTGGGGCTTTCATGCTGATACTATAGTAAGAAAGTCAGATAAGTTGTGCAAAAAATTTTATTTGTGCAAAAAATCCGTAGTAATGCTATTATGGCATTACTAGTGTCTTATAGCTAGATTGGTAGGGATGCATGTTTCATGCGTGAGCTTGTTCAAAATTCAAAGCCTATCAGTTTCTGGATGTTTGTAACTAATAACACAACTACATTCCTATGACTCCGCTAGCTTCACTATTGCCACTACCTTGCTACCTTTTGAATTCCGGAATTAAGATATTTCTGTTCTTGGATTGCTAATTAAGCAGGTTTTGTTGATACATTCATATTGATGTGCTTGGAAAACATGTTATTATCAATATTTATCTCTTGAATTTGCCATGTTCTTTAATAGGAGGTAAATTCATTGATTAGATAGGGTAGTGTACGATGGTTGGGGCTCCTGCTTAATGCTTTCCTAGATCACTTTGCCATGCTTGCATGGCAAGTATCCTCTTGGGTGTAGATAATAAGCCATTGCAAAATAGTTCATAAACCTGTATATTTTCCACATTTCCTACCAATATGCATTAAATAAATTGTATAATGGAATCTCAAGCTTCCTCTGACTTGAAAATACAGGAACTTTCTTTCTATTTTTGCATGTGATCTTACATTTTTGTTTTCTTAATCCTTGTTGTTTCACATTCTACATTTTGTTAATAAATTTTTGCTTAACCATACAATTTCCACTATATACAATTATTTATTCAGTCTTTCCTGACATTTTATGCCTCTCGAACCTAGATCTTGGATTTCTTCATGTACCTTGACCGTTTCAAATATCCTACATTTTATTGTTTATGTACTTATCATTGCTGTGCTGTTGAGATTCTTTTGCTAATATTTTTAAGTAGCTATTTATTGTATAACAGGTTTCAGAAGTGAGCTCATATTTAGGCAGGGCAGGTACTGCTGGTCTTGGGAAAGCAGTGGATGTATTGGACACACTTGGTAGTAGTATGACAAGTTTGCATCCTGGTAGTGGTTTTGTATCATCTGTGACAACAAAGGGAAATAAAATATCTATTTTGTCTTTTGAGGTTGCCAATACAATAGTTTAAGGTACCAATCTTATGCAATCACTCAGAATAAAACATAAAACATTTGAAAGAAGTGGTGCTTCCTTCAGAAGGTGTGCAACACTTGGTATCCAAAGATATGGATGAATTACAAAAGATTGCTGCTGCTGACAAAAGATATATAAATATTATTATTTTTTTGAAATAAACAATATTCTAACAATCTATTTTCTTTATAGGTACTGCTCCTTCGAAGAATGGTCGCAAACACAGTAGAAATTTGAAAGTCATAGCTGCTCGAGAAGTTGCAAAGCAAGCTAAGTTGCCTCTTAGCTTTGAGTTCGGCATTCGCCAGGCGCTTGGTGACAATGCAGTCCAATTCAATAATGGTTGTGGGATTGTTGCTCGATAAGAAGCATCTTTTCAGTATCGCGAGTGGAAAAACATTCCTGAGCATAAAAAACAAACACTACGGAAAAAGGCAGCAGTATGTCCTTGTATTTTAAAAGTCTTAGTTTCTTATAATATCCTAAACAGTTATGAAAATACATTATTATTATTGAAAATACATGTTTGCTAATGTGTTGGGATTTCTTGATATGTAATCTCTGATTTAATTTTCTTCTAGGATGATTGGGATATTGATCCGACAGATAAAAAGGTAAGATACATTATTGAAAAGCAGTTAAACGAGGCATGGAAGCAACAAAAGCACAAGTTTTATGCTTGGAACTTGCAAAAGGAGATGGACAAGCTCTCAGATGCAGATGCTTATGCAAAGCCCCATCCATATTGTAAACCTGAAGATTGAAAGTTCTTAGTCAAAAATTGAAGGTCAAAAGAATGGCAGGTATGATTGATTACATTGTTTTATTGAGTCATGAATTTTTTATGTGTTCATTTGTTAGATTTTCATGCTTCAAAGTTACTAGTTATTTATTTTCTTATTATAGGAAAGGCGAGAGAAGAATATTAAGAACCTCCGTAATAGAAAGGCAAAGACTAAGAATGGATCAGTGTCAACGGCAAACCATCATGTTCAGCGTAATAGGGATATCACTGTTGATCATATCAAAAGTTGGAAGGAGCTTTCACCATGACAAGAAGACAGACAAGTGGACATCTGACATATGTCGAGATCAATATATAAGTATCTAATTCTAAACTATGATGTTTTGTCCATATTGTTGTTGTGGAAATGATGTCTTTTTTTTTATTTCATATTTTTCTCTGATAGGCCCAGATGATGACATACAAGAATGACTTAGAGAACTAGCTCACTGACCTTTAAATTATGTAGAAGGTTTTGGGGCCTCGATCAGCATATGCTCCAGGATGGTCGCGTATTCAGATTAGTCATCAATTTAGGGGAGAGACAGTTTGTTGACTCTTCTACGACCAATGTCGGTCGACCCTTTTATGATGAGCTTGTTCAGCAGCTTTAGCAAGCCAACAAAAAGATCGGCACCATGTCCTCAGTGCTAGAGAATGTTATGGCCCTCATGACTGTGATTGAGACTTCAAAAGTTGCATCGTCGAGCAACCCTCCACCTCCATCTCCAACTGACATCTTGGATGAGAGAGTTTGATTTGTCTAGGCATATTTCCCTCTTTCATCTTTTTTTAAGCTAATATCGGATACTTTATTTTGGTGTAAATCATTTCAGTTTTATTTTGGATTTTGAACTTCATTGTTATATATTATTAATGCTATTTAGAGTCATTTGTAACAAACTTGACTTTCCACAACGAATTTAATATTAGGAACAAATTATATTTGTAATAACTTTAAATTAATTTGTAATGAAAAAAAATTATTTAGCAACGATCTCTTTTCCACAATGAAACTAAATTCATTGTAGAAACTCATATTTAGTAACGAATTTGACTAAATAAAATATTCGTTGTAGAAAACATTTAGCAACGAAGTTTGTTTTAGCAACGAAACTAAATTCGTTACGGAAACTTATATTCAATAATGAATTTGACTAAATAAAACATTCATTACAGAAAACATTTAGCAACGCATTTTGTTTCAGCAATGGAAAAAAATTCGTTGTGGAAACTAACTAATTATTGCATTTTTTTGGGAAGTAGTAGCAATAAATTTTCTTAATTTAGTAAAGAAATGTTTTCGTTGCAAAAGGTAGACTTTCTATGACGAATTTTATTCATTGCTAAAAGTAGTGATTTGGGCTTCAGACCTTCTGTAATGAATGGTTACGAATTTAAATTCATTGTGAAAAGTTTTTCGCAATGATTTTAGCACTTTCAACAATGACAAAAATCCAGGAGTTTGAGGCTTGTAAGCTGCGTCGAGAATTTTTACAAAAATACCTCTTTCAACAGTCCCAAATAATTATATTTTACCGTATTTAGTCAATTTAACATATAAAAAATTAAAAATCAAAAAAAAACTGCACGAACCCCAAGGCCATGGGTCGCAGGTCCTGCCGATCCCCAGGAGTTCAAATTTTGTGGGCTATGGAACAACCGTTAAATTTGCGGACCAAACGGCCACATGCCGTATTGACCCAGCATTCCCGAGTTGTAACTTGGGGGAAGTCTTGCACCATGCCCAACAATTGGCACATGTGCACATGCCTAAACAAAAAAAGATATTTTTGTTTTTGACATGCATGCCCACAGCGCGCGGCAACAACAAGACTTTCCTTTGTAACTTGTCTGGGTCTTCCTGCGCGCTGTTTTTTTTTTTTGGCCCCCAAAGCCTAACTAGACCCAAATGGTTCGTGCTTGGCTTTTGATGGCTTGGGCTTTGTCAAGGCTAGGTTGGGCTAGGCTCAAATGTATGATATTTCAATTGCTAGTCTGAAAAAGTCTTGCTGCACTAGGGGCGGTGCAGCAAAAGCTGCACTGCACCCGGTAATTGGCCCGTGCCGCGCGCGAGCATATGCCAAAGCAGAAAAGAATGATTTTATCCCTAGCATGCGCACGCATATGACGCACGCCAATCACCGGGTCGGTGCACACTTGCTACTCCGCCATCGATGCAGCAAGACTTTTCCTTGCTAGTCTATGGAGAGGACATTTTATATGTCAAGGTGTTAGCTTATTTGGTTTAAAAAGTGATAAAACATTATTAGAAATAGTAAATATCATAAATAATTAATATATATATATATTAAATTTTTTAGCTATGCTAAGCGGCTTATTTTTTAAGCCTAGATCTAGTCCTAAATTTGCATAACTCATTTAGTATGAAATATGGTGCTATTTAGTTAATCATGTGATAGGATCACTTTTTACCAAGCATAACCTCATTTAGTATGAAATATTTTAATAATTAAAAATCATTAGTGTTCATTATATTTATTATATGATGAGAATGGAAGGTCACCATGTCCATAATATCGGTAATACCTTTGAAGACCTATTTGCATAATATACTTTATATAGTAAAAATATTGTATTAGATATTATATTATGTACAAATATATTATAATATAAGATTAATACTATCATTAATGATATCATAAATAAATATTATGTATTATATATATATTATATAATTAAGTATATCATAATATTATGCTATAATAATAATAAATAATAATAATTAATATTTATTAGATATTATAAATATACATAATAATATAAGATTAATTACTACATCAATATTATATATTATGATAATTGTAATAATAATTTTATATTAATAATATATTATTAGTATATGTAATAAATATTAATATAATATACTATATAACAATAATTAATATTACATAATTATAATATATATAATTAAATTACTAATTATATTAATATTATAATATATTAGTATATTATAAATATTATATTATATAATGTTATTATAATTTAAAGGGAGATAGTGATAAATATAGAGATAAAATTATCTTATTTTTTTGGGATAAAAATCACTATCATCACTCTGATTTAGCAATTAATTAGCATTCCTACCTGGATTAGGATTATCCTAAATAGAAAAATCAAAAACCAAAAACTTAATTGGTTCAACTTCTGTTCCACGATCCTAGAAAATAACATGCCTTCCTTAAAAGCTTCGCTTGGAATTGGATCGCCAGCTCATCACTTCTATTTTTCCGCCCGATTATCTCTCGTGTGAATAAGAAACCAAAAACAAAAAAGGAAAGGGGATGGAGTATGGCTGGAATCAATGAGCAACAAACTGATAACACGATTAAGATATCTTCACGGATAAGTAACCGTTAGAGATGGAGTATGACTGGAATTAATGATAACCGTTCCCATATACAGTAATACGATTCCCTCGCCCCACTTCACGGAGAGAGCATATAGCATGCCTCGAATTAAAGAGATTCCTCGCCCCAGCATATAGCATGCCTCGAATTAAAGAGAAACAAACTATTAGCATACAATTAAGATATCTTCAGCCATAAGTAACCGTTCCCATATCCAGTAATAAAGTCGAAATTTTAAAGGGAAAAGAGAAACTTTTGTTTCCATATTCATCGTTCCCATAACTTTAAAAATATGGTAGGATTATAATTGTAAATATGAGTCAAATATGGTAGGATTATAATTGTAAATATGAGTCATCGCCGCCGCTTTCCTTAATACTCTCACCTTCTCCTCCCTCTCGACGACATTAAAAGCGAGAGAAAAATTCATTCCATCCACTTAAGCCCAATCGGTCTTATTGGAAGATATTTCTGTGCCTCATATCAGGTTTCAAATATGAGGTGGTTCTTGAAGTGGTTTTTTAATTTATTTATATCTTCAGCATCCGACAGCACGAGCAGCAACCCAATGTCTACACTATCTTCCAGCAAGGGGAAGGCATCATCTCCAGGCGAATCTTCGAGCAAGGGGAAGGCATCATCTCCAGGTGAATCTTCCAGCAAGGGGAAGGCACCATCTCCAGGCGAATCTTCCAGCAAGGGGAAGGCACCATCTCCATGCAAATCTTCCAGCAAGGGGAAGGCACCATCTCCAGGCAAAATGAGTCAGGATGGCTCTCAAATGCCCGACAGCACGAGCAGCAACCCAACGTCTACAGCTCCTCTATCTTCCAGCAAGGGGAAGGCACCATCTCCAGGCGACATGAGTCAGGATGGCTCTCAAATACCCGAGGATTTATTGACAGCGTAAGTTGTTTTATTATTTCTTTCACGGATAAGAATTCTTTTATTGAGTTAAATTTATTACACTTTATCTCTAGTTGTTTTATTATCTCTCTCTCTATAGGTCCTCAGCCAAAGTGAAATGGGCTAAGCTAAAACTAGAAATTAGAACTAGGAGGATGGTAGAGCAGAACAATAAACTGAGATCAAGTTTAGAGAAAGAACTAGACATTCGAACTAGGAGGATGGTAGAGCATATGGTAGAGCAGTTTAATGAACTAAGATCAAGTTTAGAGAAAGAACTAGACATTCGAACTTGGAGGATGGTAGAGCAGATGGTAGAGCATAACAATGAACTAAGATCAAGTTTAGAGAAAGAACTAGACATTCGAACTAGGAGGATGGTAGAGCAGAACAATGAACTGAGATCAAATTTAGAGAAAGAAATGGACATAATGAACAGGGAGGAGCAGAGGCTTCAGGAACGGATGAGAGATCTTGCAGAGAAAAATATATCTCTTCAAAGGAAACTAGTTTCGGTTAAAGGACATGAATTAGAACGTGAAGTACTGCAAGAGAAGCTCTTCTCTAAAGAACTGGAACTTGATCAACTACAAGCAGACTTGGCTTCTTCCATAAGGGTTCATGATAGCTTGCAAACTGAGATTCAAAGGCTGCAGGACGAACTATCCTGTCTCACCCACAAGATGAAGGATATGGAGCGTTGTCCGCTCAATATAGCATCCACCAGTATTTTTCCTCCCCCGCCGCCGCAGTCACCGTCGCCAAGCTCACCCACCTCCTCTGCTTCGCCACCTACTGAGGCGCTGCCCTCTAAGTCACCTTCATCAGCGGCGCCCACCTCCTCTGCTTCGCCATCTGCTGGGGCGCCGCCCTCTGGGTCACCTTCATCGGCGGCGCCCACCTCCTCTGCTTCGCCACCTGCTGGAGCGCCGCCCTCTGGGCCACCTTCATCGGCAGCGCCCACCTCCTCTGCTTCGCCACCTGCTGGGGCACCGCCCTCTGGATCACCTTCATCGGCGGCACCCACCTCCTCTGCTTTGCCACCTGCTGGGGCGCCGCCCTCTGGGTCACCTTCATCAGCGGCACCCACCTCCTTTGCTTCGCCACCTGCTGGGGCGCCGCCCTCTGGGTCACCTTCATCAGCGGCACCCACCTCCTCTGCTTCGCCACCTGCTGGGGCGCCGCCATCTGTGTCACCTTCATCAGCGCCGCCCTCTGGGTCACCTTTATCAGCGGCAATATCATCATGTTCAGGTACCCCTTCCAATTCTTAAAAAATCCGTTTTATTTGGGAGGGGGATTTTCGAAAAAAAATGGGAAGATTTTGAGCGAATTTTGATTCTTTTTCTTCGTTTATGTTATTTGTATTTTCTGAAGTAAAACGATGGGAAAAAGAAGTACTTTTTTGGAATAATTTTGTTGTACGTTGTTCTCTACTTATTTTGATTAATTTTTTTCCCAAAATTGAAGGAATTTGGCAAGGCACCCGTTTGGGACTCTACAGAAGAAGATGTTTCCGGCGTACTTCATATTGATATCGGTGTGTGCCTTGATCTCGGTGGCGAAGTAATCATCATGTTCTGATGTTCACCTCTGGTATATAATCAGAGAGCAAAGCAATCATCATGTCTCGGGAATGCTTAGATTCCTGCCATTCTTATTTTCAGTTACTGACATTTTCTTGGGATGATTTCTGATGAAAATAATAAACACAATGGTGCCCTATTGCTGTGCCATGTTTTTCCACTCTTCTGTGTGTTTCCTTTAAATATATTTCCACATCTCATGGATTAGTGGTATGTGTCAATGCATGCATGCATGTCCAATGCAAGTGGAATTGATTGATTCAATTATTAATATATATAATTTTATGAGCTGTTACATTTGCATGTGAATATCCTCACCCTTGGAAAGAAGATAAAGATGATATTTTGGGCATTTACAGTATTATTTGTTTAGCAAACAAGGTCATCATCCTTATTCCTTAGCTACGCCCAGTCTTCTTGAAATTCTGTGTTTCTTCCTTTATATTCGACCTTTTGGGTTTAAGCTCTTGTCTTATTTAGTTGGCGTCTTTCTTTGCACCTCGACATAATGTAATTACTCTTTTCCTCAAAGATTTTTAATATTTTTCACTCGATTGCTGCGCATTTATTCTTATTCTCTCTTCATATCATATGTGACAACTGTTAGATAATAAATTCCATCAGTTGAAGCGCAAGCAATGGAGAAATTGACGATCGCAATTAATAAGGGGCTTCCAAGAAATAATATCACACGTCTGTTGCAAAGAATGTAATAAAGGCAATGATCTCCCTCAGACATAAATACATTCTCGGGTTAATTCTCAAATGTTCATCAGTAATTATAAAGGGCGAATTTATGTTATGTATGGTAGAATCGAATCCAGATTACTGGGTTCTGGCCTCTGCTGCAAAGCATCATCACGATAGTCTCTCACTTGCATTGTTTCGAGTCCAAGCCAAAACTATTTAAGCCTTGCAAGTCATTTCGATGAAGAAGGAAGGTCTCCATCTCAAAGCCTTTCTTCCAGCTGTAAACCGTGTTCGACGATATGCCCCTGAAAAGCCAATTGGAGGTAAACAGTGTTGAAGCCAAACGTAGGCCCTCATGTCAAAGCGTTTCTTCCAACTCTGCCTCCAAACCGTGTTCGACGATATGCCCCTTGAGCCAATTAGAGGTAAACAGTGTTGAAGCCAAACGTAGGGCTCTTACCTCTTTTGAGAGTTCCAAGTAATAGACCATTAATCGCTTAAACCCTATCCTCGTGTCCAATGACGCTGTGCCCTGGCACCTTTGGCACGCTTCTTCCCCTTCATCAACCACCGCACGTTCTCGGCCTCCTCCCACCGGCCAGCCTCCGCATAAAGATTGGCTAATAGCACATAATTACCAGAATTCCAAGGCTCGAGCTCGATAAGCTCCTTGACGGCCATCTCTGCAATGCCGAGCTCACCATAACTCCGGCATGCGCTGAGCAGCGCCCCCCCAGATGGCAGCACTCGGCCTCATCGGCATGCTCCTAATCATCTCCTGAGCCTCTCTGACAAGCCCACATCTCCCCAAGAGATCAGCCACACACCCATAATGCTCAAGCTTTGGCTCGATGCCATAATACTCAACCATCGAAGTGAACAATTCGCGGCCCCTCTCCACCAATCCGGCATGAGTGCAGCACCTGAGAACCCCGACAAAGGTCCCGGCATTGGGCTCCACTCCACCTCTCTTCATCTCCTCGAACAAATTAATCCCAATTTGACTATGCCCGTTGAAAGCCAACCCCATGATCATGGCATTCCAAGATACCACACTCTTCTTTGGCATTTCATTGAATACCAATTGAGCAGATGCCAGATCCCCGCCCGCATTTGCAGTACATATCGATGATGGAATTCACCACATTGACAGCAGTATTCAATAATCCTTTCTTATCGGCATAATGATGAATCCACTTACCAACATCCAAAGCCCCCAGTCGACCACAAACCGGTGTAACTGTGGCCAATGTGGCGTCATCAGGCTCGAACCCCGAATCGTCCCACATCTCCCGGAAAAGCCCTAGAGCTTCGCCATCCCGGCCGCAGCGTGCCAAGCCGGCGATCATGGAATTCCACGTGACAATGCTCCGCTCAGCCATCCGGCCAAAGAGGCGGAATGCAGTATCACAGTCGCCTCTTTTACAGTATCCATTGATCATCAGGTTATAAACAACCACATCTTTTTGGAACATTTCGTCGAACGCTCGATGAGCGGAGTTCATTTCGCCGGAACTGGTGTAGATCTCGAGGATTCCGACGGCGACGGGAGGGTGGGTGGAGAAGCCGGAGACGAGGGTAAGAGCGTGGACGGAGCGGCCGAGGGCGGCAGGGAGAAAGGAGGCGGCTTTGAAAAGGGGGGCAAAGGAGAGGTGGTCGGGGGAGAGGGAGCGGTGGCGGAGGAGGGAAAAGAGGTGGAGGGCATCCCGGGCGGCGGAGGGGGAGAGGGAGAGGGCCTTGAGCGTGGCGTTGAACAGGGGGAGGGATGGGAGAGGAAGAGGCGGCGGGCGTAGGGGAGGCGGTGGAGGGCGGCGCAGACGGAGACGAGGTGGGCGAGGACGAGGTTCGAGAAGTGGAGACGGTGGCGGAGGACGTGGGCGTGGATCTCCCGGATGTGGAAGCGGGTGGCGCGGCCGTGTAGCAGCTGCAGGACCCGCCGCTCTGCCGTCCGCTGCTGGTCCCGCCCGCGGGCTCATGCTATTGAAAGGTCCCCCTTTGCCTCACTTTCGAGACTTTGATTTGATGCCCAGAAACGGTGATAAAACCTATGCCCATTTGGAGGCGTGAAAGAAAGCTCCTCCTCTTCAGCGCTGCTAGCAGTCGCTCTGGTTCCTTCGCGCATACCGATGGTTCTCGTTCGCACAGGGATGGGAGCATTTTACTATTAAGAATTTTTAAATAAAAATTTTAAGTTTAATTTAATTATTTTTTATGTTTTTAAAACTTTCTAATGGATGTATTTTGATTACCTATTACTATTTGTTATCTAAGAAATAAAAGTTACATGCTTGACTTAAACGTAAATGTAGCCTCATTAAATCTTGTGCTAAATCTTGATATTTTGATATTTTGAGTGGAACACAAACCCACATGATTGGAATCTAATTTTTTTTAAATAAATTCGACACATCCTATATGATTAGCAAATTGATTGAGTCCTCGTTCAAAATTAAAACTCAAATATAAAATCAAATTAAATTGAATTAAGCATAATCCGATTTACCAAAATCCATTTGCGGCCCCATATGTAGCATTCCCTTTTTAATTACTACTAGTTGTGAATTTGTACAATGCGTAAGGCACATGTGAATATTAATATAATAATATAAAATATAAGATCAAAATATACTATAGGTTTCTCCCAATAAACAACCAGAGGGTGGGTAAACCCATGTATCAAGGTGACTACAGCATGTGTGCTACTTTCACAACCCGAGGGGAACTAATTTTCAGCTTAGGAGTTGAACAAAATAAAAACACACCGAAGAATTTTGATATTCCAATTTGTTCACTTCCTGAATATATGAGAACATAACACCATAGCAAACAAATCAATTTGTACTATTTTCCTCTCAAAATCAGCAATTACATGCCCTTTCATAGAATTACAGGGATAGCATTCTTGAACTATCGAAGAGACTAGAGAGCATATTCATTGAAAATCACAAATTTCGGAGAATATAGATCATCTTAACTTTGACAGTAGGGACATTCACAGAGCAAACCTTCAATTCCGTGAGATTTAGAAAGCCGTCTACAGCCATTCATGATCATCGTATTACAATTCCAAAAGCAAAACAGAGCACTGCTGGGGCGTAATTAGTCTGCTATATTTCTCATTGGACGATGGTGCAGCAAATGTTGAGTGCCTTGTATTGAAAGATTTCGATGAAGCACTCACTTCTTTGATGACCGGAAACCTCCAAATCCCATCATGGCAGCCACATCAAGATCAATGTCCTCTGGTTCATCCTGCGCAGCCTTCTCTTTCTGGGTTTCAAAGTTCAACTTGTCAGTTACCGAAGCAACAATGATGTAGATTTTCGGTCCATTTCATGTAATCAAAAGAGTCCAAAAACATAGTCTTAACACCACTTAGAAAAGATGGAGATTCCCAACTGGAAGGTGCAAAGGGAGCTTCCAGTAGAGTCGCCTTGGCAAACTGTCGTGTTAGAGAATGAAGTAAAATGCTAATCCTTACGGTTGCAAGTCATGTTTTCTTGTTGATCACGTTCAAAGATCCTTAATGCTGGACTCTGTCAACAGGTCGCACAACCAACTTTAAAACCTTGTAACTCAGAAAAGTGTGCATGACTATGCATGCAGTCGGTTATGAAGCGGTCACTGTGATAAAGAATATTTAACTTCTAATTTGTAGTAACATTCTCCACTTTTTATAATCAAATTTTTCCATCTGCATTTAGATGTTCCATTTACTTTGCTAGTTTATAATGCAGACATTAGTTTATGAACAATAATTCTGTCTGGCAGGAAGCTGGTAGAAATATTTTTTCTCAGTTTTATGTACTTTCAGCTCTAAGAGATGTGCTTCCTCAGCAACAGGAAAAGGGATTGCTTTAGAAATATAACAGAATGAGCTCTATTAGTTATCATTCTTCTGGGTCCAAATGATCTACATGCACATATTTATCTCTGAAAGGAAGAATCTAAGCATACACCCAGTGCGCAGAACACCAACTTGTAATTTGATCACCAGTGGGATCATATTGACAAAACAAAACCATGACCAATTAGGATGGTCATATAAATGCAATTAAATATGTAATATCAAGATAATGCCATATCTCTGCTATTTTAATTGGACAATCTTTTTGACTAGAATCTTTGTAAGCTATATTTTATAGCTGGACATTTTAATGACCAGACTACTCTTCACAGAGTTCTGGCACAACCAGGAGAAAATGAAACCTATCAAAATCCCATACAACTAATAGAGTAAATAAGAATAAAAACACTTTGTTTAGAGGAGGGTCTGGAACCTAACCGACAGAGGGGGGTAAAAAGCATCTAAGAGACCTGCATATTCGGAGTCCTGATGAATGTATAAAAATCTTGAGTCTAATTCAGAAAGTGCTATAGAATCCTAATATAATGGGCAGGCCAGAACTCCTGAAGCCACTGCATAATTTTCCAGGAATTTCACAGACACCAAATGGCATGCCCTCTTTACTGTTAAGCAGTGCCTTCAAGTAATGCATGTACATTGCACATGCTAGATACTGGCATGCTCCAAAATTAACAGGCAAGCATGCCCAGCACTCAGTTCTTTACCACTTCAAGCACAAACTATGAGTTTACTTTTAGTCTTTTAATATGCTGATAAGCTCTATCTAGATATTGTTTCAAGCAAAAATAATGACAAAAAAGTGACATTTGAGAACACACTACAAGAAAATATTGAAATAGCGACGCAAATTTAGCGATGCATCATTGCGTCGCTAAATTACGACCACTTTGCGATGCCTCCGTGACAACAAAATATTGCGACGCAATTAGTGACGCATTAGCGACTCAATAAACCAGAAAATCAAAAAAAATTAATTTTTTATTTAGCGATGAAAATAATGCGTCGCAATATTTTTAAATTAATTTTTTATAAAATATAAATATGGGAAAAAAATATTGCGATGCAACTCAGTGCGTCGCAATGCTTTTAAAAGAATTAAATATGTTAAATAGCGACGCATTAGCGACGTAATAAACCAGAAAATTAGAAAAATTATTTTTAATTTAGCGACGCACCAATTGCATTGCAAATAATTTAAATAAAATTAATTTTTATAAAATATAAATATTAAAAAAAATATTGCGATGCAACTCAGTGCGTCGCAATGTTTTTAAGAAAATTAAATATGTTAAATAGCGACGCATTAGCGATGCAATAAACCAAAAATTAGAAAAATTATTTTTTAATTTAGCAACGCAATAACTGCATCGTAATTATTTAAAATAAAATTAATTTTTATAAAGTATAAATATGAGAAAAAATAATTGCGGTGCAACACAGTGCGTCGCAATATTTTTAAAAAATTTAATTATATTAAATAGCGACGCAATAGCGATGCAATAAACCAAAAAATTAGAAAAATTATTTTTAATTTAGCGACGTAATAATTGTGTCACAATTATTTTAAATAAAATAAATTTTTATAAAATATAATTATGAGAAAAAAATATTACGACGTAATTTAGTGCATCACAATATTTTTTAAAAATTTAATTATATTAAATAGCGACGCTTTAGCGACGCAATAAACTAGAAAATTAGGAAAATTATGTTTTAATTTAGCGACGCACTTGTCACGTCGTAATTATTTTAAATAAAATTAATTTTTATATAATATAATTATCATATTAAAAAATTGTGACACAACCCTTTGCGTCGTAATATTTTTTAAAAAATTAATTATGTTAAATAGCGATCGGTCCGAGATCGGTCGTGGCCGATCGGAATCAGGGCTTGGATCGATCGCAACCGTCGGATCGTCGCCGATTGGACCGATCGCCACGGTCCAAGATCGGTCGTGGCCGATCGGGATCACGGCTTGGATCGATCGCAACCGTTGGATCATCGCCGATCGGACCGATCGCCATGGTCCGAGATCGGTCATGGCCGATCGGGATCAGGGCTTGGATCGATCGCAATCGTCGGATCGTCGCCGATCGGACCGATCGCCACGGTCCGAGATCAGTCGTGGCCGATCGGGATCAGGGCTGGATCGATGGCAACCGTCGGATCATCGCCGATTGGATCGATCGTCATGGTCTTAGATCGATCGTGGACGATCGGGATCAGGGCTTGGATCGATCGTAACCGTCGGATCATCACCGATTGGACCGATCGCCACGGTCCGATATCGGTCGTGGCTGATCGGGATCAGGGCTTGGGTCGATCGCAACCGTCGGATCATCGGCGATCGGACCGATCGCCACTGTCCGAGATCGGTCGTGGCCGATCGGGATCAGGGCTTGGATCGATCGCAACCATCGGATCATCGGTGATCGGACTGATCGCCACGTCCGAGATCGGTGGCCGATCGGGATCAGGGCTTGGATCGATCGTGGCCGATCGGGATCAGGGCTTGGATCGATCGCAACCGTTGGATCATCGCCGATCGGACCGATCGCCATGGTCCGAGATCGGTCGTGGCGATCAGGATCAGGGCTAGTATCGATGGCAACTATCGGATCATCGCCGATTGGACCGATCTCCACGGTCCGAGATCGATCATGGACGATCTGGATCAGGGCTTGGATCGATCCCAACCGTCGGATCGTCGGCGATCGGACCGATCGCCATGGTCCGAGATCGGTCGGCCGATCGAGATCAGGGCTTGGATCGATCGCAACCGTCGGATCATCGCGATCGGACCGATCGCACTGTCGGGATCGATCGATCGATCGTGGGATCGGGATCATCGGGATTGGATCGATCGCAAGATCACCGATCCGGCGATCGTGGCCGATCGGGATCAGGGCTTGGATCGATCGCAACCATCGGATCGTCGCCGATCGGACCGATCGCTATGGTCCGAGATCGGTCGTGGCCGATCGGGATCAGGGTTTGGATCGATCGCAACCGTCGGATCGTCGCGATCTCGGACCGATTGCAACGGTTGGGATCGGTTGTGGCTGATCGGGATCACGGCTTGGATCGATTGCAACCGTCGGATCATCACCTATCAGATCGATCGTGATGGTCCAAGATCGTTCATCGCCGATCGGGATCGATCAGGGCTTGGATCGATCGCAACCGTCGGATCATCGCCGATTGGATCGATCGCAACCGTCGGATCATCCATAATCTCGGACCGATCGCAACGGTCCGGGATCGGTCATGGCCGATGGGATCAGGGCTTGGATCGATCGCAACCATCGGATCGTCAGCGATCTGGGACCGATCGCAACGGTCGGATCGGTCGTGGCCGATCGGGACAGGGCTTGGATCGATCGCAACCGTCGGATCGTCGCGATCTCGGACTGATCGCAACGGTCCGAGATCGGTCGTGGCCGATCAGAATCAGGGCTTGGATCGATCGCAACCATCGGATCGTTGCCGATTGGACCGATCGCCACGGTCCAAGATCGATCGTGGCCGATCGGGATCACGGCTTGGATCGATCGCAACCGTTGGATCATCGCCGATCGGACCGATCGCCATGGTCGAGATCGGTCATGGTCGATCGGGATCAGGGCTTGGATCGATCGCAATCGTCGGATCATCGCCGATCGGACCGATCGCCACGGTTCGAGATCAGTCGTGGCCGATCAGGATCAGGGCTGGGATCGATGGCAACCGTCGGATCATCGCCGATTGAACCGATCGCCACGGTCTGAGATCGGTCGTGGACGATCGGGATCAGGGCTTGGATCGATCGTAACCATTGGATCATCGCCGATTGGATCGATCGCCATGGTCCGATATCGGTCGTGGCCGATCGGGATCAGGGCTTGGGTCGCGTCGGATCGTCGGCGATCGGACCGATCGCCACTATCCGAGATCGGTCGTGGCCGATCGGGATCAGGGCTTGGATCGATCGCAACCGTCGGATCGTCGGTGATCGGACTGATCGCCACGGTCTGAGATCGGTCGTGGCCGATCGGGATCAGGGCTTGGATCGATCGCAACCGTTGGATCGTCGCCGATCGGACCGATCGCCATGGTTCGAGATCAGTCGTGGCGATCAAGATCAGGGCTAGGATCGATGGCAACCGTCGGATCATCGCCGATTGGACCGATCGCCATGGTCCAAGATCGGTCATGGACGATCTGGATCAGGGCTTGGATCGATCGCAACCGTCGGATCGTCGGCGATCGGACCGATCGCCATGGTCGAGATCGGTCGTGGCCGATCGAGATCAGGGCTTGGATCGATCGCAACTGTCGGATCATCGGCGATCGGACCGATTGCACTGTCGAGATCGATCGTGGCCGATCGGGATCAGGGCTTGGATCGATCGCAACCGTCGGATCGTCGGCGATCGGACCGATTGCAACGGTCCAGGATCGGTCGTGGCCGATCAGGATCAGGGATTGGATCGATCGCAACCGTTGGATCATCCGCGATCTCGGACCGATCGCAACGGTCCAGGATCAGTCGTGGCCGATCGGGATCACGGCTTGGATCGATTGCAACCGTCAGATCGTCGCCTATCAGATCAATCGCGATGGTCCAAGATCATTCATCGCCGACCGAGATCGATCAGGGCTTGGATCGATCGCAACCGTCGGATCGTCCGCGATCTCGGACCGATCACAACGGTCCGGGATCGATCGTGGCCGATCGGGATCACGGCTTGGATTCGTCGATCGGGATCCGTAAAAATTTAAAAAAACATTGCGACGCAACTGATTCGTCGCAATTATTTTTAAAAAATATAATTTATATCAGTTATAATAATTAAAAAAATATTGCGATGCATTAGCGATGCATTTTCCTAAAAATTAATTTTTTTGAGAAAACAATTTTTAATATTGCGACGCATGTATTGCGTCGCAATATTTTTTAAAAAATAAATGTAATTAAAAAATTTGAAAAAACATTGCGATGCATTATTTGAGTTGCAATTATTTTCAGAAAAATATAAATTTTATCAGTGACAAATATTTAAAAAATGTTGCGATGCATTTGCGACGCAATTTCTTAGAATGTTTAAATAATTTTCCTAGAGAAAACAAATTTAAATATTGCGACGCATTCATTGCGTCGCAATGTTTTTAAGAAAAATAAATGTAAGAAAAAAATTTAAAAAAAATATTGTGATGCAATATATGCGTCGCAATTATTTTTAGAAAATATAAATTTTATCAGTTATAAATATATTAAAAATATTGCGACGCATTTGTGATGCAATTTCCTAGAAAATAAAAATAATTTTCCAACAATTTTTAATATTGCGACGCACTTGTTGCGTCGCAATATTTTTAAGAAATATAAATGTAATTAAAAAAAATTATAAAAAACCTGCGACGCAAATATGCGTCGCAATTTTTTTCAGAAAATATAATTTTTTATAAATATTAAAAAATATTGCGACGCATTTGCGATGCAATTTCCTAGAAGATAAAATTTATTTTCCAAGAGAAAACAATTTTTAATATTGCGACGCATTTATTGCGTCGCAATGTTTTTAAGAAATTTAAATGTAATAAAAAAATAAAAAATATTACGACACAATAAATGCGTCGCAATTATTTTTCAAAAAATATAATTTTTATCAGTTATTAATATTTAAAAAATATTACGACGCAATTTCCTATAAAATAAAAATTATTTTCCCGCCGGACATTGGCACCAAGTTAGTGACTCATTAGCGACGCAATTAGTTGCGTTGCTAAGTTTTGCATAAAAAATAAAAAAGAAAAAGTAGCGATGGATTTGCGACGCATTTTTGCGTTGCTAATCTATAAAAAAAAAAAAAAATAGCGAGTGATTAGCGATGCATATATTGCGTCGCTAATCACCACTATTTAAGGCTTGTCGGGCCGCCCCCCCCGCTTCCCTTCTCTTCTTCTTCCTTTTCCTACCCTAGCCGTCGCCGCTGTCCGTCCGCTCCTCCGGCTGCCCCTGTCTTCTCTCCCGACGGAAGCTCCCCCACTCCGGCGGCGTCCCCTCGCGACCGAGGTAAGCCCATCCTCCTTTTTTAAAAAAAAATAGGGTTTCGGCCATGGCACCGGCCGTGGCCGTCTTCTCCGGCCACGGTCACTGCCGTGGCCCTCTTCTCTGGCCACGGCCGGTGCCGTGGCCTGGCCACGGTTGCCAGGCCACCAAAAAAAATTTACTGTTTGGGGGGGGTTTTCCCCACCCCACTTCGTCTTCTCCGGCCACGGCCGCTGCCGTGGCCGGCCATGGCCTGGCCACGGTGTCCAAGCCACCAAAAAAAAATTGACAGTTTGGGGGGGGTTTTCCCCACCCCCTGTCGTCATCTATGGCCACGGCCATGGTCGTGGCCGTCTTCTCCGGCCACGGCCGTGGCCGGCGGTGGCCTGGCCACGGTGGCCAGGCCACCGAAAAAAAAATATTAATGCGGGTGGTTTTCCCCACCCCCCCTCCCGTTCGTCCTCTCCGGCCACGGTGGCCAGGCCACCGGAAAAAAAAAAAAGGTTAGGAGGGGACCCCCCCCTCCCGTTCGTCTTCTCCGGCCACGGTGGCCAGACAAAAAAAAAAAAAATAAAAAGGTAACAGCTAGGAGGCCTTTCCCCCATCCCCGGCCCCCTTCAATTTAAAAAAAAAAACACTCATAAAAACAATTAACTAAAAAAATTAGATTCTATCATATTTTATTATTTTTAAAATTATTTTCAAATAATTTGATGATAAATATAAAAAATTATAAATATATTTTTAAAACATGGGCAACTTAATTTTTTTTTAAAAAGTAACAGCTAGGGGGGTTTTCCTGCTCGCCCCTGTTGGAGTTGTGGGAGGTGTTAGCGGTAAGTTTGGGAAGTGAAGATCTATTGTTTAGGTTATTGAAGGACATCCGTTTGATAAAATGTTCGTGAGATGTAGCAGGGACTCTTTTTTCATTTTTTTAGAGTCCAAAGCCCATAAATCTCGTCCCCTTTTTAGAAAAAAGGGAGCTCCTCCATATACTTGATCTCAAGACCAAAGGGGACGATAAAGCTTTATGAAGTTGTAGTCATCTTTGGGGCTTTCATGCTGATACTATAGTAAGAAAGTCAGATAAGTTGTGCAAAAATTTTATTTGTGCAAAAAATCCGTAGTAATGCTATTATGGCATTACTAGTGTCTTATAGCTAGATTGGTAGGGATGCATGTTTCATGCGTGAGCTTGTTCAAAATTCAAAGCCTATCAGTTTCTGGATGTTTGTAACTAATAACACAACTACATTCCTATGACTCCGCTAGCTTCACTATTGCCACTACCTTGCTACCTTTTGAATTCCAGAATTAAGATATTTCTGTTCTTGGATTGCTAATTAAGCAGGTTTTGTTGATACATTCATATTGATGTGCTTGGAAAACATGTTATTATCAATATTTATCTCTTGAATTTGCCATGTTCTTTAATAGGAGGTAAATTCATTGATTAGATAGGGTAGTGTACGATGGTTGGGGCTCCTGCTTAATGCTTTCCTAGATCACTTTGCCATGCTTGCATGGCAAGTATCCTCTTGGGTGTAGATAATAAGCCATTGCAAAATAGTTCATAAACCTGTATATTTTCCACATTTCCTACCAATATGCATTAAATAAATTGTATAATGGAATCTCAAGCTTCCTCTGACTTGAAAATACAGGAACTTTCTTTCTATTTTTGCATGTGATCTTACATTTTTGTTTCTTAATCCTTGTTGTTTCACATTCTACATTTTGTTAATAAATTTTTGCTTAACCATACAATTTCCACTATATACAATTATTTATTCAGTCTTTCCTGACATTTTATGCCTCTCGAACCTAGATCTTGGATTTCTTCATGTACCTTGACCGTTTCAAATATCCTACATTTTATTGTTTATGTACTTATCATTGCTGTGCTGTTGAGATTCTTTTGCTAATATTTTTAAGTAGCTATTTATTGTATAACAGGTTTCAGAAGTGAGCTCATATTTAGGCAGGGCAGGTACTGCTGGTCTTGGGAAAGCAGTGGATGTATTGGACACACTTGGTAGTAGTATGACAAGTTTGCATCCTGGTAGTGGTTTTGTATCATCTGTGACAACAAAGGGAAATAAAATATCTATTTTGTCTTTTGAGGTTGCCAATACAATAGTTTAAGGTACCAATCTTATGCAATCACTCAGAATAAAACATAAAACATTTGAAAGAAGTGGTGCTTCCTTCAGAAGGTGTGCAACACTTGGTATCCAAAGATATGGATGAATTACAAAAGATTGCTGCTGCTGACAAAAGATATATAAATATTATTTTTTTGAAATAAACAATATTCTAACAATCTATTTTCTTTATAGGTACTGCTCCTTCGAAGAATGGTCGCAAACACAGTAGAAATTTGAAAGTCATAGCTGCTCGAGAAGTTGCAAAGCAAGCTAAGTTGCCTCTTAGCTTTGAGTTCGGCATTCGCCAGGCGCTTGGTGACAATGCAGTCCAATTCAATAATGGTTGTGGGATTGTTGCTCGATAAGAAGCATCTTTTCAGTATCGCGAGTGGAAAAACATTCCTGAGCATAAAAAACAAACACTACGGAAAAAGGCAGCAGTATGTCCTTGTATTTTAAAAGTCTTAGTTTCTTATAATATCCTAAACAGTTATGAAAATACATTATTATTATTGAAAATACATGTTTGCTAATGTGTTGGGATTTCTTGATATGTAATCTCTGATTTAATTTTCTTCTAGGATGATTGGGATATTGATCCGACAGATAAAAAGGTAAGATACATTATTGAAAAGCAGTTAAACGAGGCATGGAAGCAACAAAAGCACAAGTTTTATGCTTGGAACTTGCAAAAGGAGATGGACAAGCTCTCAGATGCAGATGCTTATGCAAAGCCCCATCCATATTGTAAACCTGAAGATTGAAAGTTCTTAGTCAAAAATTGAAGGTCAAAAGAATGGCAGGTATGATTGATTACATTGTTTTATTGAGTCATGAATTTTTTATGTGTTCATTTGTTAGATTTTCATGCTTCAAAGTTACTAGTTATTTATTTTCTTATTATAGGAAAGGCGAGAGAAGAAT
>UESW01002023.1:194288-300283 GCA_900491605.1 Calamus simplicifolius | reverse complement strand
TATGGATGCTATAGTATCAGGAAAGCCTTTTAATCTGCCTAGAATGATTTTATGGTACATGGCTGATTGTGGAAGTAAGAGGAAATCATGTCTTCCCTATGGTATGATCTTGACTCAGTTGTTCAGGAGCCAAGGGATTATGTTTAGTGACAGTGAGCCCAAGAAGGAATTGAGACACACAGACTATTATACCTTGGCCACTATCAACAGAATGGGATTTATCAAAAGGAATGGAATTTGGGAAAGGAAGAACAGTTTAGAGGATAGAGCTGAGGCACCTAGACATTCATCTCCAGAGCCACCTCAGACTTCATTCATACCAGACCCAGTTCCAGCTCCATCAGATATTCCAGTTCCTGCTTCTGCATCTACATCTGCTCCAGTTCAGATCTCTGCTTCTACATCTGTCAGTTTTTCAGACACTCAATTAGAGCAGCTTAGGTCTCTATTCAAATCAGAGTTAATTGAGCATGAGACTAGATTGAAGACTGAATTTGATGAAAAATTTATGAACTTGAAGGAAGCACTTTATTCTATTAATGATCGAGTATCTTCTATTGAAACCAATGTTAGCTCATCCACCTCCTCTCTAAATGAAGATTTGAAGAATATATTTGAAGAATTGAAGGATATTTGTGGAGATGGTGAGACTTATGCAAAAAGTAATGCAGAGCTTCAAGACAAAATTTCAAGTGCATGCAAGTTTGTTGATGAAAAACTAAAAGATTATGTCAAGATTCAATGTGAAGGAATGCATAAGATTATAGAACACTTAACTAGAATTACTAGGCAACATTTTTGATTTCTCTTTATGTATTTCAGTTTGATGTAATGAATGTGAAATTTGCAGTTATGTAATTTGCAGTTATTTGTAGTAATTGAACTTTGATGTAATGCTTTTTGATGTTAATGAAATTCAGTTCATTTCAATGTTGTGTACATTTGAGATATGATGTTTAATATTAAATAAGTTGAAATATACCTTGAATACATTAATGTATTTCTTAACCTTTTTGTTGATTACAAAAAAGGGGGAGAAATATTTAAATCGTATATGCTTTCAATTTGATTCAAGTTTGTTAAGTTTCTTTAAGAGGAAGAAATCATTAAAAGGGAGAAAATGTATTTAATCGTATATGCAATTAAGACTCTGAAAGGGGGAGAGAAAATTTTGTATATGCAATTTAAGACTCTGAAAGGGGGAGAGAAATTTGAGTAGGGGAAGAGATAACTTAAGTATCATTTGCTCAAAGCTTAAAATTTAAAATTTTGAATGAATTATAAAACTGAGTTTCATAGGGGGAGCTACCTCATTGAGGGGGAGCCTTCCATGAACATAAATTTTTGATTATAGAATCACAAATTTTTTTCAAGTTTAACTCGCATATACTTAATGTTTTTGTCATCATCAAAAAGGGGGAGATTGTTGAGAAATTATTGAAACATAATTGCCCCAACTTATTGATTTTGATGATTTCCAAAAGACATTACTTTACTTTCTAAAAGGCTATGAACATGTTAAGTCAATCAATGAAATATTCTTACTATGAGCAATTTCAAATTGGAAACTATGAACTGTTAATGTGTAATGAGTTTTTTTTTAATCAATTGAATATATGTTTCAGTGAGCTATACTTATGAATTCAAAAATGATTTCTATACCACTCTTTTAAAGATCAATGAATTAATGAAAATGTTTTGAAATTGAGCATTACTGTTAAATCAACATTATTCAAGTCATATTTATATTTCAAAATTGGTTGGGATGATTTTCAAAGCAAATCAGAATGTTTTCTGATTTTTGTATCAGTCCCGAGCCGACTCGAGAGTTTCCGAGTCGACTCCTGTGTTATCTGATTTTTAATGTTGTCTCGAGTCGACACTTGAGTTTTCAAGAGTCGACCCCTGAACCTTCTCGAGCCGACTCGCACAGTACTCGAGCCGACTCGCTCAGACGGCAGAAAGACTCATTTTTGAGTGCCTCTCGAGTCGACTCCCAGCTTTTCGCGAGTCGACCCCTGAAGATTCACTTTTTGGTGCGTTTCTGGATTCGCGTGTTCGAGCCGACTCGCACAGTACTCGAGCCGACTCGACGGAATCTGGGCGATAATTTTTGAGTTGACACATCAGCACCAACGGTAATATTTTGAATCAACGGCTATATTTTACTGTGTCTAACGGCTATATCTTTTCAGGATCTATAAATAGAAGAGCCAGATTCAAATAGAAAGTAGAGATTGAAAAAGAAAAGAGAAATAGAAGAGCAAGAGAGAAAAATAGAGAGAGCCTATTGAATATCAGAAAAAAGGGAAAACTGAGAGTATTGTAGAATCATTTGATTCAAGGAGATATTCAATCTTTGCATTTGAGAGAGAGATTCGTGTGCATCAATTAATCGACTCTCAAAGCTCAAGAGGAAGGCAAAAAGCAATCCAACGTGCAAAATCTTCAGCCATTCCCAAGTTCAAAAAGAGGCAACACATTCTCCAAAGCTTTTCAACGATTGAGGAATCTTGCTGAGGCATCGATTCAACTTTTCAAGGAGAAAAGGGAGAAAGCCATCGCTGCAATCATCCGGAAAACCATCAGGCGTTTCTAACCCTAGTTTTTATTTATTCTTAAATTTGTATATCTGCTCAAGAAGGAGCATTATTGTTACAAATACTTTGATTTCACTTGGTTACTGGTTCAAACAGTGGATTGAATCAGTGGAGGTAGATTTACCTCGTTGCAAGCCGGAGTGCTTGTGTTGGGTTCGTTGTGATCCCGTGAAAACAACGAGTTAGGTTTGTTGTTAGCCCGCAAAACAACATGTAGGGTTTTGTGCTGGTAAGCCCGCAAAACCAGCTGGGTTCGTTGTGATCCCGATGAAAACAACAAGTTAGAGTTGTGATCTTGTAAAACAACTCAGCTGTAATCGGTGTGATTATAGTGGACCCAAGTGATCCTTGGGAGTGGATGTAGGTGTTGGATACACCGAACCACTATAAAACTTTTGTGTTTGCCGTGTTCATTTTCTCTCACTTTATATCTCTTGTTATTTGCTTGGATATTATTTTAAGTTAATCTCTCTTGCATATATTGATAATACATCTATTGAAGTTAAAAAGGACTTAAATTTTTAAGAACCCAATTCACCCCCCCCCCTCTTGGGTTGCCATCTGGGCCAACATTTTTCTATATTTTTTATAACTCTGATGCACATAAAATAAGAAAGAAAAGAAAGAGAGAAATTTTCTTTTATTTTTCCATACGATCTAAAAGTCCACCTTATGCTATGCTCTAGGTGAATCAGAAAAATCTATTTTTAAATTAATTTAATTTAGATAACATTAGCATTTAATTTAGATAACGTTTATCTATTACAATATTTAATTTAGTACAACCTATTTTGACTGGAAATAATTCGCATATGTCAACTCCTTTATCATATCAAAGCAAAAGTTATTTTCTTATTTGCAACTAATTTACAAATAACATCTAAATTAAATATAATAATATCTAAATTATTAAATTTTATTAATAATTTTAGATATTAATTTTAAATATCTAATAAATTAAATTTATTATTTATTTTTAATATTCTCAATAATCACATTATCAAAATATCAAAAAAAAAAATTTCTCTCTCTTCATTAACTCATAATATGTGCCATTTATAAAAGCAAAATTCTCTGTAATATTCCACAATAATACTTATGTGCAACCATTCATTTATTATATGAATAATGTATCTAAACACCTTTTCATTTTGTCCAATAACTAATTTATTATACCAAAATAAATGTGAAAAAAATAATCAATCAAATTGATTATTTATCTTCATAATAAACTATTTATTATAAAGTTTCAATAAATATTTTATTTAAAAAATAAATAATTAATCACATTAATTATTCAAACCAATAGTATTCGATGCGATTAACCTAAGACGGTATGGGGACCATGGACCCATAATTTCAAGCTCCAATAAACTTGAATAAACTCAATTAAAACATTTTAATTATTTATTTAGTTTAATAATCTCAAAATTATTCCACTAAAAATTTAAGACCGTACTCTTGAAAATTATAGATTAATTTTACTCAAAAGCTTGAGTCGTTCACTGATATAATCATTGCATGTAATTCAACCCTCCATAATTAGTTCATAATTAGAGCTAGGTGAAATAACTGTTATACCCCTCTAATTTTTTCTTATTCCTTAAGTACCATTGATTCACTAGTTAAATAGTTAATTTATGATCGGATCATAAATTGCGCGCATAACTATTTAGCCACATAATCAACACTTAAGGAAAGTAATTTTATGCTTCTTTTTAAATCACATTCCCAGCCCAATGTGTTATTAAACCTCCAAGATGTAAGTATTGGGCCCAATATCAAATAAGCTTTAACAAACAAATCAAAAGATTCAATAGCACAATCAAGGAGTCTGTAATTAAATCAGGATTAAGGTTGATTTACATATGATCATCTTGTGACATAAATTGAATTCTTTATAATGGTCTTAAATAAAGATTCAAATTATGTTGGTCCAAGTCCTATATAATCTTATTATATATAATACCTCCACTAAGTGTCTCTACACAACAATCCGGATAAGATTGTCACATTCATAATGTTCATGGACCATATTAGTGATTAGCGATAGAAGATCCGTACTTCTATCAATCACGAACATGTTTAAAAATATTAGCTGTAATTTTAATCCTCTTGTGTGCATTATACTAAAATTACAGCCTTATAATATATTTTGAATTTTTATATAAACATTCATCTTTTATATAAACAAGGCAAGATTGAAGAAAAATGCTTCTTTTATTAATTTAGAAAATCAAAAAGTATAAATACATCTGATTTCAAGGGTACTGTTCCAAACAATCTTTCACTTGCCCTAAAGCAGATGTGACATCTTTTAATTCCATTCCTATAAGATATTTGTTGAACGTCTTCTCAGGTAGTGTCTTTGTGAACGGATCAGCCATATTTTATTCCAATGCTATCTTCATAACATTGACATCACCTCGATGCACGATCTCTCTGATGAGATGGTATTTTCTCTCGATATGCTTGCTCCTTTTATGGCTTCTGGGTTCTCTTGAATTAGTCACAGCACCACTATTATCATAGAATAATGTCAATGACATATTCATTCCTGAAACAACTTCCAAGTCAGTATAGAACTTTTTAAGCCAAACTGATTCTTTAGCTGCTTCACAAGCCGCTATGTACTCAGCTTCCACGGTAGAATCAGCAATGCTAAATTGTTTGATACTTCTTCAGAAAACTGTTGCACCACCAAGTGTAAGCACTGATCCAGATATCGACCTTCGATAATCTTTTTCTGATTGAAAATCAGAAAAGGTGTATCCTAAGGGGTTCAGGTCTCCACTTGAATATACAAGCATATAATTTCTCGTTCTGTAAAGATACTTGAGAATGTGCTTTACTGCCATCCAGTGCTCTATCCCAGGATTTGACTGGAACCGACTAACAATTCCCACTGCATAGCAGATGTCTGGTCTAGTGCATAGCATAGAATATATTAGACTTTCAACTGCTGATGCATATGAAATCTGTCTCATATCCTCTTCTTCTTGTGGTGTCTTAGGACACTGTTCTTTAGAAAGAACAATTTCATGTCGGGTTGAAAGAAGACCCTTCTTGGATAATATTTTTATATCATTTCTAATGAGTAAGATATCATCTACATAAAGTACTAAGAAAATCATACTTTTTTCATTAATGATCTTGTATACATAAGGTTCATCAACATTTTGCTCGAAGCCATAGGTTTCGATAGTTTCATCAAACCTAATGTTCCAAGACCCAAAGGCTTGTTTGAGTCCATAGATGGACCTGTTAAGCTTACATATTTTTGCTCCTGATCTTTAACAATAAACCCCTCTGATTGTTTCATATGTATGGACTCCTCTAGATAGCCATTTAGAAAGGCTATCTTGATGTTCATCTGCCATATTTCATAATCAAAACAGGTAGCTATAGATAAGAGAATGCAAATAGACTTTAATATGGCAACTGGGGAGAAAGTCTCTTCATAATCAACTCCCTACTTTTGGGTATAACCTTTTGCCACAAGTCTAGCTTTGAAGGTCTCTACCTTTCCATCCACTCCTCTTTTCTTCTTGAAGATCCATTTACATCCAATAGGCCTAACATCTTCAGGTGGATCTACAAGTTTCTAGATAGTATTGGAGTACATAGACTCCATTTCTTGGTTCATGGCTTCTAGCCATTTGTCCTTATCAGGATCATCCATCACATGCTGGTATGATGATGGATTATCATCGTTGGTATCAGCTACCATAATATTTGCTTCGCTATCCTGTCTATAGCGGGCTGGGGTTCTGATAATCCTTTCACTACATTAGGCACCATAATATCCTGACTAGGAGCTGTGATTTCTTCTTCCCTAATTTCAACAACTCTTGTTGATTGAGTGGTAATATGATCTTTGAACAACTCTTTGAGTACAACTTTATTCCGAGGTTTGAATTTATGTATATAATTATTTTCAAGAAAAGTGGCATTTGTCAACATAAACACCTTTTCTTATGGACTATAAAACAAACCTCCTCTAGTGGCCTTTGGGTAGCCAATAAATAGACACACTTCTGTTCGTGGTTCTAGCTTTCTAGATTTTCTCTTAAGAATATGAAATGGACACCCCCATATGCGAAAATAATGTAAACTCAGTTTTTGCCCATTCCACATATCTAAGGGTGTCTTGGATATAGATTTAGATGGTACAACATTCAAATATACATTGTCATCTATAAGATGTATCTCCAAAATGATATCGATAGTAAGGAATAACTAATCATTGATCTTATCATATCTAACAATGTTCGGTTCCTCCTTTCTGCAACACCATTTTGCTACGGAGTTCTCGGCGCTATGAGCTGTGAAACAATTCCATGCTCAATAAGGTAATACTTGAATTCTATATCAAGGTATTCTCCACCTCGATATGATCGCAGTGTTTTCAATGATTTACCCTAATTATTTTTAACTTCTGCTCAAAATTCTTGAAACTTTTCAAAAGTCTCTGATTTTCTTTGCATTGGTAAACGAAACCATATCTTGAGTAATCATCAATGAAAGTGATAAAGTACTCATAATCATCTCTAGCTTGTATGTTGAATGGTCCACATACATCCAAATGTACTAGCTCTAGTGGTTCATTAGCCCTTTAGCCCTTTGTAGAGAAAGATCTTTCGATCATTTTACCTTTTAAATAGGACTCACAGATAGAAAAAGTGCCAACACTTAGCTCTCTCGGAGGACCATCCTTCATAAGTCAGTTTATCCTATCAAGGTTAATATGACCAAACCTAAGGTGCCAGAGATATGTTTCATTATGACTATTTATTACCTTTTATCTTTTGTTAGACTTAGGATTAGCTACTTTAAATAGTTCGGTACTATAAGAAACATTTTCATAAGGTGATAAAACATAAAACCCATCGACTAAACATCCATGACAAATTTCAAGACCATTTCTTGAAACTGAAATAACATTTCCATTAAATGAAATTCCCTAGCATTGTTCATGAAGTTTAAAAACTGAAATCAAATTTCTAGAAAAGTTTGGAAATTCAGAATAATAAATTTCTCTTCAAAAGAAAGACGGGCTATTCCAACTGCCTTGGCTGATATCGTAGCCTCATTGCCAACCCTCATTGTCAACTTACTATCAGAAAGCTCTCTCGAAGAACTAAGGAGTTGCATAGAAGAATAAACATGATTTATTGTCCCTGAATCAATTATCCAGGAAAAGATATCAATCTCAACTAGACAAGCTTCAAGTACAAATAAATCATATTTACTATTTTTCTTCTCTTTCATTTGGTTGGTGGCAACTTGCCACTTGTCATAATGTTCTCTAACATTATGATCAGCAATAAGGGTTGACTTAGTGATACCAAATTTGATGTTCTCAATAGTCAAAATGTTGTCAAGATCAAATTTCTATTTGGAATAGTTTTCTTTAGTTAGGGAGTTACTAGAAAGCAAAGAAGTAATGGGATTGTTCAAAATCATTTTCTGAAAAATTAGTCAAGATGAATGTTTATAAGTTTTTGAATAAAGATTTCAAAAAATAATCGAACAATCTAGGAAAAATACAAGAAAAACCCATATTCTATTCCCTCGATAATTCAACTAGCAATGTACAAGTCTGCCGCCGTAGGGTTGGTCAGCTTGCACACTTAATTAAACCGAGACTCTTCTCCATTAATAAGTATGTTTCTGAAATAACTCTTATTTCCATACTTATTAACTATCGAATTAGAAAAGGTTTGGTCAAAGATACAATTAACACATTTGATCTCATATCTTTATGAGTAAGATCCATCATTTCAAATTTCTAGACTTAACCCAAGCGTGCCGCCATAGGGTAGGTCAGGCTTGAAATATATCTAGAAATTTTATCCTAAGAGATCTAGTCTTGTTATAGAATTGAATGGACACCACCCGTAAGGAAATGAAATCAAAGCACCTCGAGGCTACGATGCTAAACCAATGGGGAAGATCAACAAATTTATTAATTACTCATTATTAAAGTGGGATTGTATTTTATTATATAAAGATAACCTTTTATCTTTGTAAATTAAATTCAATAACATTTAAATCTTATCATCTCATGTAGATTTAATCTATGAATTTAATTCTCTTAAGAATCAAATTCTTATAAATATTTTAAGATAACTATTATCTTTTTAAAAATTAATATCAAAAAATTTAATAATCATATTATTAAAATTTAATATCACATATTAACTTTTGAAATTGATTTCTATACAAAGAATCATATTCTTGTTATTTATGAAATTAAATAGATAGTCTTAGATTTAATAATCTCATTATTAAATTAATATCATATATTAACTTAACCTAAGACTATTTTTAATTTTATAACTTTATTTAAGAATCAAATTATTAATATTATAATTCCAAACCATTCATTTAAAAACCTTTTAAATATTTAGAATTATAATAATAGTGTCTTTGTTCATTAACTAAGACCTATAAATAGGCATAATCATGATTAGTCAAATAGTCCTAATTAATAGCTTTATGATGCATAGAATTGGTATTTTTAATTTCTATTTTGTATGTTAAAATTAACCTATCAAATAAATTATTTTATTTTAATGATCGTGGGCCATCTTATGGCCAAACTATTTGGAGTGGGCTTAGGCCCAATTTGCTTCAAAAATAAGTTTGGGATTTGCCCCAAACCATTTGAAATTTTCAATGCCACGTGGGGCAGCCGTTTGGTTTGAATTCAAACGTTCAAATACAAACCAATGGTTTTTGTTATAGGATTTCAAATAAATCTCACCACCCATCGCCTTGGGGTTCTATTTCATGTGATAAGATCTATGATCAAATCATAGATTCTTTTGGCTTCAAAAACTAAATTCTTAATATAACAATTAATTAAATTATAAATATTCCTATTGTGCTCTTCGAATCGCAGGTAGTTGGGTCAAATGCACCAAGATACTACCAGTAGCCTCCCTTGTAGTGCATCCCTAATATCCCTACCGCATGTCCGTTGGAAAAAAGATCCAAGGTACTACCAGTAGCCTTCCTTTTGGATCATCCCTGGTTTGAACGATAGAAATCAAGAACATAATAATCCTACGCCCACAAATCTTGGGATCTATATCTCATGCTAAACTTTTAAGCAAACAGTTCATGGTAAAAAATACATACCAAATATCAAATATTTATTTATCCATCCAAACATGCATGCCAAATATCAAATATTATAAAACATGTCAAAATATCACATATCAACATCATGACAATATTAATATTAGTGCATGACCGCTCTGATACCAATTATTGGTATTCAAAATATATATGTATATATATATATCATATATATGTGTAGTGGAAGCATGCGGATCGTTTAACATGCATAAAATTAATGTTGTTATATGAAAAGAAAAAAATATCATATAATTTTTTTAAACATAAAAACATACTGATATATTAAGGTCACGTTGAATCCCATGGTAAAGTTTATAGACCAAGGTACTTCATAAAATATCTGAGCCTTCTTCACATTTTCTTATATTTCTCACAACTCTTGAGCACATAAAATAAGAAAAAAAAGAAGGAAAGAAACTTTTCTTTTATTTTTTCAAGTCCCACTCTAAGTGAATCAGAAAAATCTATTTTTAAATTAATTTAATTTAGATAATATTTATATGTTACAACATTAATTTAGATAACGTTTATTATTACAACATTTAATTTAGATAATGTTTATCTATTGCAACATTTAATTTAGATAATGTTTATCTATTACAACATTTAATTTAGATAACGTTTATCTGTTACAACATTTAATTTAGATAACGTTTATCTGTTACAACATTTAATTTAGATAACGTTTATCTGTTACACATTTAATTTAGATAACGTCTGTTACAATCTAATATGCAGGTCAATTCTTTGATTATATCAAGAAAAAAGTTGTTTTCTTATTTGCAACTAATTTATAAATAATATCTAAATTAAATATAATAATATCTAAATTATCAAATCTCATTTAATAATTTTAGATATTATTAATTTAAAATATCTAATAAATCAAATTTATTATTTTATTTGTAATATTCTTAATAATTACATTATCAAAAATATCAAAAAAATTCTCTCTCCATCAACTCATAATATCCACGAGAGCAAAATTCTCTTGTATGATGTTTCACAATAACACTTATGTGCAACTATTCATATCTATTATTATATGAACAATGTGTCTAAATACCTTTTTATTTTGTTCAATAACTAATTTATTGTACCAAAATAAATGTAAAAAAATAATAAATCAAATCGATTATTTATCTTCATAATAAACTCTTTATTATAAAGTTTTAATAAATATTTTATTTAAAAAAATAAATAATTAATCACAGACCTTGGACCCATAATTTTAAGCTCAATAAACTTGAATAAACTTAATTAAAACTTTTTAATTATTTATTCAGTTTATTAATTCCAAGTTATTCCACTAAACAAATTAATTTTGAGAATTCATTCTTGAAAATTACAGATTAATTTCGAGAATGCATTCTTGAAAATTATAGATTAATTTTACTCAAAAACTTAAGTTATCCATTAATATAATTATTACATGTAATTCAATCTTCATAATTAGTTCATAATTAGAGCTAGGTGAAATAACCGTTATACCCCTGTAATTTTCTCTATTCCTAAGTACCATTGATTCACTAGTTAAATAGTTAATTTATGATTGGATCATAATTGCGCACATAATTGTTTAGCCACATAATCAATACTTAATGAAACTAATTTCAAGCTTCTTTTTAAAATCTATGAATTTCATATCTTTAAATCAGCCCAATATATTATTAACCTTCAAGATGTAAGTATTGGGCCTAACATCAAATAAGCTTTAACAAACAAATCAAAAGATCCAATAACACGATCAAGAAGTCTGTGATTAAATTAGGATTAAGGTTGATTTACATATGATCATCTTATGACATAAATTGAATTCCTTATAATGATTTTAAATAAAGATTCAAATTATGCCGGTCCAAGTCCTATAATCTTATTATATATAATACATTCACTAAGTGTCTCTACATAAAAATTCGGATAAGATTGTTACATTCATACTGTCGTATTAGTGATTAGCGATAGAAGATCGTACTTCTATCAATCACGGACATGTTTAAATATATTAGCTATAATTTAATCCTCTTGTATACATTATACTAAAATTACAGTCTCATAATATATTTTGAATTTTTATATAAATATTCATATTTCATATAAACGAGGCAAGATTAAAGAAAAATGCTTCTTTTATTAATTCAGAAAATTAAAAAGTATAAATATATCTAATTTCAAGGGCACTGTTCCTAAACATCTTACGCATACGTTGCCATCAATTCTTGGTTTAAAATGAGCAATTCTCAGTGCATCATCCTGTCCAGGATTTTTTTCTTTGAATCACGTTAATCATCATGCATATACTGGATAAGCCTTGTTTAAAGCTATCACGCCCCAGACCCAAAAATTTGAGCTAGGGTGATAACCCGCCGCATGCCAGGCATATAAGGCATCTTGCACTTATCACATAAATCAATATAATCAAATTCCATATCCAGGATTTATTACAAACCAGAATTATCAGTCTTGGGCTATTGCCCTACACACCAACAAATCTGAACTAAATCAATATAATAAACTAAGTCTTCTACTAGAAACTCCTTCTATCTCAATTATCCATCTTCATTCTTGAGGCTCTGAAAAACATTATGAGAATTTTATGAGCTCACACTCAATAAGTAAGCCTAATATAATTTCAAAATTTCATTTATCAGCTATCATTAGGTTCATGTCATCAGATCAATTAGCTTAATTCAATAACAATTACATTGTTTATACTGTCATTATTTTTCTTTATGTGTCCCACGGCCCTACAATACACATCATGTGTAGCCCTCTTAAATATCCCCTAAGAGGAAGGGTCCTGGTACCAGTATCTATCATCTGTCATGTGATAATCTGTCATGTGATAATGTGATAATCTGTCATGTAAGAATCTGTCATGTGGGAATCTGTCATGTGATAATCTGTCATGTGAGAATCTATCATGTGGGAATCTATCATGTGATAATCTGTTATGTGAGAATCTGTCATCTGTCATATGAGAACCATGGCGACACATAAAGCTTTACTGTCATTATCATGATTACATATTATCATAGTAATAACATGATTTATCAAATTAACATAATTATATTTAACTGTAATTTCACAGTTCATAAATTAAATAATTAATAAAATTATAATACTTGACTTACTTACCACAGTACACGAATTTCACTTGATACCCAGCTAATTGGACTCCTGGGAACCTACATAATCATTTTCATTATTAAATTTCTAAAATCTGAATTATAAATAATTCTTAAACTCTACCCAAACCACTTCACGGGCCCAACTTTGGGCTTGAATATCTCTCAATGTATACACCCAAATAGGAAAATAAAATTATTCCCAGAAACTAGAATCAATCCTGATTCGGGCCATATATTTATTTTGTCATTCTCGATCCGATATAGGTCCAAAATGCTGCTCAAACTGGGCTTAGAGATGGCCCAATAAGGCCCAACACTCGGACAGCCCAACAGCCCATTGCTTCTTTTTAACCCAGCTCCTCTGTTTCAAAAGAAACAGAGGAACTGAGAATCGCGCCGGCGGCCAGGGCCGCCGCCAGCCAAATTGAAGGCGGTCCGGCCGCCGTTGGCCGGACCGTGGCCGGCCGCTGCCGCGGCCAGCCTCCCCCACTCTATCTCTCATCAATTTGGATTTAATTCCATCTTCTCTCTATTTCATCGCGGCGACTCAAATCACGCCGACGACTTTGCCGGCCCAATCCGGGGCGGTCAGGCCTCCGGTGGCTGGGCCAGAGCCGGCCACCGCCGTGGCCGACATCCCCTCTCTTTCTTTCTCCTTAATTTCTCTTTTATTCTTCTCTTTCTTTCTCACTGTTTCCGCGGCTTAAGGATTACGCCGGCGGCACGGCCGGCCGGACCTCCACCGGACGCATGCCCGGCGCCGGTGGAGGTCTCCGACCAAGGCCCAGGCCCGGCGAGGCGGCGAGCACACCCCCGGGCCCGAACCAAGAGTCGGACCGCCAATCGCTTTCTCACCGTCATGTCTCCCTCCCTCCTCCGCTCTCCTCTCTCTCTCATTGTTCTTCGGCACCCCACCGGACGCCACCCCCGGTGCCGGTGGGGTTGTCGGCCGAAGCTCAGGCCCGGCGAGGCGGCGGGCACGCCGCCGGGCCTGAACCAGCGTCGTCTCATGGAGGAAGGGAAGGGAAGGAGCTGGGTTCTGTAACCCGGCTCCTCCTGTTCTTCGTGTATTTTTTTTTAACTTTCTCTCTCTCAATCCTTCTCTCTCTCATGCATGGACAGGTGACTTACCAGATGCAGGCGCGCTGGGAAAGAAACGCCCGCACGAGGAGATGATGAGAAGGGGGCGTCCACATATGATGGAAGGAGGGTTCTACATCATCTTTTATAGGCATTGCAGAGTCCCTAAATCAAGGGACTCTGTAATTAGATATACTTGAAACTCAAATATCTGGAGTCTATCATCTGACCTCGTGATAACTCTCACGAGCAATTAAGATATACTTGAAATTCAAATATCTGGAGTCTATCATCTGACCTCGTGATAACTCTCACGAGCAATTAAGATATACTTAAAATTCAAATATCTGGAGTCTATCATCTGACCTCGTGATAACTCTCACGAGCAATTAAGATATACTTGGAATTCAAATATCTAGAGTCTATCATCTGACCTCTTGATAACTCTCACGAGCAATTAAGATATACTTGAAATTCAAATATCTAAAATCTATCATCTGACCTCGTGATAACTCTGCAATTAAGATATACTTGGAATTCAAATATCTGGAGTCTATCATCTGACATCGTGATAACTCTCACGAGCAGTTGAGAAATCTAGGGGATTACAGATTTGTGATTCAGAAAACTATTTTTGAAAACATGGATTGTCTCTAAACCTAAGTTGTATTCTATTGATTTTTAGTATTTAAGAATATATGTTTGGTTGGTATTTTTGAATTAAAATCGCACGGAGAAAGGTCGCGGAAAGGAGGAAGGCGAATGTACGAGTATCGGATGTTTTGAGAAAGAAAGGATAAAATCTGAAAAATGTATGAGATGAATTTGAAGAAAAAGTTGCTCCAATATTTTTTAGATTCATTCAGATTTTATTCATATTTTAAGATAGTTTCAAAAAGGTATTTTCAAAAATAGCCTGATCAAACACATTTTTTATACTATGGGTTAAATTTTTTACTTTTGAAAGCAAAAAATTCAATCCAAATCAGTGGGCCCAAAATTTTTCCTAAACGAATCCTTGGCCATGACACGGGCAATAAGACTTTGCGCATGAACTCGATCTCAAGCACTCATGTGCAGGATGAAACTATAGAAGATTATTATATGTTAGAATCTGTTTCCATATTGCAACAAATTTAAATATTAGGGTAATATTTATATCCGTATTTATATTTTTTTCAAAAATATTAAATATCGATAAACAGTTCAATATATTGGCATCCATCGTTTTCAGCTAAATTTAAATGTACTCGGTTAGTGGGCCCATGGAGCTAATAATTCTATTTTTTTTGGACTATTTTTATACAATTTACTTGGTCACGGTAATCTCTTAACTCTTGAGAATGTTCTTAATTTGCACTTAATTCACACTTATTTTGTATGAATTTGGTCTATTGCAGTACATCGGTCAACCATCATGGGAATTAATTAGCAAAATTTGACGCGTATGCTGACAAATCTAGCCTTACTCTAGCAATGACTTACATTAGAGGCTCATCGTAACTTAATTAAGTATTGGTCTCAAATTTAGGGTTCAGAATTAAGCCAATTCTATCTCAAAACCAACTCAAAACTGATGTGATTAGGTTAGACGGCACGATTTCATAGTATAACCGATTTTAATGACCAATATTTTTCAATAAAGATGAGAGAGAGTGCATGCGATATCGCATCTTTGATCGCTCAATTCCAAAAAAAAAGGCATTTAAAATTTTTAAATTTCTGCCTTTTTTAATAAAAAAAAGAAAACGACGATTCAAGGTCAAAATCAAAGAATCGGTTCGCATAACTAATTTTATCATCACTTAAAATCAGAATCCAATCGACTTAATCTTGCTACGATCGATGGGCGGATCATCAAGACTACCGCTGGGCGACCGAGCGGCTGCATGTTAAACCCTTGAAATTAATTGCGAGGGTGTCATAGAAAAGATAAAATAGGCAGCAATGATTGCATGAATCTGGCAATGCATAACGCGCCATTCGCCAACTGTTGCAAGGTTTGCCACCCCGGATGCCGGGCGAAATTTCTTGGAACGTTCCGTCATCGATCCTGTTGATCTACTTTCCAGACCGAAATCACTGACTCCAATGTCACCACTCTGACGTGGCTGTCTTCTCTTCTCTGTGGCCCGAAAGGAATGCCGGCGGAGTGAAGTTTTATATGTGAATCGTCGGTGACTTTATCATTCCCTTCCTTTCCGTTATTGTCCTGTGGGCCGGATTTATACGAGGAGTACGGTACGGAGTACGGAGGGAACGAGGGAAGGGCGAAGAAGTTGCGAGGGGTGTGCGAGACTGCTGGGATCGTGCATTCTACCTCCTCGTCTCTCTAAAGGAAGGCGAGGTAAGCAGCGGCGGCCATGTCTTCGTCGGCGGGATATGAGGCGGCGAGTAGCCTCGAGGGAGGCCACGCCAAGCGAGGGCTGATCAGCGAATATCGCCATGGGCACGGGCCCGGGCGCAGGGCGCACAACCTGTCGTCCTCCTCGCTGCGGAAGAAATCGAATCTGACGTTGGTGTCCAGCGTGCCCTGTGGGTTCTTGCGTAACCTCTCGCCAGCACGCAGGTGGTCATCCTGGGGACGAAGCTGTTCGTCCTCTTCCCCGCCGTTCTCCTCGCCATCATCGCCCAATTGTTTAACTTCGGTCGCGTACGCCCTTGCTTTCTCTTTCTCTTTTTTTTTTTTTTTTTTTTTTTTTTTTCCTCCTCTCTCTCGGAGGCGCCATGGCCGCCGCATCCTAAATTTTCTTCTACTGATCCAATAAATGCAACAGTCTTGGGTGTTCGCGCTGAGTTTGCTGGGCCTGATTCCTCTGGCTGAGCGCGTGAGCTTCCTCACCGAGTAAGTTTGTCTCTCCCGTCATCTGCAACTGTTGTTTGTTCTCGGATTGATCGGCCGGTCGGTCCTCGGATAGCACACAACGCCTGGCCTTGTAAACAGATCTAGGAGAAAATCTTCATCTGCGCCCATTTCCGATCGATCCAGCCAAACTTTTTGTAACCGTGCTTTTAAGATAGCAATTATACAATGGTTTTATAAGTATATTAAGGAGAATATCTTCACGGCGCCAATTTTCGATCCAGTCAAACTTTAAGATAGAAGCCGTCTTTTTAAATTAGTAATTATACAATGGTTTTATAGGAATATTCTGTTATCGCAGTGAATTTTTTTTTTTTTTTACATTTAACTTTATCTCGATAAGATATAACATTCTTAATACTTGAATTTTTTATGGCTCAAAAATATTTTATTTGGCAATTTTTTTTAATTTAATATAGATCGTTATATTCTTTACAATATTCAATGTTCCAAAATCCAATAGGGATTTTGAGGAGGGGGGCCCTGCCTCTCCTGCCACGTTGCGGTTTAGGTCCGCTACCAAGCGGAAATGTTTGAAACTGATGGCATTTTATTTACAGTGCCATATGGTCCTCGTAACATGCTATTTAGTTTTTTATTTTTTCTCCCTCAAAAGTTCACTCTCCTTGAGCGTTAGTGACGCTAGCGTCAACAAGCTTTATTGCTCGGTGGAAAAGAAAACTCCTGGCCTAACTGCTGCTATTACGTTTTGAGGACTTGAAAACTTCTTCCCACACCATAAAGGAATGTGTGACAACATCGATCCTCTGAATCAAATCTTAAAACCACACTTAGCTCATCATGGCCGGGTTAAGAGAATTACTTTTTTCACCAAGAAATTGCTCGCTTGTTCCTGGGCTGGCTGATTTCTAGAGAGCGACGATATCTGAAAACTATATGCACATCCTTTTTCTTTCTTATTTCATTGTGTGTTTCAGCAATAACATGTTATCTCATTGACTAATTTGGTTTCCTCCAATTCTGCAGGCAAATTGCGTACTATACTGGACCCACTTGTATGTATACTCTCCCCATTCCTTAGCGTTAGTTCGATGTTCTTGTCTGGATTGCTTGTAATATGCCTTGCAACATGCGAATCGATCTCTATGAACTAAAAACTATCCCATCTACTGCAGTGGGTGGGCTCTTGAATGCAACATGTGGAAATGCCACAGAATTGATCATAGCTATATTTGCATTGTACGAGGGGAAAATGGAAGTGGTTAAGTTATCCCTCGTAGGTTCTGTGCTCTCCAACCTCTGCTCGTCCTTGGTACCTCACTCTTCTGTGGTGGCATTGCCAACCTTCACAAAGAGCAGTTGTATGATCGCGTAAGTTGTGGAATTAAATGAGGTCTTGCTATTCTGATTGATTTTTCTTATTTTGTGTCCAATCCTTGGCCAACTTGCCTCCAATTTTGATGGGCTGTGTCGTGTTTTGCAGAAGCAAGCTGATGTGAACTCGGGCCTTCTGATGTTGGGTGCCTTGTGCCACCTGCTGCCGTTGCTGTTCAAGTATGCCGTGAACTCTGGTGAGACCTCAGTGACCCAAGTTCCAATACTGCAGTTGTCAAGAGCATGCAGCATCATCATGCTCCTGGCCTATACTGCATACCTATTCTTTCAGCTGAAGACCATCGCCAACTCTTTGAGCAACAGGTTAGCTACGTGTACCGATCCCTTTGCTTGCCATGTTTAATTGCTACGCAAGGCTCCCATGCCCAACGACCCTATCAACATTTTATGGAACTGTATCGCGTTGTTACATCTAATTGATAGAAGCAAATTAACCCATTAATTCTTGTGGTTCTACTTTCTACTTCTAATTAGCTCGTGTTGTCAGCAAGAAGATGATGACAATGATGATGTGTCCTCTGAAGATGAGGCGGCCCTTGGATTCGCAAGTTCAATGACTTGGCTGGTGATCATGACAATTGTGATAGCAATACTATCTGAATATATTGTTGGCACAATTGAGGTAAACTCACCACTCAATGTTTTCAGACAACCCCATGTGTATGTTTATAGCTCATAAGAGAGATAATTTAAATGATTTAATCTTGAAACTTTAATTGAAGATGAGTAATATGAGGATGCAATATAGTCATTAAAATGTGAGAGCCATACAAATGCAAACTTACACAGTTTCCTTGAGCGATCATGCATTCTCTTGAAACTGATTTTGTACCAAGTTGATACAACTTGCATATTGTAGAATCTAAGGATGTATGGTTTCATTGATCTTCAGAACAAATACAATGGATGTTAACATAAACCTATGAGTTGGAAGGATTTGATAGATATGGTAGCCAATTTATCAGATTTGATATAGAAGATGGAATTTTCAGTAGTTATCCTCCTTGCTTCTTTTCGGGTAAACCTTTCAAGGAAAAGTTCCCATTATTTATGTTCTAAGGATGTCAACAATTTGTAATGCAAAACATTCTTTGTAGTAGGTCCTCTTTCAAGTAATAATTAGCTCGAGATTTTGTAGATGTGAAGTCAATTTAGCCAAAGAAATATATTGAAAGGGATATTATTTATTGAATTAAAGAAGGATGGATAAAATAGAGTAGTATACTTGTGATATTATGTGATTATAAATATGAAAGTAACACTAATTAAGGATAAATTGAGAGGACAACCTAAATGACTTAGATATGCACATTTTAAATTTAGAGATATACCAACATGGAAGAAAATTTGATAAACATATATATATATATATATATATATAGAGAGAGAGAGAGAGAGAGAGAGTAGAAAAGAGAGGCATAGATAAATTAAAATTTATATAAGTAGTAAGGTAGCTGATTCCAGCTAATTTGTGATTAAATCTAGGTTGTTATTGTTCTTAATATATATTATATTTTTTTCCCCGGAGACTGCATTTCTTTTTTCTTTTATTGTAATTTCATAATTTTCATTTCTACCAGATTTTTTCCGCCACTGTAATGTGTCTTCAGCTCATCTTGATCTGGATATAGGAATCTTAAGATGAGAGTGTGCGCCAACTCTCTCATGCTTGATGCAATAATGCATTTTTGAAGTTACATATTGTATTTGGTAACTACACTAACCATGGCAGCTCATTTCCTTATCTAGGGTGCTTCAGAATCTTGGGGCATTTCTGTAAATTTCATAAGCATCATCTTGCTGCCCATTGTTGGAAATGCTGCTGAGCATGCGGGTGCCATCATATTTGCTTTTAAGAACAAGTTGGTCAGTAACTACCAAGTGCTCGTATTCCTACAAGATTTTATAGAGGCAAAACTAAATGCTCCTGCATGCGGGTATGTTGCAGGATATCACACTAGGAGTTTCCTTGGGATCAGCAACTCAGATCGCCATGTTTGTGGTGAGGTTTTAAGAAGAATGTAAAGCACAACCTACCTTCTCTTTCTTGATCAAGGAAGATCCTATAAAAATTTTCTTGGCATGATGTAGGTTCCATTTAGTGTGCTTGTGGCATGGATTATGGGAATTGACATGGATCTCGATTTCAAACTACTAGAGACTGGTTCATTAATCATATCAATATTGGTGACAGCATTAACTCTTCAGGTAATTTGATTACTTATCAAATATTTAAATTGCGGACTTATATGTATCAAGCGCAAATGTATATCAGAATATATCAGCAGATTGTAGATTACTTAAAATTGGGCTTTATTTGTCTCTAAAATAGATGGTGGATAAACTGTCTGCTTGAATATTTATCCAGCGCTTCCTTTTCAGTGGTTCTCCTCCATCTGATTTTATGGTGTTGACATGTGAAAATTTTTGCTCACATGGGTGATATACATGTGCTTTGCAGGATGGGACTTCGCACTACTTGAAAGGAGTTGTTCTCCTACTCTTTTACTTTGCCATTGCCGCATGTTTCTTTGTCCTCAAAACCCCACCAAGTAAGTATTAATCGAAGGATTGTTGGACATCCAGGTATTTTCTTTATTCAACTCCGTCTAGTTCTAAGACATTTTATTTGCTTATCAGATCAAACAAATGACATCAACTTGGGTCTTCTTACAACAAATTCAGGTGTTGTCATTGCTTAGTTTCAGGCAAGTTTCACTTCTATATACATGCAGGTCATGCATGTATTCATAGCATGCATATGTGGAGACAAAATTGTACATGCATGCATCTTTTGCATCTCCCAACAGAAGATTATGGCTAATAAATAAAGAATGACAGTTTATAAAGCATATTAACTTTGTTTGTTATGTCCAATGTGAACTTGCAGACCATGTTGTTAATTCTACCGAGAAGCGTATACTTGGACAAGCATTACCAACTTCAAGAACCATTGTTCAACCCAATTCACCTTGCTTCCCTGTCATTTCACTTGAAGGAAACTTTCACAATGAATCAGAGCTTGCGAAGCTCCCAAAGCTTAAGACTGGCAATAAGTTGGCATCCATGTTTTTCAAAGAACAGGAAATATTAAAGAGTTGATTGAGGATTTTTTTAATATCTACGTTTTGTAAAGTGGACTTGATTTGCGTTTTAGGTGATGTAGAGATGGCATTTGCCAGTTTCTACTACTGCTTTTCCTTTTGATTTCTATTTAATAAATGAAAAGGGTTGGACTTTTATATTAAAGAAAAAAGAAGAGAGAAGTGCATCCCTCTTAGAGGCAGCACAAGCATAACAGAACTCAATATTACTCTATATTTTTGTGGAGAATGAAAAAGGACAAGAGGGAATACTCACTAACTTCTTGGCTAAATGACTAATTACAATTGTTTATATAGATATAGTATGCCTCTTCAAATATCCTTTATATTTGCTATAGCTCAACTCAATTTAATTCAACTCAACTTATCTAAGCTTTTTCCCAACTATATGGGGTCGGCTATATAAATCTGCTTCCTTTACTCTGCTTTATTTAGACTAGTAAATTTATATTTTAGAGGATTTGACAAGTTTTAATTGCATTGGTTGTTAGCTATCTAACGCAACCCTCCTTCTTTACTCGAGTTGGGACTGATCTTGATAGCTCAATAAATATAATCCGAAGACTACCCACCCCTTGAATACGAAGTGATAAATTTGAACATAATCTAAAGTAAAACTTAATCTAAAGTAGGCCTCAATATATAAAAATATGTATATCATATAAGAGCTTTTGTAGACTATTTTCTTCGTAGAAAATGAAGATACGATACCTTTTACATATGGCTTTTGACATCCACTTAGAAAATGACTCCATGCTTTTAGTGTGGCTCTTAGGATACGGCTACAATACCAAGTTCCTTATAAAATGTTTAAATTAGGCATCCATCATTCTTCTCCTTGAACTTGATTTTTTTCTCTCTCATGCTTAGTCTTAAGCATGCAGAAGATATTTGCTGAGTTGTTTGGTAAAGATCCCGGTCACTTGGTCATGAGACTTGACACATGTAAGTCTGGTCATCTTTTTCATATTCACAAACAAGATGGAAGCAAATATCAATATGCTTGCTCCTTTCATGATAGACAAAATTCTTGGCTAAACCAATAGCAAACTTATCATCAATATAAACCTTAGTTGCTTGATCTCATGAAACTAAAATTTCTTTGAGTAGCCTTCTTAGGCAAATTACATAAGAAACACAAGATCGCATAAAAATACAAGATGATGACATGTGACTGTTGTTTCATGTAAAAACAAAATCCACTAGTGCTCTTCTATTGACTAAGTTTCTTTCCGAATCACTATTTATGTAACTAACTAGATGAAAGCTATTGAAAGATATATAGACAAACCATCACTAATTGTATATTGGATAGCATAAGATTGTTTTAGCAACCTTTCATAAATAGATTTTGGCTTCTGCATGTGGCAGCTCACTAGCCCAACTTCATAAAGAATATTTGGTTTTGTGCAAATAAGTCTCTTAAGCTTTTAACTAGATATTTATAAAGAAGAGAGTCCACCACTAGCTCTTCATTGTACTTATATAATTTGATGTCATAATCTATAGATATACTAATTACAACCTTCTATTTTGATATATTTTTAAACTTCCTTTGCATTAGCCTCTTGGGAGATTATAGACGCCTTCTTCATTTTGTATTGCATAAGCCTCTTGGGACATAAAGATGTTACATTCATCAAAATTAATAAGAATAAGAATTTACATGGGCAATACTAGTAGACATAACCTCTTATTGGAATACCAATGGACATCCATCTTTATTTGTAGATATAACCTGACATAACCTCCTTTTGGAATATCAATGGATATCCATCTTTATTGGTAGTATTATAATACTCCCTTTGGATATCCATTTATTGGACAAAGCATGTATCTCATTAAAACCTTATTAAGTAAAAACCCATGAAAAATTCTTAGTGGAGAAAAAAGAGTACATCATTCATGTCTTTTATTGAAAGGGGATACTATCTTATTAAAAACCTTGCCAAAAAAAAAACCCAATAGGATAAAACCATAGCTAAGAAAAAAAGAGTATAGTATTTTGCTTTCCCTTTTGATTGCATCTCTTGATATACTTTCCTTAAAATTATCATTTGAGATCCTTGAGTCGTCATACTTCAATTTTCAAACTAACTTCTCAAATCTTTTTGTAGATAGTGCTTTCATAAATAAAATAGCAAGATTATTGCTGGATTGAACTTGTTGAACATTAATAGCACCACTCTTCTGAAGGTCATAAGTAAAAAAAAACTTTAGGGATATATATTTTGTTCTATCACCTTTGATATACCCTCCTTTCAGTTGGGCTATACAGGTTGTATTATCTTCATACAAAATAGTTGATACTTTCTTTTGAGAGAACAATCCACATGTCTTCTGAACATGTTGGATTACCGATCTAAGCCAAATACATTCTCGGCTTTCTTTGTGAATTGCTAGAATTTCGGCATGGTTAGATGATGTAGCCATAATTGTTTACTTTGTAGAATGCCATGAAATAGCAATGCCATCATATGTAAAGATATAACATATTTGAATAATACAAACCCATATTCATTGTACCTTTAAGGTATCAAAATATGTGCTTAACACTTATTCAATGCTTCTTGTAGGCGAAGAACTAAATCTTTCTAACAAGTTTATTGAACAAGATATATCAGGTTGAGTGTGAGTTGCAAGATACATTAATGCACCTATTGCGCTAAGATATGGTACTTCAGAATCAAGTAGTTTTTTATCATCTTTCTTAGGTCAAAAAGATCTTTATCGATTTTAAGTGACCTTACGATCATCGGAGTACTCAATGGGTATACTTTATCCATATAAAACCTTTTAAGTATCTTTGTTGTATAAGCAGATTGGTGGATAAAAATTTTATTTTTAACATGCTCGAGCTGTAGATCAAAGAAAAATTTATTCTTCCAAGATATTTCATTTCAAATTCCTATTTTAGACAATCTATTATCCTTTAAAGCTCTTCAGGAGTTTTAATTATGTTCAAATCATCAACATATACTATAATGATCATAAATTATAATCCAGATCTTTTTTATAAAAATGCAGGAACATACAGGATCATTGTTATAGCCTTGTTTTAATAGGTATTCAGTCAAATGATTATACCACATATGCCCTGCTTATTTTAACCCATAGAGAGACTTCTATAATTTTATTGAATAAAGTTATCTTGAATTAGAGTTATACTTTTTAGGCAATTATAATCCTTCAAAATTTTCATATAGATATCATTCTCAAGTGAGCCATATAGATAAGCTGATACTATATCCATAAGATGCAATTCAAGTTTTTCATGCACTACTAGACTAATCAAATACCAAAAAGTTATTGCATCCATCACAACAGAATACATCTTTTCATAATTAATATCGGATCTTTATAAGAATCCTTTGGCAACTAGTCATGCTTTATACCTTATAATTTTATTATCCTTTATTTTGCTTTCACATGAATATCTATTTATATCCTACATATTGTATACCAACAGGTGTTTGGACAACCAGTCCAAAATCTGTATATTTTGCTAGCGATTTTAATTCAGAATCGATTGCATCCTTTCATTTTGGCTAATCTTGTCGATGTCAACATTCTTCCATAGATGTTGGTTCATGATTCTTATTTTTATTTTTAATATTTTATGCAACATAATATGCAAATTTATTATTGACGATCATCTTATATCGGTTTCATATTTTTCCTGTCATAACAAATTGATAGAGATTTCTTTATTTTCTTCAATTTTAGGTACCTTATTCTCTTTTAGAACAGACTCATCTAAGTCTCAATTACTTCTATTATTATATTGGAGATCTTTTCTTAGGTCATAGTATTGTCAATCTAGTCATCTAAATGCTTTGCTCCTTTTCTTTTGCGAGGGTTTTTATCTTTGAAACCAACTGATATATCATACTTGTTTCTTTATCTCATTAGTAGTGGTAGGTTGTCTATCGGGAACAATAATTCTGATTGAAGTATTTACAATTGGTATATGTGACTTTGTCACTCTTTTAAGGTTAGTAAATACATCTGCAGTTGATTTGCTAGCTTTTGCATGTGAATTATTTTTTGAACTTCATGTTCATGTTGTTTTGTATGAGGATCGAGATGGAACAATAATAATTTATTCCAACTAATTTCTTTTATTAACTGCTTGTTTTCTTTTCTAATGTTGAAAAAATAGACTCATCAAAATAACAATCGGCAAAATGTATCGTAAATAAATTTCTTATAGATGTAAGTGCATCCAATCATAACGAGCTTGGAGAGAATGATATTTTTTTATGGTCATAACGCTCATTTAGACTATTCTAAAGGATAAGAAAATCTTTTACCGTTAAGTATTCAGCTTTTAATTTCTCGTGCTTTCAATTTCTCATCAAGATGGTGTCGCAGAAAGATCATTACTTTTGCTTTATCCTAGTTGGATACTTTATTACTATCTTTAATTGTATCACCTAGGGCATTAGCATCTAAATGGATTTTAGCATCAAGTATCCATGATAGATAATTTTTGCTTGTGACATGTAGTGTCATAAAATTAAGTTTTGCTAAATTTGCCATAACAATACTATCAAAGCACACAAAGTAAATTAGTACGCAACCTTTTATTGGAATTAAAATTATTTTAAATTTATCGAGGACTAGAGACAATCGTGTATATATAAATGACCATGTGATAATTTGAAACTAAGAGTCACAAGAAAAATATTAAGAGAAAATAATTGATCAAATATGTAAATAACTTATATAAATGTAAATAATATTTACCTTAATAATAGTTTCTTCAACAAATATAGAATGATGAGATAAAGACTATAATGTGTTATATAATTAAATAGCAATAATAGAACAAAAAGACTAGAAAGTATTAGAATATATTTTCTCTTATTCTATCCAAGAGTATCAAATACAACTCCATGCCATCTATTTATAAGCATATGAAAAAAGATGTTACATTCATCAAAAAGCATATGAAAAAAGATGTTATATTCATCAAAATTAATAAGAATTTATATGGTAATGCCAATAGACATCACCTCCTCTTGGAATACCAATAGATATACATCTTATTGATAGACATAACTTAACATAACCTTCTTTTGGAATACCAATGGACACCCATCTTTATTGGTAGTATTATAATACCGTCAAACTTTTATAGCCTCTTCTTATTTGTTAATGAAATGAAAACATATAACTATATATTTTGTAATTGGTCTATCCAAAACTCCTACAAATAACAATGTTGTCTCGATGATTATAGACCAATTAGTGAAATTAGCACAATTTTTTTCATTCAAAATTGGCATGTTTTTGGAGAAAATGGTACGTTTATGCATAGAGGAAATTATAAAGTTGCATAGGATTCCTATTTCTATAGTACTACACTAGATTTGCGTCTCAATTTTGAAGAAGCCAGTATTAAGCTATGAGGACCAAGCTAAATTTTAGTATTGCCTTCTACATCAAATTAATGAGTAGTCTAAAAGGACTATTTAGATTTTGAATGACATGATGAGAGCTTGTGTTAGACTTGGGTGGTGCATGGGATGATTATTTGCCTCTAGTAGAGTTTACTTATAATAATAACTATTAGGCCAACATCTATATGGCTCCATTTAAGGCATTGCATGTATGGCATGAAATGAAGGTCTCCCATTCACTGGGATGATACAGGAGATAAAAAATTATTAAGACCTCAAATAGTGCTATAAACTATAGAAAAGTTATAGTTGGTTAGAAAACATCCATGTATTGCATAGGCAAGAAAAAAGGCTATGCTGATAATAACAGAAGAGCACTGGACTTTCAAGTTAGTGAACATGTCTTTTTGAAAGTCTCTCCTCCAAAAGTTGTTATGAGGCTTGGGACCCATAGAAAGCTGAGTCTTTAGTGTATGGGTCCATTTGAGGTTTTGGATAAACTAGGAGAGGTGGCTTATTGATTAGCCTTGCCTACCATACTTGTTGATATTCATGATGTTTTTCATGTCTCAATACAAAGGGAATATGTTATAGACCCTAGCTATATAGTGGATTTCAAGCCCTTGCAAATTCATAAAGATCTAACCCATTAGGAACACCCAATTGACAATTTAGATAGGAAAGATTAAGTATTGAAGTATCACACCATTCCATATGTTAAAGTCCAATGAAACAATCATGCTGAAAGAGGAGTGACTTGTGAGCTAGAGAAGGAAATGAAGATGAAGTACCCATAGCTTTTCTAATTCATGCAAGGTAGATCGCATAATGAACTCTATGGGTTATATGTATAAAGAAAGTATGAAAACATATGCATTGTATAAAGAAAGTAGTAAGAATAATTAGACTTGTAATAAGAGTTGTATGAAAACATGCATGCTATTCATCATTTAAATAATTTGTCTTATGGTGAGAATGAAGTATCTTAGACTCAATTACATAGTTCTGAGGATGAACTTTTTTTTAAGGAGGGGAGAATATGATAACCCATTTATTTTCCTATCCACTCATGCAAGGTAGATGGCATAATGAACTCTCAGAACCTCGTGAAAGATAAAATTATGGTAGAAACCTGATGACGCTCGATCACCCTCCTGGACGTCGGGAACGGAGGCTCTTCTTCTTCACCGGGTTGCCTGCAAAGAAGTCCCAAGACCGGAGAGAGTTCTCTGGTGGGACCCTCCGATGCCCAAGTTATGACAGAGGTCACAGTAGAGAAGGAGCTCGAGAGAGCTCTTGAGAAGAGAGAGAGGTCTCGAAGAACAACTGGGCTCCTCCTTTGAGAGTTAGGGCATCAAGTGTGTAAACTTGCCTTACCTTGTTTTCGATGTAATTTATCCTTTTATAGGGGTTGACGCTGGCACCATCATGTGAGTTTTCTGAAGTCAGAGGGTCTGCTAAGCTATTGCGTGAATCTAGGCTGGTTGGTGGGTTACGTTCCATCAGCAGCTGGGCTGTTGGGCGGCACACGTCGCGCGTCTGACATTGTTGGGTGGCGCACGTCAGAGAGATGGTTTTTTGAACCGCTGGAGCTGATCTGGCGGGAGCCGGGGGGTCCCGTCTTGTCAGGGCCGAGCTGGGTTGACCAGAGATGGCCGGGGCCCATCCAGCCGGCAAGGCAGTGCCGGGGCGGGGCCGAATCGGCGGACTTGGAGACGATGGGGCCGAGTCGGGCCGACCGGGGATGGCCTTGGCCGACTCGGCAGGACCGAAGACGCCGGGGCCGAGTCGGGCTGGCCGGGGACGGCCTTGGCGGACTAGGTGGGACGGGGGATGTCGGGGCCGAGTCGGGCCGGCCTGGGATGGCTTGGCCAACTCGGCGGAGCTGGAGACGCCGGGGCCGAGTCAGGCCGGCCTGGGATGGCCTTGGCCGTGGAGCTGGAGACACCGAGGCCAAGTCGGGCCGGCCTGGGATGGCCTTGGCTGACTCGGCGGAGCTGGAGATGTCGGGGCCGAGTCGGATCGGCCTGGGATGGCCTTGGCCGACTCGATGGAGCTGGAGATACCGGGGCCAAGTCAGGCCAGCCTGGGATGGCCTTGGCCGACTCGGCGGAGCTGGAGATGTCGGGGCCGAGTCGGGCTGGCCTGGGATGGCCCTGGCCGACTCGGTGGGACTGGAGACGCCGGGGCTGAGTCAAGCCGTCCAGGGATGGCCTTGGCCGACTCGGCGGGATTGGAGACGCCGGGGCCGAGTCGGGCCGGCCAGGGATGGCCTTGGCCGACTCGGTGGACTGGAGATGCCGGGGCCGAGTCGGGCCGGCCGGGGATGGCCTTGACCGACTCTGCGGGACTGGAGATGCCGGGGCCGAGTCAGGCTGGTCTGGGATGACCTTGGCTGACTCGGTGGGACTGGAGACGCCGGGGCCGAGTCGGGCTGGCCTGGGATGACCTTGGTCGACTCGGCGGGATTGGAGACGCCGGGGCCGAGTCGGGCTGGCCTGGGATGACCTTGGCCGACTCGGCAGGACTGGAGGTGCCGGGGCCGAGTCGGGCTGGCCTGGGATGGCCTTGGCCGACTCGACGGGACTGGAGATGCTAGGGCCGCCTGGCTTGGAGAGGCCGGGGCCAGCTAGGAACGTGTCGGGGCTGCCTAGCTAGGAGAGGCCGGAGCCAGCTAGGAGGGTGCTGGGAGCCACCTGTCTTGGAGATGCCGGCCTTCAAGGTGCCAGTCTTGGAGATGTCGGCCTTTGGGGCCGACTGTTGTCGGCCTTTGGGGCTATTGGGTGTCGGCCTTTGGGGCCGACGGTCTTCGGGTGTCGGCCTTTGGGGCCGTTGGTCTTCGAGGTGCCAGCCTTGCAGGTGCCAGTCTTTGAGGTGCCGGCCTTGCAGGTGCCGGTCTTAGAGATGTCGGCCTTTGGGGATGTCGGGTGTCGGCCTTTGGGGCCGACGGTCTTCGGGTGTCGGCCTTTGGGGCCATCGGTCTTTGAGGTGCCGGCCTTGCAGGTGCCGGTCTTTGAGGTGCCGGCCTTGCAGGTTCCGGTCTTGGAGATGTCGGCCTTTAGGGCCATCGGATGTCGGCCTTTGGGGCCGTCTGTCTTCGGGTGTTGGCCTTTGGGGCCGACGGTTTTGGAGATGTCGACCTTTGGGGCCGTCGAGTGTCGGCCTTTGGGACCGACGGTCTTCGAGTGTCGTCCTTTAGGGCCGATGGTCTTGGAGATGTAAAATTTTTTTTTAAATCTTTATGGGGTCAATTGGCTCCATCAAATGCCCCCCACACTCCATGAGCTTGCGTGCTCCGCATCGGCTAAGCGAAAGGAGTGTAGAACTTTTACCTTGGCACCTTGCGCTGCCTTGGATGGACGTCTGCGTGCTTTCTTCGGCTAGCTGAGGGCGGCCAGTAATCTTCTCCCAACGCGGGATTCGGGAGTGAACCCCGGTGGATTACCTGAGAGCTGGGCATCGTCAGGTTCCTTTTGAACTGCCTCGGGGGTGTGGAACTGCTGCGAGGGGCGACTCAGCCGGGTACGGAGCCTTTAGGGTCTTAACCGACTCGGGGGCACCGCCATGCCGGGGCCGAGTGGTGTCCCGTGGGCCGCAATGCCAGTGAGCTCCTTTTGAACCAACTTGGAGGTTTGTGTTCCGCCCAAGTGGTGACTCAACTGGGTACAGAGCCTTTAGGGACTTAACCAACTCGGGGCACCGCCGTGCCGGAGCCGAGTGGTGTCCCGTGGGCCGCAATGCCAGTGAGCTCCTTTTGAACCAGCCTGGGGGTTTATGTTCCGCCCAAGTGGCAACTCAGCCAGGTATGGAGCCTTTAGGGACTTAACCAACTCGGGGGCACCGCCGTGCCGGGGCCGAGTGGTGTCCCGTGGGCCACGATGCCAGTGAGCTCCTTTTGAACCAGCCTGGGGGTTTGTGTTTCGCCCAGTGGTGACTCAGCCGAGTACGGAGCCTTTAGGGACTTAACCAACTCGGGGGCACCGCCGTGCCGGGGCCGAGTGGTGTCCCGTGGGCCGCGATGCCAGTGAGCTCCTTTTGAGCCAGCCTGGGGGTTTGTGTTCCGCCCAAGTGGCGACTCAGCCGGGTATGGAGCCTTTAGGGACTTAACCAACTCGGGGGTACCGCCGTGACGGGGCCTAGTGGTATCTCATGGGCTGCGATGCCAGTGAGCTCCTTTTGAACCAGCCTGGGGGTTTGTGTTCCGTCCAAGTGGCGACTCAGCCGGGTACAGAGCCTTTAAGGACTTAACCAACTCGGGAGCACCGCCGTGCTGGAGCCGAGTGGTGTCCCGTGGGCCGCGATGCCAGTGAGCTCCTTTTGAACCAGCCTGGGGGTTTCTGTTCCGTCCAAGTGGCGACTCAGCCGGGTACGGATCCTTTAGGGACTTAATCAACTCGGGGGCACCGCCGTGCCGGGGCTGAGTGGTGTTCCGTTGGCCGCGATGCCAGTGAGCTCCTTTTGAACCGAGCTGGGGGTTTGTGTTCCGCCCAAATGGCGACTCAGCTGGGTATGGAGCCTTTAGGGACTTAACCAACTCGGGGGCACCGCCGTGCCGAGGTCGAGTGGTGTCCCATGGGCCGCGATGCCGGTGAGCTCCTTTTAAGAGACTTGGCGCAAGGAGGACAAACTGTGTCACCATAAAGGACCCTTTTTCTTTATTACTTATGCTTCTGGGAGTACATCATTGATAATATCGGCGGAGGTTATCCGCATTCCAGGTACATGGAATGGGCTTCCCGTCAAGCTCTTCTAGTTTGTATGCCCCCCGGTGGAATGCCTCGGTGACACGGTAGGGACCTTCCCAGTTGGGGGATAGCTTGCCCCCCTCGGTAGGCTTTGATACCTCGGCCTTTCATAGCACCAAGTCTCCGCAGCGAAAAACCTTGGGACGAACCCGGGTGTTGTAGTACTTGTCCGCTCGCTGGTGAAAGGTCGCCATGCGCAGTCTCGCTCTATCATGCGCCTTATCGATGAAGTCTGGGTTGGCCCGAATCAGCGCGAAGTTGCCTTCCTCACTGAAGACTCCACACGTGGACTGGGCAATCCAATCTCGACGGTGATGATGGCCTCGGATCCGAAGGAGAGGCGAAAGGGGTTTCGCCCGTCGGGGCTCTGGGCGTTGTGTGGTAAGCCCAAATCACACTGGGAAGCTCTTCTACCCAGCGTCCTTTGGAGCCATCTAGGCGAGTCCTGAGCCCTCTGAGGATGGTGTGATTCATGACCTCAGCCTCCCCGTTGGTCTGGGGGTGGCCGACAGAGGTGAATCGATGGTGAATGCCTAGCTCCTTGCAGAAGGCTTTGAACACCTCGTTGCTGAATTGGCGGCCATTGTCCGTGACGAGGGTGTGAGGCAAGCCAAAGCGGCATATGATCGACTTCTAGTAGAAAGCCTTAACTTTGCTCTCGATGATTTTGGCCAACGCCTCGACCTTAACCCACTTGGTGAAGTAGTCGATGGCGACCAACAAGAATCTCTGCTGCCCTGAAGCTGGGGGAAATGGTCCAAGGATGTCCATTCCCCACTGAGCAAAGGGCCACGGAGCCGAGAGCGGGCTCAGCGGGGCAGGCGACTGATGTTGGATGTGCGCGTGGTGCTGGCAGCCGTCACACCTCTGAACTAGCTTGGTCGTTTCCTCCTTTATAGTGAGCCAGAAGTACCCCTGATGGAGAGCCTTATGGACTAAGGATCTGCCCCCCAGATGGTTCCCACAAATGCCCTCGTGGATTTCTCTGAGGATGTAGTCGGCATCGATGGGGCCTACGCACTTAAGCAATGGGTAGGAGAATGACCTTCTGTATAGGCGCCCGTCGAGAAGGATGAACTTGGAGGCCCTCCACTTGAGCAATCTGGCTTCGTTGGGTCGTCAGGGAGGGTGCCGTCGGCAAGGTAGCGGACATAGGCATCCATCCACGTAGGTTCCGGGCGAGCGGGAGGACTTCCTCCCCGTCCTCTATACTGGGCCTTTCTAGATATTCAATGTAGGCGTCCCTCGTCAAGCCGTCGGCGGAGGTAGCCAGTCGAGAGAGGACGTCGGCCTTTGCGTTTTCACTCCAGGGGATGTAACTGATGCTGAAGTAGGGCAGTGAGGAGGTCAGAGTTGAACCTTTTTTAGATACTGCACCATAACGGGGTCGCGCGCCTCATACTCCCGTTGATTTGCCCAGAGACGATTTGCGAGTCCATGTAGGCTCTGAGGTGCTTTGCTCCAACCTCCTGGGCTAATCTTAACCTGGCCAGCAGGGCTTCGTACTCTGCTTGGTTGTTGGTGGCTTCAAAAAGAAATCTCAGGGTGCACTCGGTTCTTTCTCCTCCCGGCCCGCAAGAATGAGGTCGGCGCCACTCCCTTGAGAATTTGATGCTCCGTCCACGTGGAGGATCCAGGTCTCTCCATCACCGCTCAGCTTGGGCCTGGGCTGCTCCCCAGGGACCTCCTTGAGATCTTCTTCCGCCCAAGTGCACTCGACCAGGAAGTCGGCCAGGACTTAGGACTTCAAGGCCGGTCGTGCTGGAAAGAGATGTCAAATTCCCCCAATTTGATGGCCCATTTGGCGAGTCGACCCAAAGTATCCAGACGGCCAGGATGGCTCGGAGAGGTTGGTCCGTGAGCACCACGATAGGATGGGCTTGGAAATACGGGCGAAGACGCCGGGCAGAAACTATCAAGGCGAAAATGACTTTCTCTGTTTTGGAATACCTGACCTCGGTGTCGTGCAGGACCTTGCTCGTAGTAGACTGGCCTTTGGGTTCCGTCAGCGTCAAGGCACACCAGGACTGAGCTGACGGCTTCTGAGGAGGCGGCTAAGTAAAGGAAAAGACTCTCCCCATCTCTTGGCTTGGAGAGGAGTGGCGGGGAGGACAGGAACGCCTTTAAGCCATCGAAAGCTTCCTGGCAGTTGTCCATGCAAAACCATTCACCTTCCACAGGGCCTTGAAGAAAGGCAAACACCTCTCCACCGATCTGGAGAGGAAACAACTCAGAGCCGCTATCCTTCCCGTTAGCCGTTGCACTTCCTTCTTGTTGGACGGCGGCCTCATGTCGAGATGGCACTGATTTCTCTGGGTTCGCCTCGATTCCGCGCTGGGTCACCATAAAGCCCAGAAATTTACCTGCCGTGACCCCAAAAGCGCACTTCTTAGGGTTCAGCTTGACTTGGAAGCGACGGAGGTTGTTAAAAGTTTCTTCCAGGTCGAAGATGTGGTCGGTGGCATGGGTGCTCTTTGTCAGCATGTCGTCCACATAGACTTTCATGTTCTGGTTGAGCTGGTCCTGGAACACCTTGTTCATCAGCCTTTGATATGTCGCTCCTGCATTCTTGAGGCCGAAAGGCATCACCTTGTAACAGTAAATGCCTTTCTCTGTCATGAAGGTGGTGTGCTCCTCGTCGCCGGGGTCCATCCTTATCTGATTGTATCCGGAGAAGGCATCCATGAAGCTGAGAAGCTCGTGACCAGAGGTGGAATCGACCAGCTGGTCAATTCTTGGCAAGAAAGCTGTCTTTTGGGCACGCCTTATTGAGGTCGGTGAAGTCTATACAGATCCGCCAGCTCCTGTTTGCCTTACGCACCATGACTACGTTGGCCAGCCAGCTTGGGTAGTGTGCCTCCCGGATGTGGCCGGCGCTGATCAGCTTGTTGACTTCTTCATCAATCGCCCTTTGTCGGTCGGGGGCAAAGCTCCTCTTCTTTTGACGGATTGGATGGTGGCGCGGGTCGATGTTGAGCTTGTGGGTGATGACCTCCGGAGGGATACTAGGCATGTCAGACGCTGACCAGGCAAATACGTCCGAGTTAGCCCGCAGGAAAGCTAAGAGGCGCTCCCGGTCTTCCAGGGGAAGGAGTCCGCCCACACGGATGGTCCTTGCTGGGTCATCGCTGAGGGGGAAAGTCAGGAGGTGCTCGGCGGGCTCCCCTCCTTTGGTGGAATCTCTAGGGTTGGACTCTTCTAGGGCCGGGTCGGCCTCCAAAGGGCTTGACGCCGCATGATAGCAAGGTAAGACCGGGCTTATCTCCCCGCGCATTTCTCCAACTCCTTCGCTGGTGGGGAACTGCACTAGTAGACATCGGGTGGAGATAATCGCGTCCAAAAGATTCAGGCCGGGACGCCAAGAATGGCGTTGTATGCCAAAGGGACCCTTACGACTAGGAATTTTATGATCACGGTGCTTTGGCATGATGGGGTTCCGGCCGTCACAGGCAAGGATATTTCGCCCTTGACCCTCATAGAATCTCCATGAATCCGACTAGCGGGTCGCCACGGGCTGAAGGGAGTCAACAGATAAACCCATCCGAACAAAGGCGTCATAAGTAAGGATGTCAGCTGAGCTGCCACTATCAACTAAAATCCTTTTTACAGGGTGTTTGGCGATCGTCATAGCGATGACTACGCCTTCATTGTTTACATTTCCCATTACAGCCGTCTCCCCCCGGGGCATTACATTATTTGGAGCATCCTCCCCCCTCGGCCGCTTGGACGCAGAGGCTGACCCCCAGGACACCATCCCGACGGTCCGCTCCGTGGGGTGTTGTCGATGGCGGCTTGAGCTGGTGGAAGCCCCATGATGGCCGGTAGCGGCTGTGGCGTCTTCTGGACATACTTGCCGAGGTAGCCCCATTGGATGAGCTCCTCGATGGTCCATTTCAAACTATAGCAGCTGTCGGTGTCGTGGTCGTAGTCCCGGTGGAATCGATAGTAGCGGCTTCTGTCGCGGATATACCCTTCTTCATGGGGGAGGACGTTGAAGGTAGGGCTCGCCCTTGATCTCCATCAGGATGTGGGATCGAGGGGCAAGGAGAGGAGTGAGCTTACCCTCATCGGGGACAGGGCTTCGGCGCCTATTGTCGGACCGGCGAGGTGGGTCGGATCGGCGATGTTGAGGAGGTCCGCTCGGCTAGGGCGAGGGATTTGTGGCTGGAGCCCTTCGAAGACTCCCGACGAGTGAGGTCGGCTTCATCTGCCCAGATGTACTTCTGGGCCCGGAGGAGGAGGTCGGAGTAAGAGCTCGGGGGCTTCTTGTCCAAGGAGAAGGTGAAGCGGGACGGAAGGAGTCCCCGCTTCAGCGCCAGGGTGGCCACCGCATCATCGAGATGGTAGACCTTGAGGGCGGCGGTTTTGAATCGGGACACAAAGTCCCGCAGGGACTCACCTTCCTTCTGGCGGACGGAGAAGAGGCTGTCCGCCACCCTCGGAATCCGGCGGCAGGAGTCAAAGTGGGCCAGGAATGCCCTCTCCAGCTCTCGGAAGGAGTCTATGCTGTGGGGAGACAGGCGTGAATGCCATGCACGGGCAGCCTTCCACAAGGTTGCAGGGAAGGCCTTGCAGAGAAGGGCGTCCGAGGTGCCTTGGACTTGCATCATGGCCTTGTAGCTCTCGAGATGGTCGAGGGGGTCGGTCGTACCGTCGTACGGGTCCACCTGGGGGAAGCAAAACCTGAGGGAACCGGTTCCTCCAGTATGTGGCGGGTGTAAGGAGGACGAGTGTCAAACTCTTCCTCCGGCTGGTGGTTGATCTTCCTGGCGAGCTCGTCGAGGCGCCGGTTGTACTCCTCCAGGCATTCCTCCGCCTGTGGTTGATCATCGGAGCCCTCCGGGATGGCTCGGAGGAAGAAGAAGAAGAGGAAGCAGAAGATGGAGACAGAAGTCGGGACTTCCGCCTGGGTTCCTCGTGATGATGTGGCTTGGGAGGAAGCTTCGTGGCCAGGGGACCATGGCCGCTTGGAGGGCTCGCGGCGAGGCTTCCTGGGGGAAGCTTGACGTCGGCCGGTCCCCGGCGGGGAGCCTCCCCTCGCCAACTGCTGGCTGGCGGGGGAGCAGTCCAATGCTGGTGGCCACGGACTGCTGCTGCTGGAGTCCGTGGACCATGGTGGTGAGATTTGAACTTGTGGGAGAGGATTGCCAGCCGCTCCACCGTTTGGACAGTGGCGTCGACGGCGGGCCGACAACCGAGGGTTAGTAGCGGGGAGCGGCCTCCTGCTGCCTAGCCGGCGGGATGAGTCCCGCCGACAGCTGAGGAGGCATCCTGAGCTCGCGTCACCACCATGGCTTCTGAAGAAGAGAGGACGAAGGATGTAGCTCTGGGAGACCAATCACTACCTTTTCTTATCCCCCCTTCCTGGCGCGCCAATCTGATGACGCTCGATCACCCCTCCTAGACGTCGGGAACGGAGGCTCTTCTTCTTCACCGGGTTGCCTGCAAAGAAGTCCCAAGACCTGAGAGGATTCTCCGGTGGGACCCTCCGACGCCCAAGTTAGTGACAGAGGTCACAGTAGAGAAGGAGCTCGAGAGAGCTCTTGAGAAGAGAGAGAGGTCTCAGAAGAAGAATTGGTTCCTCCTTTGAGAGTTAGGGCATCAAGTGTGTAAACTTGCCTTACCTTGTTTTCGACATAATTTACCCTTTTATAGGGTTGACGCTGGCACCATCACGTGGGTTTTCATGAAGTCAGAGGGTCTGCTGAGCCATTGCATAAATCTGGGCTGGTTGGTGGGTTACGTCCCATCAGCAGCTGGGCTGTTGGGCGGCGCATGTCGCGCGTCTGACATTGTCGGGTGGCGCACAGAGAGGTTTTTTTGAACCGTTGGGGCTGATCTGGCGGGAGCCGGGGGTCCCGTCTTGTCAGGGCCAAGCTGGGTCGACCAGAGATGGCCGGGGCCCATCCAGCCGGCAAGGCAGTGCCGGGCGGGGCTGAATCGGTGGACTTGGAGACGACGGGGCCGAGTTGGGCCGGCCGGGGACGGCTTGGCCGACTCAGTGGAGCTGGAGACGCCGGGGCTGAGTCGGGCCGGCCTGGGATGGCCTTGGCTGACTCGGCGGAGCTGGAGACTCGGGGCCAAGTCGGGCCGGCCTGGGATGGCCTTGGCTGACTCGGCGGAGCTGGAGACGCCGGGGCCGACTCGGGCCAGCCTGGGATGGCCTTGGCCGACTCGACGGAGCTGGAGACGATGGGGCCGAGTCGGACCGGCCAGGAATGGCCTTGGCTGACTCGGCGGAGCTGGAGACGTCGGGGCCGAGTCGGACCGCCAGGGATGGCCTTGGCCGACTCGGTGGAGCTGGAGACGCCAGGGCCGAGTCGGGCCGGCCTGGGATGGCCCTGGTCGACTCGGTGGAGCTGGAGACGCCGGGGCCAAGTCGGCTGGCCTGGGATGGCCCTGGCCGACTCGGCGGGACTGGAGACGCCGAGGCCAATTCGGGTCGGCCGGGGATGGCCTTGGCCACTCGGCGGGATTGGAGACGCCGGGGCCGAGTCGGGCTGGCCGGGGATGGCCTTGGCCGACTCGGCGGGACTGGAGATGCCGAGGCCGAGTCGGGCTGGCCTGGGATGACCTTGGCCAACTCGGCGGGACTGGAGACGCGGGGCCGAGTCGGGTTAGCCTGGGATGACCTTGGCCGACTCGCCGGGGCCGAGTCGGGCTGGCCTGGGATGACCTTGGCCGACTCGGCGGGATGGAGACGCCAGGACCAAGTCGGGCCGGCCTGGGATGACCTTGGCCGACTCGGCGGGACTGGAGATGACGGGGCTGAGTCGGGCCGGTCAAGGATGGCCTTGGCCGACTCGGCGGGACTGGAGACGCCGGGCCGAGTCGGGCTGGCCTGGGATGACCTTGGCCGACTCGGCGGGACTGGAGACGCCGGGGCCGAGTCAGGCTGGCCTGGGATGACCTTGGCCGACTCAGCGGGACTGGAGGTGCCGGGGCCGAGTCGGGCTGGCCTGGGATGGCCTTGGCCGACTCGGCGGGACTGGAGATGCCGGGGCTCCTGGCTTGGAGAGACCGGGGCCGGCTAGGAACGTGCGGGGCCGCCTGGCTAGGAGAGGCCGGAGCCGGCTAGGAGGGTGCCGGGAGCCGCCTATCTTGGAGATGCCGGCCTTCGAGGTGCCGGTCTGGCCGGTGTCGGCCTTTGGGGCCGACTGGTGTCGGCCTTTGGGGTCGTCGGTCTTCGGGTGTCGGCCTTTGGGGCTGTCGGTCTTTGAGGTGCCGGCCTTGCTGGTGCCGGTCTTTGAGGTGCCGGCCTTGCAGGTGCCGGTCTTGGAGATGTCGGCCTTTGGGGCCGACGGTCTTCGGGTGTCGGCCTTTGGGGCCGTCGGTCTTTGAGGTGCCGGCCTTGCAGGTGCTGGTCTTTGAGGTGCCGGCCTTGCAGGTTCCGGTCTTGGAGATGTCGGCCTTTGGGGCCGTCGGGTGTCGGCCTTTGGGGCCATCGGTCTTCGGGTGTCGGCCTTTGGGGCCGACGATTTTGGAGATGTCGGCCTTTGGGGCCGTCGGGTGTCGGCCTTTGGGGCCAACGGTCTTCGAGTGTCAGCCTTTAGGGCCGATGGTCTTGGAGATGTCGAAATTTTTTTTTAATCTTTATGGGGTCAACTGGCTCCATCAAAACCCAAGTTTTCTTTTGAAGTAGTTGCCACCTCTATTTTAGAAACATTTTCTAGATGCCCTAACACTCTAAATATCCTATAAAATAGTTGACAGTTCATCCCAAATCATCAAAACATCATCTAGAAATCACTATGGATGTTGTTTCTCCCCTCTTGCCTTCAAATATTTGCTTTTATTTTAATTTTTTTGTTGGCTTTACCGCATTCCCTATTTCAAATACACCAAAACTTCTAGTCCTTAGTTTGAGTCTGGGTCAAGATACATCTAACCACTCCTAGTAGATCTTCAGAATCAAATATTTCCTTCTCTCCATCATACTCATCTATCAGATGGGTATCAGCCTCATAGACTTCTCTCTCAGGCTCAATGGAGCTCGGACTCAGTCTCAGGTAACTCATCTATATGAAGGGATCTGACTGGGTACTGCTGATCATATGTCCTGGTTTGTTGCATCTAAAGCATTTGATTTGGGGGTTAGGATTTCGTTGGACCTCTATAGATTTGCCCTTTTCTCTCTCTGGGGTATAGGAGTACTATTTTGGGGTCAACTCAACTCGGTTCGGCTTGTACTGGGTCGACTCGGATAAGTCTAGCGGGGGTCTAAGTACTGGGTAGGTATGTGATAACTAGAATAGGCCTGGCTAGATCCTGTATATGGGCTAGGACTCTTGGTAGCCTCTGATCTATGATAGAGTGGCCCTCTCTGAAAATGTTCATAATCCCTAGCAACTTGGTAAGCTTCTTCTAAATAGTGCACCCTTCTCAGGTAGAGTTCTTTTTGAATATCTGCTCTCAGGCCATACCTAAACTTGGATAGGATTACTTTCTCAGACTGAACGATATTACACCTCATAGTATACTCTTGGAATGTAGCAATATATTCATTCACAGTTTTGCTACACTGAATTAATCCATGCCACTGGTCCAATAGGCTCTGATCATACGATGTGGGGACATAATTGGATCGAACTCTAGCCTTCATCGCACGCCAGGTGACTATGGGGTCCCTACCCTCTAGTGCTTGCCTTTGCTCTATAGTGGCCCAGTATAACCTAGCTTATCGTACTAACTTGAGCTTGACAAATCTAAACTTATGCTCCTCAGACATGTCATACCAGTCAAAGTACTGATCCATCTCTTCCTTCCAATCTAGGTAGTCCTTAGGGTCCATAGAGCCATCGAAAGTAGGTGCTTCAAATCTGACACTTCTAAGGGCTCTTCTTCTTGATTTACTATCTCATGATTGGGTCTCCTAGGAAGGACATCTAGGACTGGATCAGGTCAAGGTGGTTTCCTAGGCCCATCCCAAAGTAAGAATCATGATATGGAGGTCCCCTAGGGTTTGTCCTTATGTAGAGGTCAGGCTGTTGGGCTCTCCTAGGATGAAGTGGGGTCTCATAATCAGACTCGGTGTGGGCCTCACAGGCTTCTTCTAGGATGCCTAACCTAATTTTGATTTGATCGAACCTGGACCCTAATCTAGCCTTAGATTGCTTGATGTCTTGGTTCATTCGGGCTAGTTGTTTAGTGATGATCCTTAAGTGATCCTCAATGTTTTGATTAGCCATTGGTTCAGCCTGTAATGGAGGGGGTGACAAACGAAAAGATGCTCCTAATCTAGTGCACATACAATCACAATCAAGCACACAAGACTCAGACTGACTCGGACTATGGTATGCTAGACCTAGTCATCCAGAGTAAAGGATTTGGCTTAATGCAAGCCAATCTAACAGTAACTCTTCAATTGGCTAGTTGGAACAGGTGGGAAAGGGGAGGCTCGTCCCGCAAATTGTAGGTGCCTAATTAGAATAATTCCAATACTCCGCTTAAGTCATTTGACATTTGACCTTCCTTTTAGATGCTAATTTCAGAGCACATGCCAGATTGATTTGTACTAGTCTCCTTCAGTACACTAGACCGATTATTGGTGTCCCTAGCCCTTTAAGGCAAATGTCAATTAAGTTGCTACTTAGTTTTAGATTAGAGGCTTGGAATCGGAATGCGGGTTGTTGTTTTGAGCCAAGGAAGGGATCTCGATCCCTCCCTTATATGACATCAATAAGAGCCCTTAACAGTAATTTAATGCAGATGAATGACATGCAAAACACAAACCTAATCCAGAAATCTATAAATAACAATAAATCTTACATTTTTTTTTTCACAGATCGAATTAAATTCTCAAAAATTAACAAAAAATACCTTCAATTATACTAAATTTAGAGAAATAAATTTTGTAATTTTTTGATGTGTATGCAGATAAAATAATTCGATTAACAAAATCTTGGATTTTCATGTTTTCTATGAGTAATCAGCATGCAATAAATTCACAGATCGAATTAAATTCTTAAAAAATAAAAAATACTTTAAATTATAAAAAATCTAAAGAAATAAATTTTGTAATTTTTTATGTGTATGCAGGTAGAAATAATTTAATTAACATATGATACACTGATAATAACGTGAATTAAAATCAAGCCCTAACCATGCTCTGATACCAAACTGATGTAGGACCAATTTGCATGCAAGTAAATTTTATATGATTAATGATTGTAGTTGATTAGTCTCTCTAAGTTTGCCTAAGAGGGATTCAGAAAAACTCACAGTAACTCCGCACGCGAAACAGTTCCATAGAAAAGTAAAGAAGAAAGATCGCTGAGGCTAAGAAGCCCCGGTAGGGCTTGCTCTCCTTCAATAAAGTTACTAGTAGATTAGAGGGGGTATACCTGGCATGAGAGAAAGATCAAAGTGCTGAAGGGATCGCTTTGTCTAGCGGATGCGCCTTAGATGACCAAGCCTCGAGCCCACATATCTACGGCCAAGTATCTGCTGACCTGGATAATGATCACCTTGAATTCTGATTCATAGCTACTGAGGGATCTATGAGATCACCATACAAGAGCTAATAAGAAAAGAGAATCAGAATAAAGGTAAAAAGATGAAGAAATGAAGAAGAAGGTGGGGCGATCGAGGGTCCTTGGGCATCCCCTGGACGGGGCAAGGCAGCAAGCTCTTGGGCGGCTGCTTGGAGGGGTGCAAGGGAGGCTAGGGTTTAAGATTGGGCTGCTTGGATGTAGGCATGCACAGGAGCAAGAACACAAGAACACAAAAAAAATATGACTCAAAATAACTAATTATTGTATTGATTGATTGAAAGGTTTGATATTTTTTTCATACAAAAGGATCTATTTTATAGGATAAGAAACTTAGGGCCCAAGTAAATACACATATAGAAATAAAAAGGGCACCCTTTTCATGAAAGAAAATTTAAAATAATTTCAAAATTGGCACCCAATTTCTTCCTAAATTGTGGATTAAGTGGCGCCCTTTGAATTTGAATACATGGAAGAAAAATCAAAATTTCGTAATTTAGGATAGCCATATTGGGTGTCCTTCACTTGCTTCTTTGGGCTGAATTCAAGGTTGAAATTTTCAAAAGAACTGGGCGGCAATATGGGCATCCTTCACTGCTGCAATTTAAGGCTAAAAATTTTATCTGGACGGCATGCATTTGGGCGTCCTTCACTGCTTCTATATGTAGGCCTTGTCTTCTTCTTCCATACTGGTGTCTTCTCTTGTAAGTAAATAAACTCACTAGACATGATTCAAATTAAAATAAACTGAACTGGACGAGATTCAAATTAAAATAAACTAAACCTAATTTTTTAACTCAAGACTTGAATCAAAACTAATCAGATATCCACAGAGGGTTAAGAATCCTCTGCCTGATCCTGGTGCCTGCACATTTGGGTGTTTCGGGAAGGGGAGGAGGAGAGAAATAGTAACATTTGCACCTCACCCGATCATGTCCAACAGCAAGGCTATCAGCACCCATGTCTTAAGGGGGGTTGGTTAAGGGTTCAACAAGTGAGGCGTTGTGTGATGGCCATGGTTCTAATTGGATCATGATCATGCATGTAGCTACATTTTGAACAATTATTTAAAATTCCTTTTCTTAGCAAATCTTGGATCTTAATCCACTTTATGCCTATTAGTTTCTTGTTATATTAGTCTTATTCATTATTTGATTATAATCTTTGAATAAGGTTGCAAAGCAACAATGATTTGCCTAAAATTTTGATGAATAGTGTTAAGAATGAGAGTAAGAAACAAAAAGGGTATGTTTGTAATTTTAATGCATTGTGCTAATCCAACCTAGTGGAACTTAACAATGTGGTTAAACCCTAACATCAATTAAATTTTGACCAAGTTTAGATCACCTAAAGATGGGATTAAGATGAGAAATTAAGGAAAGAAAAATAAGTGCAAAAGGGTAAAAAAAGGCTTTAAGACATTAATCGCCCTAAAGAGAGGGCTATGGATCCACATGTGGGGCCCACAAGGGAACCCATAAGAGATTTTGGGATGGATATTTTTCCATCAGAATTTTAGCTAAAACTTGTAAAGAAAAGGAGGAGAAAAGAAGTAGAATGAGGAAGAAGGGAAGAGTCTAGGGTTTGCTCGTGAAGCATTGGAACCTTAGTTTTCTATTCAACAAATTGTAAGGAACTCTATTCTTTAGCTTATAGTTGTTAGAGGCGGTCTTTTTTTTAACTCTTATTAATTCCTTGTTAATTGTAAGTTTTTTTAATCAATTATGCATACTTTGATTTACATCTAAAGTCCTCTTCATTTACTTGATATTGATTTGTTCCCAGCATCCTCTAGTATTTTATAGCTCTACCAAATTTTGTTCTTGAAATCATCTACATTTTTATGAAAGAAAAATTGTTGGAGACCTTTTCTCTATCTATTTTTATATAAGATCATATGTCTTATGGAAATGATAAGATTTGAATTCCTAGAAAAATGTTTTGTTATTGTTCTTGCAGGAAATTTCATTGAAACTTCATACTTACCCATACGAAACATGGAAATTGCGGTAGCAAAATAGCTTTTGGAACGAGAATGGATGTCAAATGGGAATGAAAAATAAGAAGAGAATTGAAACCCTTGGGTGAAAGATCCTAAACCTTTAGAGAATTTTACTACTCCTTGTATGGGTGAGAGAGAGTGGTCGTCTAGCTAGTAAGAAAATAGTCCAGGATTGTTAGTTTGTTTCCATAGACTCCATTTGTAATTGACTAAAACTTCCATGGCTTTACAATTAATAAAGAGGGTGGCATTCTAAAGGATGTTTTTCAATACATTTTGTGTTTAAAATGCTATTGGTTGATTGAAGACCTCCTGATTTTATATTCTATAAAAATACTACATTTTGAAAGATGACTTATTTTGAAATTTTATGATTTGATATTGATATTAAATGCTATCATAAAACCTTTAACAAATAGTTATAGTTATAGAGATCTACTGGGCATTTGTGCTCATTGCTTTATTATTTTGTAGGAGATTTCAGAGAGGAAGTGCCTTATGTTTAAAGTTCTTGTTTTTGTATGGCTTTTGTACCTATGAAATATTGGAAGTATTATTTTGATGTGCTAATCTGGATACTTTTGCTTATATGAAGCTTAGTAACTTCATTTGAAAATAGTTTGTATATTATGCTTGTATGTCGTGTAATGATAGTGAATTCTGTAACTTCCCCCTAAATTATATATTTATTGATAGCAAAGTTTGTAAAATTCCCCAAGCTATATGTAAACAATTTTGTATACCTTAGTTATATAAATTGTAGTTGACTTGAGTTAAAGTTATTCTCTAAATTTAAATGTTTTTTTATGTACATTGATTATAGATAGATAAAATGATTATTTAGGAAATCTATTTAGAATGTATAAATTGCATAAGTCTTGATATGGTTCTTATATCAAAGGATGTAAAAGTTTGTAATATGGAGATATATATACATATATAATGTTGATGAATACAAGATGTAAAAGAACATACAAACATGCCATTGATAGGTGGTGACTTTATTGATGAAATTAATATATTTCGATGCAATGTGTAAAATTAATCAATTCACCTAATACGAAGTTATAGTGCACATAAGTTCTACCAAAATAATAATATTGAAAATAATAATAATATGCAAGGCTTTATGAGCCTTCTTGGCCTTGGTCAATCAAAATCATGGCCAGTCATGCTCTTGGAAGTTGGGGCATGATACATTGGAGTGCTTGATGGGTTTATACAGTGCCTCCGACGATGGTATGCTCTGCAATGCCTTGCTGGCATCGCAATGCAGTGATAGAGTAGGGCCCTTTGTTCACATGAGAAATAGAACATCACCAAGTTACAAAACTAATAAACTACCATGGCACTCAAAACTCATATTGGAAAAGTCCCTACTCTAAAGTAGATGATGTAATATTAAATTGTGTGACCAAATATTTCATGTCTTTGAACTTTTATTATTTCTTCTAATTAAAATTTTTCTCTTTCTCGAAGTCATTATTAGATCATTTCTTTGCATTTTTGAAACTATACTTTTGCTTTTGTTTACTACCAAAAAAAAAATAAATAAAAAAACAGTGACTTCATTTGGAGGGATATAACCAAATTAGTCACATGAACTAGAGCTTTCTAAGTACATCTAATTATAAAATCTCTCCAATAGAAGATATGCTAAGAACCAGAAAAGTCAATCTCTACTAGGTTACAAGGACCCTTTATATAAAACTATAGACTACTTATTTTCAAACTCAAAATGATATATTCTTATTTAAAATGAAATTTTTCTAAACCAATGAAAATTTAGGCTAATTTTCGCTTTAATTATCTCATTATAATGCAAGGTATCTTTCCTAGTATGAATATTGCAGGGGTAATTAATTGGGACAACAATAAAATAAATAATAACTAATAGTATACAATCCTGGCGAGGAATGCGAATTCAGTTTTTATTATATTCAACTTTATGCCAACATTTTGAAGTGTGCCGAAAGCTTGGTGACCGGCCCGTGCATCTATCCACCAATCTTTGGAATATATCTGAGTTTTAGAACAAAGCCTAGTTTTTATATCCACTAGAATCAAATTTGTGGATGCATATGAATCCTTTATGAGTGATGCCAATGCTAGTACTAAATTAATGTCTACTTTTCTTTTAATCCCTAGGCTTCCTATGATTTAAAAACATTCAGAAACTTGGACCGCATTGTCAAATTTAAATGGCCAATCTTCCTGGCGTCTCAAGTAACTGCTGGCAGGGATTTTGGTATCATGCTCTTCTTTTTTGTACCAGTGCTTTGTTCCTTTATAGTGTCGAAGGAGTTGTCCTTGATATGGGTCTCTCCATGCGATCACTGAAAACAACGCCCCAGTTACAAATTTTCATTTATTTTATTTTGTTATATTTTAGTATAAGTTTTCAGTTTTATTAATTTATTATAAATAATATATTATATTATTATTTTCTAGATTTTATCAATTTCAAATATTTTATCTTATGTTTTGTATTTCTATTATATTTTTTAGCTGATTTACTACCAATGTTAGATTTTGATTTTTATATTTTCTAAATTTATTTTTTATATTTTGTGTCTGCTTTTGGTAATTCAATTTCTATCTACCTTCTTTCTTTGTATTTAGTTTTATTTATTAAATTTATTTATTTTTTATTACTTTACCGCATTTAAAGTAATGTAGTTTTAATTTATATTTATTTGTGAATTATTAAACTTGCATTATAAATAGGCACCTGAAATTCTTATCATCTAGTTTCATTAATCATAATGTTGCATTATCATTTGATATTGCATTAGATCACAGGTAAATTCTGATTATCGTTTTACCATTATGATTTGGAAAGAACATTATACTAAGAATTGAATGTACCATATGGGGTCATATTCTCTAGCCAAAAGCAGTAAATAGGAAGAATGTTGTCACACCCTAGATCCAAAAATTTGAGCTAGGGTGACAATTCATCGCATGCCAGGCATGCTAGGCGTCCCGAATTATGACACATAAATCAATATAAGATAATAATTATATATATTCAATGCAAATCCATAACTTAATACAAATCATAACTATAAGGTTTGGGCTACAAGCCCTACACACAAACACCACTGGGTTATATCAACATAATGGATCTAATTTATTTAATAAAAGCTCCATCTATCCCATAATTTCTTCTTCAGACTCGTGGCTCTGAAAAACATTAAAAGATTTACATGAGCTCACACTCAATAAATAAGCCTACTATAATATAATATGATCCATTAATCATTTCAAAATATTATCAAATCAAATTAGCTTTACAATAAAAAGCTTCCAATTTCAAATACACTTACCATATTATTAGAATATGCATATCATTTTCTCGAAGTAATTTTGGAAGCTAAATCATACAATAAATGCTAAAATATGTAATGTAACAAACCAATTATATTTATATAATCACTATTTCTTATGTGTCCCACGGTCCTACAATACCTAACTGGTATATCACTCTTAAATATCCCCTAAGAGGAAGGGTCCTGGTACCAGGATTATACCATGTATCAAAAATAATCACAACACACCCTACAGATATGTGTCCTCCACATATCTTTTCCTGTAGAGGTGGGTCCCGTATTACTTGGCATTTCACATCATTTCACATCATTCACATCATATGAGAACCGCAGCGACACATATAAGTATATCTCAATATCATCAACATATTTGCATGTAACACACCATGCATCAATACAAGCATAAGCTTCTCACATCACATATACAGTGGTTTGAATATTATTAACAATTGCATATAATTATCTCAATAGTACCAACATATTTTGCAAGGTCAAAGTAATTTTTTTCTTCATATTTGCATATACATATAAAGCCATTTCTTACAAAATATTACCAGCTGTAATAATCATAGCAAATACTTATTTGTATACTGATGGTACTATTACCAAATTAAATATCAAAATTCCATTTTCCTCATTTCATAATATGCATACATCTATAAATCCAAAGATTTATATATTCAATAATTTATGAAATCATGATAATTAGCTTACTTACATCAGTACGCTAATCCCAAACTGTAAACCAACAATTTGGACATCTGGGTACCTATAGCAACATTTTACACAATTAAGTCTCTAAAATTTAAATAATAAAGTGTCCCTTAAATTCTACCCAAACTAATCCTGGTCCCAACTTTGGGCTTGAATATTTCTTAATATATATGCCCAAATGGGGAAATAAAAATACCCCAAGAAACTAGGATCAACACTGATCTGGGGCATATTTTTATTTCTCTATTCTGGACCCAATACAGGGCCCAAAATATAGTCCAAAATGGCTCAGAGTCGGCCCAACAGGGCCCAAACTGAAACAGCCCAGACGGCCCACTGATCTCTTCTTCCCCGCTCTGCTCCCCTGTTTCACCCGAAACAGGGGGAAACTATGCCGGCGGCTAGGGCCACTGCCGGCCTCTCCCCGGGGTGGCCCGGCCATCGACGATTGGCCCGAAGCCGACCTTCGTCGTGGTTGAACTCCCCCCTCTCTCTCTCCCTCTCTCTCTCTTTCTCTCTTTCATTCCGCCGCAACATGATATTGTGCCAGCGGCACGGCCGGCCACCATGGCCGATCGGACCTCCATCGAATGCATGCCCTGGGCCGGTGGAGGCCACTGGTAGCTGCCCAGGCCCAGCGAGGCGATGAGCATGCCGCTGGGCCTGAACCAACAGCGAGAGCCGGTTACCAACAGCGGGAGTCGGTAACCGGCTCCCGCCTAGGAGGCCCTCTCCTTCCTCTCTCTCACCTTCGGTACCCCACCGGATGCCGTCTCCAGTGCCGGTGGGGCCGCCGGCCAAGGCTCAGGCCCGGCGAGGTGATAGATACGCCACCGGGCCTAAACCAAGATCGAGACAGGCCGCTATGGCCACAAATCAATCGCGGGCACTCTCTCCTCTGTATCTCTCTCTCTCGCTCGATTTCCTTCCTAATTCTCTCTCTCTCTCTCTCTGGCATTAGGAGGAAGCTTGGGCTGAGAATTACCTAGAGAAGACATGCGCAAGGATGAAGGAGAGAGTCACCCTCAATCTCCTTTAAGCACCCTTGCAACGCCTCGGATCAAGGTGGGGTTGGGAACCCAAATGCTACGCCGAGAGCGTAAGTGTCAGTAGGAAAAATCCCACTGTCAAGACCCCGGGTTCACATGAACGAGGTATTACATTCTTCCCTCTTTATAAAATTTTGGCCTCGAAATTGATACACTTCCATTAAAATATAGAATCCAAATTTTCTATCCCATAATCAACTAGATTTTATTCAAAAGTCAACAGTCATCGATACATTATTTATCTATATTATGATACAAATAATTGTGGATATTTCTTTTTCATTTCCTCCTTAAGTTCCCAAATAGCCTTCCTCTCGGAATGATTACTTCACTGAACCTTGACATAAGGGATGGTACGCCGTCTCAGAACTTGATCCTTGTGGTCCACGACACGCACAGGATGCTCCTAATATGATAAATCTTTCTTCAACTGTAAAGGTTCATACTCTATTACATGGCTGGGGTCAGGAATATACCTCCTCAATCTTGAAGATATGAAATACATTGAACACTCCAAAAAGTAATGAAGGCAGTGCTAAGCTATAAGCTGCCACCTTATTTTGATCAAAATCTCAAATGGCCTAATGTATTGTGGGCTCAAAATACCTCTAACACAAATCTCATCACATCATTGGTTAGTAAAACTTCCAAATAATCTTCAACCTGAAATTTTAAATCTTTCTGTTTGACATCAACATAACTTTTCTATTAACTTTGAGCTACATGAGCTGCTTTAAATAACGATACGTTTTTATAGTTGCTAAACCATCCAAAATTTTCCCTCTCTCACATCATCTCAATAAAAGAAAATCTACACCTTATATCATAGACAATTGAAATGAATCCATTTGAATGTTGGCTTGATAACCATTAAAATAAGCAATTTCACTAAGGATAAGAAGCTATACCAAGCACCTCCTAAATCTATCATATAGGCTCATAGTATATCATCTAAAATCTAATTGGTTTCTGCAGTTTGTCCATCTATTTGAGGATGAAAGGCTGGATTGAAATTCAGCTTAATCCACTAAGCTTTATGAAGACATCATTAAATTAGAAGAGTAAGACAAATGGATACAAACTCAATTTACTCAGTTTACTACTAAACCAGAAACAAATATTAAAATTTTTATCATGCTAGAATTTCATCCTCGAAATTAAATGCCCACTAATTTTTGTACCATTATAGATACTCACTAGCGAACTTTTATTTCATTCCCAATTACCCAAATGACGTATCCAACTTCAACAATTAATTTGATCTTTCTACCAAATAAAATTGAATTTCTTAAGAAGTATTTCTTTTATGCCATCCTTTTTTTATAAAAAAAATACCTTAACTTCTCACAACATAATCATCATAAATATCATAGAGTCCATCACATATATTATGTCATCCATTCTTAAGGTTAATAACATATCAGTTACTCTTAATTCCTTGATAAGACAGTTCTAAATTCTTGTGAATTAGATATAAGATAGTTTTCTTCCCATGCTCTCTCAACTCTTGAATAGTTGAATGTACTATTAATCATTACGACACTTGTTTCAATCATCATAACATACTTGGTTTCACTCTTGAATACTTCAAGCTAACATCAATGAACATTATGCCAATCATTTAGGACATCTTTCATAATTATCATAATTAACTATTTTATTTTTTTTTTTTTAAATAATAGTGCCATCATTAATCATCGGTATAATTATTTTATCTCCTTCATATTTATCAGTAATTACCATCATAACCAATCTATTTCACTTGAATAGATCAGTATATTCTCAATAAATATTGTAATTTAAATGATTCAAATCCTTAAATCAATTATTTTATTTTCAATGACTATCAAAATCACCTAAAAATTGTGTTGGTTTTATAGATTATGCAATGTCTCATGCCATATCATGGCTAACTAATTTAAACCCTTTGAATATCTCAAAATGACCTCACTAATCTAGCTTAGATGGATACATGACTTATAAGGTCTATAAAGATTGAAAATGCACTTACCATCCAAAAGATATAATTAGAAAATTATAGTAATCTCTTTATGATTTGAAAGTGATATTAAATGTATCCTTAACCATAATACATAATTGATAATAATCTAAAATAAAATCATCTCCCTCTTTTTTTTCTTAAAAAGATTCATGCCACTTATGGCTGATTGATAATTTATACATCCTCGAGAAAGATATCTATATAGGAACTATGAAGAAAGGTACAATAAGTAGGCACGATAAATTAATGAATAGATGTCTTGATTTAGAAATCTATTAACAGATGAAAATCCTCATGAAATTCTTTATCAGTGAAATTTATCTTATTCTTCTTACTGCTAAGATCTTTCACTTTCTACCATCAAAATATTTGATCATTTATAGCCAAAATCGGTTCTAAAGATTAATAGAGTCTACTACTCTCAAAAACTTAAACAGTAATTGTCTCAGAATTTAAAATTTTATATTCTTCCTAAATGGTCCATCATGATATAATATGCAGTCGATTATTTCATTAACATCAGCATCAACCATCTCCATATCTAGCAAAATAACAATCAGTTTCAATCAAGCAATATCCATAATAAAAGTTCTTAGTAAAATTCACGATATATCTTATTCATCGAGACTCAAATTCAATTTTTTTAAAGTACTCAATTATAATTGATCAAAAACATGTAGTTAACTATTTTATTAACAAAATATCATCAATATTAATCATCTCTATAACTAGTAGATTAGCTCATAATATTAAACTTACAATATCAACAATGTAAGTTCTGCAAATAAAAATTCATTGTATACATCCACATTCAAGTTCAAATTTAATAACTCAAAATCCAAATATCTAACTCAATTGCAATATGGATATAATGATGTTATCTTTGTCATATTAGTCCTCAATTGTAATTTTTAACTACTATATTATATTCCATATATTCATCTATTTTTTATTGCATATTCAATTAAAGTTTCATCTACCCATATTATTTAAAGATCTAAAATTACTACGAGCCATTTCCAACAAGTTGACGAAGCTAAAACCTCTAGAAGCCCCTTGGCCTCCCCACTGATCAAGGTCACCAGCCTAGGAGTCCCACAATATATCATTGGCTTCTGGTGCGATGGTTCATTCTTATTTCCTATCAAATTCATATTTCAATTAATATCTTCATAAACTTTAAATTTCAGGCTTTCAAAGCACAATTCCTGAAATTCCTTTAAAGTTATAATTATCTCAATGTCACTTAGTATTTTGTCTAGAATATCATCATGTATGTGTCCCTAAGGTCAAAACCTAGGCTCTGATACCATAAAAGCTGTCACACCCCAGATCCAAAAATTTGAGCTAGGTTGACAACCCGCCGCATGCCAGGCATGCAAGGCATCCCGAATTATGACACATAAATTAATATAAGGCAATAATTATATATATTCAATCCAAATTCATAACTTAATACAAATCATAACTATAAGGTTGGGCTACAAACCCTACACACAAACGCCACTGGGTTACATCAACATAATGGATCCAATTGATTTAATAAAAGCTCCATCTACCCCATAATTCATTCTTCAGACTTGTGGCTCTGAAAAACATTGTGAGATTTACATGAGTTCACACTCAATAAGTAAGCCTAGTATAATATAATATGATCCATTAATCATTTCAAAATATTATCAAATCAAATCAACTTTACAATAAAAGCTTCCAATTTCAAATACACTTGTCATATTATCAGAATATGCATATCATTTTCTCAAAGTAATTTTGGAAGCTAAATCATACAATAAATGCCAAAATATGCAATGTAACAAACCCACTGTATTTATATAATCACTATTTCTTATGTGTTCCACGGCCCTACAACACCCAACTGGTGTATCACTCTTAAATGTCCTCTAAGAGAAAGGATCCTGGTACCAGCGTTATGCCATGTAACAAAAATAATTACAACACACCCTACAGATATGTGTCCTCCATATATCTTCCTTTGTGAAGGTGGGTTCCGTGTTACTTGGCATTTCACATCATTTCACATCATTCACATCATATAAGAACCGCGACGACATATATAAGTATATCTCAATATCATCATCATATTTGCATGTAACACGTCATGCATCAATATAAGTATAAGCTTCTCGCATCACATATACAGTAGTTTGAATATGATTAGAAATTGCATATAATTATCTCAATAGTACCAATATATTTTGCAAGATCAAAGTAATCATATTCTTCGTATTTGCATATACATATAAAGCCATTTTTTGCAAAATATAACCAGTTGTAATAATCATAGCAAATACTTATTTGTATACTCATGGTACTATTACCAAATTAAATATCAAAATTTTATTTTCCTCATTTCATAATATGCATATAGCTATAAATCAAAAGACTTATTTATTAAATAATTTAGGAAATCATGATAATTAGCTTACTTACCTCAGTACGCTAATCCCAAACTGTAAACCAGTAATTTGGACATCTGGGTACCTACAGCATCATTTTACACAATTAAGTCTCTAAAATTTGAATAATAAAGTGTCCCTTAAATTCTACCCAAACTAATCTTAGGCTCAACTTTGGGCCTGAATTTTCTCAATATATGCCCAAATGGAGAAATAAAAATACCTCAAGAAACTAGGATCAACACTGATCCGAGCTATATTTTTATTTCTCCATTTTCGGTCCAATATAGGGCCCAAAACACAGTCTAAAAATGGCTCGGAGTTGGCCCAACAGGGCCCAAACTGAAACAGCCCAGACGGCCCACTGATCTCTTCTTCCCCGCTCAGCTCCCCTGTTTCATCCGAAACAGAGGGAAACTATGCTAGCAGCTAGGGCCGCCGCCGGCCTCTCTCCGGGGTGGCCCGGCCGCCGATGACCAGCCTAGAGCCGATCGCCATCGCGGCCGAACTCCCCCCCTCTCTCTCTCCCTCTTTCTCTCTCTTTCTCTTTCATTCTGCTGCAACATGATATTGTGCCGGCGGCACGGCCAGCCACCACGGCCGGTTGGACCTCCATGGATGCACGCCCCGCGCCGGTGGAGGCTACTGGAAGCCGCCCAGGCCTGGCGAGACGGCGAGCACGCCGCCAGGCTTGAATCAATAGTGGAAGCCGATTTGGCTCTCGCCCAGGAGAAGGGCCTCCGACCCTCTCCTCCCTCTCTCTCACCTCCAGTACCCCATCGGAAGCCATCTCCAATGCCGGTGGGGCCACCCGCCAAGGCTCAGGCCCGGCAAGGCGACGGGCGCGCCGCCGAACCCGAATCAAGGTTGAGATAGGCCGCCATGGCCACAGATCGATCGTGGGCGCTCTCTCACTCACTCTCTGTCTCTCTCTCTCTCTCTCTCTCGCGCTCGATTTCCTCCCTAACTCTCTCTCTGGCATTAGGAGGAAGCTTGGGTAGAGAATTACCTGGAGAAGACGTGCACGAGGATGAAGGAGAGAGTCACCCTCAATCTCCTTTAAGCACCCTCGCGACGCCTCAGATCAAGGGGGGTCAGGAACCCAAACGCTACGTCGAGAGCGTAAGCGTCAGTAGGAAAAATCCCACTGTTAAGACCCTGGGTTCACACAAACCGGGTATTACAAATGCCATCTTATTATAGTAACTTAATTATATTGTATTCCTGAAACATACCATTCTAGATGTTAACATTTAACCAAAAAAGAAAAACATATGGCATGACTTTCCATCCTTTAGCGACCAGACAATGAGGTAACAGGATAGGTATTGGATGAAGATGCAAGATTACACAAGTCTCCTGTTGGAGGAAAATATACTGGCACCGGCATCGTGCAAGGCAAACTTGGTAGTGGAGCATCACATTTAAGGACATGAATTGCTTTCCTTATTGAGGGCCTAAAATTATAGGCTGGATGGGCGCACCATAGTCCCACGATCATCAAGCGTTCCATTTGCTGCTCATCAAACTTCAATTTTAATCTCTTATCTACCGCAGTCAAACACATCCCTTTTCCATAGAGTTTCCACACCCATTCTACCAATTTCACTTCATCACCCCTCTTTTTTCTTGCTTCAAGTGGCTTTCTACCGCATGCTATTTCCAATATAACAACTCCGAAGCTATAGACATCAGACTCTTTGCTAGCTTTTCCTGCAAGATATTATGCTATACTATTTAGATAAAAAAATATGATTTCTCATTTTCTGTTTAATTTCATGGAAAATAGTAACATTTCCTTTTGATGGTTTGATATCTTAAGAAATGCAGGACAAAAATTTTGCAAGAGATTTTAGGCAAAGAATGTTTCACAAGCGATTCATATCTCTCATTGAGTCCAAATAACTATGAAATAAAATGTTTCACATGCAATTCTCGCACACATGTGAGAATGAAATCATAATTCAGGTAAATCTGCTTGAGGTCTTGCCTCATGTTGCATTAGAGGTGTGGAAGAAATGATATAAAATATGAAGGTTTGAGGGCATGCATTATTACAGTGTATTCGATCATAATAAAAGCTATCCTTATATGAACGAGTTATTTCCGTGTTCTATTTGTGTCCCTGGTGTTGGGTTCTGGTGTTTTGGTTTTGAGGTTTGATCCCAAAATCTAACACCTCCAGCTTGTTCCTCTAGATAGTAATTAAAAGTTATGAAGAAATAAAGGACATTTATTCAGAGAAATAAATAGTAATTTGAAGGTCAAATAACAACATTAAGAGTTAATTTGTTGTATACTAGGAAAAATAAAGTTGCACATGAGGAGTGAGTTTAGGATGGTTTCTAATTGAATGAGTCTTCTAATACAAAACTATGGTAGTTGAGCATGTTTGTACATAGCTAGCAAATCAAAAACTTAAATAAAAAAATTATTTTCATGTTTTTTCATTTCCTATCTTTTTGTGGTCCAAGTTGTCTTTAACCAAAAAAAATGAAATTAAGAAATTCTAATATTTTTTGGATAAAACTTTAACCTTATTTGCCTGAGGGAATATGACATCTTTTTTCTTTTTTTTTTTCTTATTTAATTGGTGAATGGAAGAAGAGTCAAACTACCTTATTATAAGTCGGAACATAGAATCCAGGCAAACCAAGTCAAAAAGCTCAAATTTCGCTGTTGGAGGGTCGAAAGTTGCTGTGCTTCTACCCAAGGGTGGAAGATAATATAATCACCCAAGTCAAGTATTCAATTATTCAATTCAAGTATTCAGTCATTATTAGACCTTCCCGGAAAATTCGTAGTGGACTTCCAACCGCTTCCCTCTGCCCCACTCTGGTGTTAAGATCTCATTTTTATTCTTTCTCTAGTTGTCACGAATTTGTGTCGAAACTTCATGGTTTACTTGCACAACGATAGTGCCAACCATGAATTTGTGAATAACAATTGATGGCGCAAGTTTGTAATAATTTAATTATTAGTTTGAATTTGCTGCATTGAAGGCAGGATATTCAACATCCCATGCATGCATGCAGGAAACTCAACTAGTCAATTCATTGGCGAGATACATGAAAACTTTGAATAAGTTCGGCCTATGTTGATTTTCCGTACTATAGACTCAGTCAAATTATTCCAACTCTAAAATCTATGGTAGTTGAGCATGTCCGTACATAGGTAGCAAATCAAAAACTTAAATAAAAAAATTATTTTCATGTTTTTTCATTTCCTATCTTTTTGTGGTCCAAGTTGTCATTAACCAAAAAAAATGAAAATAAGAAATTCTGATTTTTTTTGGATAAAATTTTAACCTTAATTGCTGAGGGAAAATGTGAGAATCTTTTTTACTTTTTTTTCTTATTTAATTGGTGAATGGAAGAAAAAAAATTATGTGCAAAGTTTGCACATATTTTTCTTTTTTCATCAAAAAAATAAGCCACTTTCACATGGTATATGTTATTTGCAAATGATATAGTGTTGATTGATGAAACTAAATATGGAGTAAATGCTAAGTTAGATATTTGAAGAAAGGCTTTAGAATATAAAGGTTTTAAGATTAGTAGAACTAAAACTGAATACATGAAATGTAATTTTATTGGGAGTAGAAATATAAATGAAGAAACAGTGAAGATTGCAAGCCAAGAAGGTGAAATAGGTGAAGATGTGAATTATAGAGTTAAAGCAGGATGGAGTAAGTGGAGGAGTGCTTCAGAAGTATTATATGATCGGCGCATCCCATAAAAATTGAAAAAAAAATTCTATAAAATCGCTATTAGGCCGGCTATGCTATATGAAATAGAGTGTTGGGCAATATCGAAATAACATATGAATAAATTAAGTATGATAAAAATGTGTATGTTAAGATGGATATGTGGTAAAACTTTAAAAGATAGAATTAGAAATAAACATATAAGAGAAATGATAGGAGTAGCCCCAATTGAAGATAAAATGAGAGAAAATTGATTATGGTGGTTTGGACATATACAACATAGACATTTAGATGCTAGAAAAAGTAATTTTTTTAATAATCCATGGTAAGGATAAAGGTAGAGGTAGACCTAAACTACATGAATAAAATAATTAAAAAATATATTACTATTTATAATTTCAATGTCGATTTGGTCCTGAATAGAGTAGAGTGGAGGAAGCAGATTCATGTAGTCGATCCCATGTAATTGGGAAAAGGCTTAGATGAGTTGAGTTGAGTTGTATATATATATATATATTGAGAAAAAAGGGGAAGCACCAGAGCCAACAAACAAGTATCAACCTCCAATCCCACCAATACAAATGCAAAACGTGGAGCCAATTCTGAGCGGCTTGGGCCTACTTGTTGTCCTACAACGAAAAGACTTGCAGCAAGTGCGCACTAGACGAATAAATTGACTGCACACCCATACTATCATGCATGCCGAAGTTCAATAGATCTTGATGCGCATTCATGCATGATGACATGAATGCCTGACTAATCTGCATGCTCAGTATGGGCCTACTGTACCATGGTCCAGCAAGATTTTTCCATCCCACCAAACATGCGGTACAACAGGATTTTTCCAATCCCACCAAACACAAAACCAATGTTATAGTTACTCAGAAAATCACTCAAAAAATGTCACTCAGCTGTTTTGCACTGTTGCACCGTATCCTGCTTCAAAACATGGCGCAGATTCAAAGCGAGTCATGAGAACACAACACGCCGAGCGACTTTTTGAGTTACATTTCTGGGTCACTAAAACAGTGTCGAAAAAAAAAAAAAGTTTAAAACAATTAAAATGCCTTGTCCTTTCGTTTTCTTAAAGATAACAAGATCCATTGGAATGCAATATAACATTTTATATTTGACGTACCTGTGTTAGAATATTCAGGCGACATATATCCCATGGTGCCCATCAAAACGGTTGTTTGTGGATCGGAATCATGGTCAATGAGCCTCGCCAATCCAAAATCACCAAGCTTAGCGTTGAACTCTGAATCCAACATCACATTGCTTGGCTTCACATCCCTGTGGACGACACATTGCTCCCACTCTTCATGAAGGTAGAGCAATGCTGAGGCCAGCCCCAGAGCAATCTTGTACCTCTCCGGCCATGCAAGAAATCCATCTATGCTGTATAGATGGTAATCCAGGCTTCGATTCGGCATATACTCGTAGACAAGCAACAAGTCATCCCTTTGGTGACAGTAACCAATAAGCTGCACAAGATTGCGATGCCTTAATTGGCTGATGATCGTGATTTCAGATATATACTCCTTCCTCCCTTGCTTAGAATCTCTTGAGATCTTTTTAATGGCTACTTCAGGCTGTGAGTCATAGAAGACTCCCCTGTAAACCTCCCCAAATCCTCCTTGTCCGAGTTTCCTCTCCACTGCAAAATTATTGGTTGCGTTTGCAAGTACGCTATAAGGAAATCTCCTCGGTCCACTGGCTCTCTGCACTGCATCACTGACTAAAATATCAATAGCCATATCTTCTTCTTCTTCATCATCTTCTTCCGTCTCTCTACTAGCCTTCTTACACAAGTATTGCCTGATAAATGGCACCGAACATAACCCACATAATAATAGAACTCCAGCAGCAATAGCAAGACCCAAGACCATAAATTTTTATGTCTGGGTCTAGGATCCATGGAGGAGCTGAAACTCCAAGAGAGGATTCTGTGTGTCTCAGTTTCATTTCCTGTGGCAGCTGAGAAGCCAATGGCAACAGTTGCTGGCAGGACTTCCGTCAAGTTAACATGATAAGAGAGATTCCAACGCATCCTAGGATCTGAGGAATTGCTGAGGAAGACGGTCAAATTTCCAGCGCCAGCACTGTAACTGATGGATGCATCGAATTTGTTGCCTCGTCTGAGGCTAGCATTCAAGTCCACATGCTCAACAGAGACAATCCTGTTGATGTCGATTCCTATGTGATCGGCACTCGAATCGTGATACTCGGGGTTTAGGAAGGTATCGAACTCAACAGCAACAGTCCGCCTCGGCAACGTCAGATTAGCTCCAGAACGTTCAAATAGCCCAAGAGCCCCACCATTTGAACTACTATCGGAGTCATTCTCGTAAGGGAATGAGGAGAGGAAGAAGGCAATCCCATCGGCGCTTATCGATTTATTCAAGCCATCAATTATGAATGAAAAATTTGTAGTGAAGTCGGCAAGCTTACCTGAATCTTCGTCCCAGAGGAACTGGTTCATCATATACAACGCTGCCGGTGCTATTTAAAATGGAAGAGTCGATTTGGTTCCTGGTGAGCTGGATTTCTCCGTTGCGAAAGAATGCGTCGCCGTGGGTGGTTAGGCCTTCTGAGGGATAGAATCTAGAGTAGTCGAAGGAGAGTGCGTGGGTCATCATGCACGCCAGCTGAAAGAGGAGGAAGAAGAGTTGGATGGGTGGAGGAAGAGATCTGGAGCTGCTGAGGATCATGGTTGGAAGGAGAAGCGTTGCTATTTGGTGGTTCCTAAACTCACACCTCGCCTTCCCCAAAGGCCATCAATATTCTCATCAGGATTCTTCTTTCATGGTTCAGACTACTTTGGTATTTACAACCACAGCCTTCTGTCACCGATAAGGCGTTAACAAGTATAAATTGCAAAAGAAATATCGTAGAAGTCAGGTTGCAAAAATAATAAGATGACAAACGACACCTTAACGAATTTTTCCTGCTGGACGGCAAATTCCAGGTTCGGCGGCTGAAGATAAGGCTGTTCCTTCCTTGAAACGGAATGCTAGGCAGGTCGTAACCACGCAAGAATATCAATTTTTATTTTATTTTTAAATTTTTGGCTAGAGATATAGAGGCCTCATATCTCTCTTGCGTTTTTTTTTTTTTCATGGTTTTGCAACTGAATCAGACCTAATATTTGAACCGGTACAACCGGAACGGTCGTCAATCCGATCCAATTTAATTTATTATTAAGGTTAACTTCTATATAACCTAATAAAAATTAAAAAATTCATTGAATCGATAGGCATATTTTTTTCATGGTTTTGAAAACTTAATCGGACCGATTGGTTGAACCGATTCAACCTGTTGCCGCCGGGATCCGTCCTCCGACTCGGGCGCGGTCGATCTCCAGGAAGAGGGGGGGCGGACCTGCACAAGAAGTCCATACGCGGGGGGATGCTGGGAGTGGCCCTCCGCGGAACACCCTCCGACGCTCAAGTCAGTAGAGAAGAAATCGGCGATCAACCAGACAATGGGGAGGTGGATCTCTCCGGAAAGCCTCTCCAGGGGCGGCCAATCGGTAGCTCCAGAGGGCAGGAGCACCGACGAACTGCCGGAGAGAGAGAGAGAGAGCAGTGGGGGTGCCTGTGCAAGAAGATGTGTGTATAGAGAGAGGCGCCCGCGTAAGGAGATGCGTACCTGAGGGAATCTGGGGGTGTCCAATTTATAGACTGTCACCTGGACCTTGAGCGTCTTCTGGAAGGTTCAGAGGTTGTTGGAACACGGAGGTGGATAGAATCAGGCCGTTGTGGGGCCATGGAATCCGTATCCTGTTTGTTAGGGGATCGACGGCTGGGAGAGCACCTTGATGTTTCGAGATCCGGTCGAGTAGACCTGGGGCGGTTACGATAGGTTTTAGGCCATGCCTCGACATGACCCCTTGCCTAGGGTGCTGTTTGGGTAAGCCTGGGCTCTCCCGCGCCAGGTTCCGCGGAGGTATGTATTAGGTCGCTCGATGAAGCCGAGCTACGGAGGCTCGAAAGGGCCGAGCTATGGAAGCCCGGAAGGACCGAGCTATGGAAGCCCGGAAGGGGCCGAGCTACGGAAGCCCGGAATGGCCGAGCTACGAAAGCCCGGAAAGGCCGAGCTATGGAAGCCCGGAAGGGGCCGATCTACGGAAACCCGGAAAGGCCGAGCTATGGAAGCCCGGAAGGGCCGAGCTACGGAAGCCCGGAAGTGCTGAGCTACGGAAGCTCGGAAGGGGCCGAGCTATGGAAGCCCGGAAGGGGCCGAGCTACGGAAGCCCGGAAGGGCCGAGCTACGGGAGCCCGGGGAAGACGGAGGGAGGAGGTTAGCCTTAGCCGTCTCGCACGGATATTAATGTAATGACGATTTTACCCCCCAACACATGCCCTCCACTCTCTAGTTCGAAGCGTAGGTTCGGGCATAGGGAGTACAAGTCCGAATGGCGTGTCCCGGATGGGACGTCTTGGTTTAGATAGCTCATGCAATGATGCCCTAATTAATGCTACAGGGTCGTGCTGCCCTCGGGGCTAAGGCTCTGTCGAAAATGACGGTTGGGATTACGCCACGTCGTGAATCCCGATCGATCGGGTGTTTGTCGAGGCGATTTCGGACGCCTCGGGTGAGACGCCCTATCCTCTCAAGGCGGCTTCCTTGGCGGGGAAGCGAAGTGACAGCCGCACTGTGTATATATATATGCGCGCATGCTCTCGGCGTCCTCTCGTCTTACTTTCAGAAGAGTTCTGGCCTTTCATCTTCTTCGACGCTCATCGTTTTCGTTTGGTACTTCTTTCAATCGAGATGGCGATGAGCCCCGACGACGTGGCCTCAGAAATCGTTGCCGAGGATTTGGGGAGGATTTACCAGTGGTATGGCATGCCCCCGGATATCGTTCTGCGGGCGCCAGAATCCGGAGATAGAGTTACTCGGGATTTAGAGTCTGGGGTTTTTGTTTATGAAGATAGTTTGAAGGTGGGTCTCTGTTTTCCTCTCCACCCCTTGGTGAAGGAAATCATGACCCACTATAATATCTGCCCGTCAATGGTGGCTCCAAACAGCTGGCGGAACATTGTCGGGTTCATCTCGATGTGCCACCAGATTCAAATCGTCGCTACTCTCCCCCTTTTCCGCACCTGCTACCACTTGATTCCTGGGAGGAAATCAGAGTGGCCCTACATCGGGCCCCGAAGATCTTTCAACGTCATTGCGGATAAGCCATCTTCCATCAAGGGGTGGAAGAGTCGGTTCGTTATCGCAGAGGGGAATATCGGTTTCGGTTTCCCTCGAAGATGGGGAGATTTCGTGAGGGATGTGGAGACGCATCCGGTTTTGTCGGCGCAGGAGGAGAGGGACTTGGACGTCCTTCATAATGGACAGGTGTTTTCGGCCAACGACTTGCTATCGGAGGGGGCCCTTTTCGCAGTAGGGCTCAGCCCCCTGGACCCGCAAGGTGAATCTTCTCTTTTAAATTTTTGCTGTGCGTTTTCTCGATGAATGTGTTTGGATCTGATTGTGTATGTCTTGTTCCTTCAGCCCAGAGATCGGCTTTGACGAGCCTCTCCAAGAGGAAGAGAGGAAAGCGCCCCGGGAGAGCAGTGGCGCGGATAGTGGCAGGCCCGAGAAAAGGGCTCACATCTCCGCAGGAAGCTCGCCAGGCGCCGTTACAGTTACGGCAGAAGCGCCGGGGGCGAAGGAGGATTCGGGGAGAGCGGTTGTGGCCCCCGGCCCTTCCGTGTTGAAATATCAGACAGTTCGTACGAGGCTCCATTGGCTCGTTTGACCGCGTCCCCTCGAAAGAGGAACCACCGACGGATTTGGTGGAGGTGGTCATCGCCGAGGAGCCTACTATCCCCGCGGGATCGCCATCGGCTCCGGCAGGAGAGGGAGAGGTGGCAGCCGCAGCCGGGGAGGTTCAGGGGGAGCCCTCTCTCGATCTCTCTGTGGCGGAATCTGGTAGTAGTGAGGCAGGTCAAACCGAGGCTTCGAGGGAGCCTGCAGAGGAGATGCAAGTGGTAGGACGGGCCGAGACCCCGGGGGGCCCAGTGGCGGAGACACAGATGGTGGTAACCGGGGAAGGTGCGTCAAAGGAGAAGACGCGGCAAGGCGGGAGCTCTGCGTTGGGAGCTCCCTCGAAAAAGGTTTTGGGAAGGATGGCGCTTGGGCTAGCCGAATTATCCGAAGAAGTCCAAGCCAGGGCCTTGACAGAGGAGGCTGGGAAATTGGGGCCTCTCAGGCGAAGGTTGCCCAGGTCGGTCCCTCAGGCAGGGACGGTCAGCCCAGTAGTTCGAGCGCTGGTGTTGAGGAGACGTTTTCTACCTTAATGAGGTCGGCCTTGCACCCAGGTGCAGACCCTTCGGCGGACAAGTTCGCAGACTTGGAGCTGGTCGATGCCGCGTTCGGTTAGCAAGGCGTGGCCGAGAGTATCCATCTCCTTCCCGACATCGATAATACGACCCTGATGAGGATGACTCGGGCCTATGCCTCGCGGGTAAGTTATTTCTTTTGTACGGTAGATGTCTCTTGAGTAACCCCATCGTGGGTTTTTATTCATCTTTTGTCTCGTAGAGCGTTTTGCTTTCTCGGGCGATGTGCTGGCGTCTGAGTTTGGCGACAGGGGCCAGCATTCAGGCCAGGAAGGATAATGCCGAGCTTCGATCACGACTGAAAGTGTTTGAGAAATTCGAGGAGCTTATGGATATGACAGATAGGAGCCTGAAGGGAATAAGGGTGGCACACCAGGTCGCTCTGGCCGAGGTATCCAAGCAGAAGCGTAGGGTGGAGGAGTTGCAGGAACTCCTGGCGAAGAATGACAACGCGTGCTTGGAGCTAGCCAGAATCAAGTCGAAACATTCCGCGGAGGTGAAGGCGATGCGGAGAGAACATAGCGAGAGTATGGATCGGCTGGGGAAGGAAGCTGCCGATGAGAGGAAGCGTTTGGTTAGGATGCTCGAGGAGGTGGAGGATCGACTGAAGCGCCGCGACAGTGAAATTGCTCATTTGAAGGAGGGCGCTAAATGGCAACAAGGGGTGATAGCTCGAGTGAACGACGAACTGTCCCAAGCCCAGGAGGTAATCGGAGCCAAGCAGTTGAGGATCAACAATCTGCAAGAGAGAGTCGAGCTGGTCGAGGCTGATAGGACAAGAGCCAGGGGCGAGGCTGAGGAGTTGGCCAAGAGGTTAGCCAGACGAGAGGAGGAGGTACGATCTCATTTCCTCCCCCTTTTTTTAGCTTTTTCTACTGGTCTCTCGTGATGCCGACTTACTTTGGCTTTCTCAGATGGTGAAGTTGGAGTTAGAGGTTCGGGCTCTTCAAAGCGAGCTTGTTGTCATTGTTATGTAGGGGGTGCAAAGGTGTTCCGCTCGTCCTTAGACGAGGATCCCATGCTGCCCGAACCAATCGAGGTTCGCGCGCGGCGGTTCAGAGACCATTCGGCGAAACATGCTCCCTATTCTGGTCAGAAGCCTGATATTTTGTGCTTCGCTTTTACCGGAGCCCGGTTTATCGTGGATCGGCTTTGGCCGAGTTTTGGAGATAATTGACTTGGCCCAGCGTGAATGTGGGCCACAGCGTCAGGCCCACGCGGCGCTTGGTAAGGGGCGCCATAGCGTCGGGCCCACGCAGCGCTTGGTAAGGGGCGCCACAGGTAAGGGAGTAACTCAGTTGTGAATGTGGGCCACAGCGTCAGGCCCACGCGGCGCTTGGTAAGGGGCGCCAGGGCGGAACGAGCGGTATATCGTTACGCTTTTTTTTTTTTTTTGGTGTTGCTACTCTTCCCGAGGGGATAGGTTATTGGCCGAATGCCGGACTTCCGCGTTCCTCGAGGAAGAGACCAGCATTAAGAGGCTCGGGGAAGCGCCAAATGCATTTATTGCGAGGGCAGACAGATCGGAAAATGTTCTGCTTGGGGAATTCCCGAACAAACTGCTCGCGCTTACCGACCTCGCTCGGGATGGAGCGCGACGCTTTGGATTTCGCAGGCACTAAAATGGCGACACATGGCGAGTTCTTATGGGTCAGTGGTTACAGCGTGACCGATAGAGATACCTGCCTGGCGAGTATAAATATGACCGAGGGGCATCGGTTTCGGCCATCCCTCGGTTTAAGTTCCGAAAAAATGGCCTATCCAGGGCGATCATCAGACGAGTTGCGTTCCTCGCTCGACAGCCTGCTGCGTTCGGAGGGGAGGCGTACCTCCATTACTATCGATGGTTTGGGATTGGCGTCGACTCACGAGCAATCAACAGCTCGTAAGGGTCGTCGAAGAGTACATGGATGTGCTCAAGGGAGGCTGAGGCCCAGCGCCGGGTGGTGGACCGGCAAAAAGAGGAGATCGCGTCCCTTCGTCGGCAAGTGGCCGACCTGACGGAGCGCCTGGAGGAACTGCTAGCCCCCGGGAGTGACTCCGGATTCTGATTTAGGGCCGTTCTTCCTGTCTTTTGTAGTCCTCTTTTTCTAAATGAAAAATGGATCTTGCTTTGGAAGTCCTCTTCTTCAAGGATTTATGGCCTTGATCCGTGTGATGAATTTAGGGTGTTGGCGTGGCCTCATCGTTTTTGTGCATTGATATAGACGCTTTGAACGACGGGTTATAGGGGCGTTACCCAAAGGTTTTAGTAGCAGAGGGGGATCTCCTAGCTCTGTTTGGGGCCTCTGGCCGATTATGCGGGGCTCAATGGCCTCTAAAAAGGGGTTTGCCAATGGTGGCTTCTTTTTGTGCATCGACGGCTTTTGCTTAACGCGCTCGTTTTTAAACCGGACGAAGTCCTTCGGGGACTATTTGGAGGCTTCCTGGCTTTAGTCGGGGCCTGTGTACTTCGGTTTTTATCTGGGATTTTAGTCCGAATGATTCTTACCTGGCCCTGCCACGGCTCAGAGGATTCGTTGCTCGGCCCGGCCGAGGTTCGGAGAATATTTTACTTGGCCCTGCCAAGGTTCGGAGATTTTGTTGCTCGGCCCAGCCGAGGTTCGGAGAATATTTTACTTGGCCCTGCCAAGGTTCAGAGATTTTGTTGCTCGGCCCAGCCGAGGTTCGGAGAATATTTTACTTGGCCCTACCAAGGTTCGGAGATTTTGTTGCTCGGCCCGACCGAGGTTCGGAGAATATTTTACTTGGCCCTGCCAAGGTTCGGAGATTTTGTTGCTCGGCCCGGTCGAGGTTCGGAGAATATTTTACTTGGCCCTGCCAAGGTTCGGAGATTTTGTTGCTCGGCCCGGCCGAGGTTCGGAGAATATTTTACTTGGCCCTGCCAAGGTTCGGAGATTTTGTTGCTCGGCCCGACCGAGGTTCGGAGAATATTTTACTTGGCCCTGCCAAGGTTCGGAGATTTCCTATTCAAACAGACAGCTCGGTTGTGTCGAGGATTGGTAAGCAGTATCTGTTTCTTCTTGCAATTTATAGCAATGCAGTGCATAATGATTCACGCGACAGGTTTTGAGGAAACAGATAAGCAGGAACGTGTAGTGAGGCATGTGAAGATGAATTCAGAGAGGACATACCCTATTGATAATATTTACGAAGGTTGTCCACGTTCCAAGTCCGGGGAATGGACTTCCCATCCAGATCCTGCAGCTTGTAGGTTCCCGGTCCAATAATCTCCGCTACCTGGTACGGGCCCTCCCAGTTTGGCGCCAGCTTTCCTTGCTCCAGCGGTTTGGAAACAGAAGCCTTTCGGAGGACAAGGTCGCCAGGCAGGAAGGCTTTTCCTTTGACCCTGGAGGCATGATAGCGGGCCATCCTTTGCTGATAAGCAGCCGTTCTGATCCGGGCCTTCTCTCTGACCTCTTCCACTAGGTCGAGGTTGGTGCGGAGCTGCTCGTTGCTGGTTTCCTCTGAGTAACTCTCCACCCGCAATGATGGGAGGCCGACTTCCACAGGGATAACGGCCTCCGTACCAAAAGCCATTCAGAATGGGGTTTTGCCCGTCGGAATCCTCGAGGTAGTGCGGTAGGCCCATAAGACGTGATGCAGCTCATCCGCCCACCTGCCTTGGGCTCTGGAGAGGCGAGCTTTGATTCCCTGGAGGAGGGTCCTGTTGGTCACTTCGGCCGCTCCATTAGCTTGTGGGTGCCCGACCGAAGTAAGGTGGTGACGAATTCCGTGCTCCTCACAGAACTGGCGGAACCTGGAGTTATCAAACTGCTTGCCGTTATCGGTGATTATAGTATGGGGGAGGCCGAATCGGTAGATGATGGACCTCCAGACAAAGTCCCTGGCTCGTGCCTCGGTAATTTGTGCGACCGCTTCCGCCTCGACCCATTTGGTGAAGTAGTTGATGGCGACGAATAGGAATTTCCGCTGTCCCGTTGCAAGTGGGAATGGGCTGAGGATGTCCATCCCCCACTTGGCAAAGGGCCAAGCGGAGGATATAGAAACTAGCTCGGCGGAAGGGAGCCTTTGGACGCTTGAATGTCTCTGGCAGGGGTCGCAGGCCCGGACTAGATCATCCGCGTCTTTTTGCATGGTCGCCAGTAATAGCCTTGTCGCAGCACCTTATGGCATAGAGACCGGCTCCCCAAATGGTTGCCGCAAATCCCTTCATGCACCTCGCGCAGAGCGTAGTCCGCTTCTGATGGGCGAAGGCACCTAAGCAGCGGCAGGGAAAATGACCGCTTGTAAAGTTGGTTGTCAATCAACACGTAGTGGATGGCCTGCAGCTTCAGCTTCCTAGCCTCTCTTCGGTCGGACGGAAGCGATCCTTCTTTGAGATATTTGAGGATAGGGTCGAACCAGGATGGTTCGGCCTCAACTTGCATCACCTGGCCGGCTTCCGTGATGCTCGGCTTTTCCAGAGTCTCCAGGTGGAATTTTTGTTCGGTATCCATCGTCTCCGCGGTTGCCAATCGGGAGAGTAGGTCGGCACGGACGTTCTCAGATCTGGGAATCTAAATAATTTCAAATTCGGAAAAATGGGGAAGCAAGTTACGCACCTCCTGGAGATATCGAATCATGTTCGGCTCCCGGGCTTCAAATTCTCCCCGAACATGGCCGGCTACCAGCTGAGAGTCGGTGAAGGCGCTGAGCTTTTCACCTTTAGATTGCGGGCGATCCGGAGACCGGCTAACAGAGCTTCGTACTCGGCTTCGTTGTTGGAGGCCGGGAAGGAGAATCGGATGCCATATTCGAAGATCATCCCCTCAGGACTGGTAAGAACTAGACCCGCACCGGAGTGATGGGCATTGGATGACCCGTCGACGTGGAGGAGCCACCGGGCTCCAGACTTTGGCTCTTCAAGAGAGTCTAGGGTAGAACCGTCCTCCGGAATGGTACACTCAAGGAGGAAATCGGCCAGTACTTGGGCTTTGATGGCCGGACGAGGCTGAAAATATATGTCATGCTCGCTTAGCTTGACGGCCCACTTGGTCATTCTTCCCGAAGTCTCGGGACGGTGGACCACCGCCCTGATAGGTTGGTCAGTCAGGACCATCACGGAATGTGCTTGGAAATACGGTCGTAGCTTTCGAACTGAGGTGATCAAGGCCAACACCATCTTTTCAATCCTGATGTACCTCGTTTCAGCATTGCGAAGCAGTTTGCTGACATAGTAGATCGGCTTTTGGACCTTGCCTTCTTTCTTAATCAGCACCGAGCAGACTGCACCTTCCGAAACAGCTAGGTATAAGAATAGGGTCTCTCCTGGGGTCGGACTGCTGAGGAGCGGGGGCGAACCGAGGTACTTCTTGAGATCTTGAAATGACCTCTGGCATTCGGGAGTCCACTGAAAGTTTTTGGCCGATCGGAGGGTTTTGAAGAAGGGGAGGCATCTCTCGGCCGACCGTGCCACAAAGCGGTTAAGGGCCGCTATCCTCCCGGTTAAGCGCTGGACTTCTTTGACGGATGCTGGGGGCGCCATTTGTTGGAGAGCTTGGATCTTCTGGGGGTTGGCTTCGATACCTTGCTGAGAGACCATGAAGCCGAGGAATTTCTCCGAGTTGACGCCGAAGGCGCACTTGGTCGGGTTGAGCCTCATCCCGTACTTGCGTAGCGTGGTGAAGCTCTCCGCGAGGTCCTCAACATGTCGTGAAGCCTCCTTGCTTTTAACCAGCATGTCATCCACGTACACCTCCATATTCCGGCCTATCTGTTCCTTGAACACTTTGTTGACCAGCCTCTGGTAGGTGGCACCTGCATTTTAAGACCAAAAGGCATTACGCGGTAACAGTAAGTACCTCGGTCGGTTATGAAGGCGGTCTTTTCTTCATCTTCAGGGGCCATTCGGATCTGATTGTAGCCAGAATAGGCGTCCATGAATGACAGCATCTGGTGGCCTGAGGTGGCATCCACGAGCTGGTCAATCCGAGGGAGGGGGAAGCTGTCCTTCGGGCAGGCCTTGTTGAGGTCGGTGAAGTCGATGCAGATCCTCCATTTGCCGTTCGACTTTTTTACCATGACGACATTTGACAGCCAGCTTGGATAATTCACCTCTCGGACAAAATTGGCCTTGATGAGTTTGTCGACCTCTTCTTCAATGGCTTTTTGCCGCTCTGGGGCGAAGCTTCTCTTCTTCTGCTTAACAGGCCTGTGCATCTCGTCCACATTGAGATGATGGACGAGGACCTCGGGGTTGATTCCTGGCATGTCGGAGGCGGTCCAGGCAAAGACGTCTGCATTGCTTTGGAGGAATCTGATCAACCTGCACCGGGACTCTCCTTTGAGTAGCGACCCGATCCTTGTGGTTCGGTCGGGCTGAGCTTCGTCTAATGGTACCTCCTCCAATTCCTCTGTCGGTTCTCCCCGCTGTTCGACGAAGTCCTCGCGAGCGTCCAGCCCGTCGATCTCCGGCATTCTAGACTGAAGGCTTGTAACAAAGCACTGCCGAGCCATGGCCTGACTCCCTCGAACAACTTCAACTCCTCGCTCGGTGGGAAACTTCATGGATAGGTGCGGGATGGAGACCACTGCCTTGAGGGACATCAGACCGGGCCTGCCGAATATTGCATTGTAGGGGGATCTGAGGTCGGTCACTAGAAAGTCTGTCTGAACAATGGCCACAAGGGGCTAGGTTCCCGCGCGGACCGTAAGGGTGACGACCCCTTCCGGAATAATGACGTTGCCGGTGAATCCCATCAGGGTGGAATCCACGGCTCGAAGGTTTTCCATGAGAAATTTCATCCTGGTAAACACACCGAGGTACAAAACATTTACCGAGCTTCCACTATCAACGAGGATTCGGCTTACATCATAATTGTTCAAATTAAGGGATACAACTAGTGTGTCATCGTGGGGGAGCTGTATCCCAAGAAGATCATCATCGGAGAAGGAGAGTTCGTCCGTCCATGCCCTCTTTGGCATTGATCCATCTCGGTCACCTCTGGGGCTCGATCCGCCGGCCTCTTCAATCATGTTAATATGACCGACCACGGGCGGATTTGGTGGAGGAGGGGGTTGTTGGAGCTCGGGCTGGCGGTCACCTCCTTGTTGTTGTGGCTCGGGTGCCCTTCTGAACTGATCTAGTCGTCTCTGCCGAATCAGCCTTTCAATCTTATTCTTCAGCTGCCAGCATTCTTCAGTGTCATGACCGTGCTCCCTGTGGTAGCGGCAGTACTTGGCGGGATCTCTTCGGGTCGGGTTCCCTCGGAGAGGCACTGGCCGGGGGAGTTGGCGCTCTATCTCCATAAGGATTTGTGCTCGGGGCACAGTCAGCGGAGTATAGCGATCAAATCACCTAGGAGGACTCCGGGAGCGATTCCTTGGAGGCGGCGGAGGGATTCTTGGCGGCGGGGGGACTTGGCCGCCGGGCGGGACGGTGCCTGTCGGGGACTTTAGGCTCCTTTTTCTTTGCTTGCTCAGCGCGGGAAACTCTCCGCGACTCCTCGACCCTAGCATACTTGTCCGCAAGGGCCATCATATCAGATAGACATGGGGGGTAGCTGACCTCCATAGCCAGGTAGAAGTCGCTCTCCTTCGAGACTCCCCCCGCCAGGGCGGACATAGCCACCTCATGATTAAGGTGGTCCACCTCTAACATGGCCTTGTTGAAATGGCCAAGGTAATTCCTCAAGGACTCCCCCTCTCTCTGCTTGACTTCGGAGAGGGAGTCGGATCTTCGTCGGTGGCGGCGGCTGCTGACGAACTGACCAATAAAAAGGTGGCTCAGCTCGTCGAATGAATCAATGGAACCCGGTTTCAAGGCATTGAACCAGGTTCGGGCGGATCCTCTGAGGGTGGAGGGGAAGGCACGGCAGAGGACCGCATCAGATGCTCCGTGGAACATCATTATTGACCGGAAGCTACTGAGATGGTCGTCCGAGTCGGTGGAGCCGTGATAGGGTTCGACGGCTGGCAGTTTGACATGGGAGGGAATCACTTCCTCCATGATTCCCTTAGAGAAAGGGATGCCCTGCTCCGCCTTGGGCTGGGGTAGATGGGTCTGCTTAGCGGCGTCCAGCTCCTGACGCATCTCCTGGATCTGTCGGCGGATCTCTTCTTCACCAGTCAGAGGAGTAGCTGGGCGTGAGAATCGCAAGGATGGCATGGAATCATGGTGAGATGTCACCGAGGAGAGGGATCGGGCTCGGCGAGATCTGAGAGGATCTCTATCATAACCGGCTCGCGGGACTGGTTTGTCCCTTCTGGGGCGGTGTGGGGGATCCGCTGATTCGTGTGGATCAGAGGAAGAGGTCGCCGGTGAAGAAGGAACCGCCGCCTCCTTCTGAAGGTGCGAAGCAGGAGGAGGCGCAAGGCGCTCTTGAACCAGGTGGGTAAGAGCCTGGACTTGTTGGACCAGTGTAGCGAATTGGTCCTGGGTCACCAGGATAGCGGGCGGTGACGGAGTTTCGACTGGTGGTGGCTGCGGCGCTACACCGCTCGTCGGATCTGGCCTATGGGAAGCGGCCTGATCTTGGGCTTCCGATGCTGCTCTCCTCTGGTTGGCCATTGAAGAGGTTCTTCTACGGATTTAGATCCTTGTCTCCTTTCTTCAAGTTTTAATGGGACTTGAGGCCCTTCCTCTAGCGCCAATCTGTTGCCGCCGGGATCCGTCCTCCGACTCGGGCACGGTCGATCTCCAGGAAGAGGGGGGCGGACCTGCACAAGAAGTCCACACGCGGGGGGATGCTGGGGGTGGCCCTCCGCGGAAGACCCTCCGACGCTCAAGTCAGTGGAGAAGAAATCAGCGATCAACCAGACAATGGGGAGGTGGATCTCTTCGGGAAGCCTCTCCAGGGGCGGCCAATCGGTAGCTCCAGAGGGCAGTAGCACCGACGAACTGCCGGAGAGAGAGAGAGAGAGCAGTGGGGGTGCCTGTGCAAGAAGATGTGTGTATAGAGAGAGGTGCCCGCGTAAGGAGATGCGTACCTGAGGGAATCTGGGGGTGTTCAATTTATAGACTGTCACCTGGACCTTGAGCGTCTTCTAGAAGGTTAAGAGGTTGTTGGAACACGGAGGTGGATAGAATCAGGCCGTTGTGGGGCCATGGAATCCGTATCCTGTTTGTTAGGGGATCGACGGCTGGGAGAGCACCTTGATGTTCGAGATCCGGTCGAGTAGACCTGGAGCGGTTACGATAGGTTTTAGGCCACGCCTCGACATGACCCCTTGCCTAGGGTACTGTTTGGGTAAGCCTGGGCTCTCCCGCGCCAGGTTCCGCGGAGGTATGTATTAGGTTGCTCGATGAAGCCGAGCTACGGAGGCTCGGAAGGGCCGAGCTATGGAAGCCCGGAAGGGGCCGAGCTACGGAAGCCCGGAATGGCCGAGCTACGGAAGCCCGGAAGGGCCAAGCTACGGAAGCCCGGAAGGGCCGAGCTACGGAAGCCCGGAAGGGCCGAGCTACGGAAGCCCGGAAAGGCCGAGCTATGGAAGCCCGGAAGGGGCCGAGCTACGAAAGCCCGGAAGGGCCGAGCTACGGGAGCCCGGGAGAGATGGAGGGAGGAGGTTAGCCTTAGCCGTCTCGCACGGATATTATTGTAATGACGATTTTACCCCCCAACACAACCGAAAAATGATAATCAGTCCGCTCTCATTTTATTATTAAGGTCGACTTTTATATGATCCGATAAAAATCAAAAAATTTATTGAATCGGTCGGCGCATTTTTTCATAGTTTTCAAAATAAAATCAGACCAATTGGTCGAATCGGTTCAATCGGGAACCGGCCATCAGTTCGATCCAGTTTTATTCTTAAGGTTGACTTTTATATGACCTGATAAAAATCAAAAAAATTATTAAATCGGTCGGATTCTGAAGAACCGATCCAATCCCAATTTTTAGACTTTTAATTTTGATAAATAAAATTAGGTTTGAATTTTTTTGAGTTTTAATTTTTCATTTCGGTTTGTACCTAAAAATAATCCATCTATTCTTTCAGCTCAGTCTATCTCATTGCTAATTGATATTTATATTTTATTATTTTTATATTATTAAATTAAAAATTAATTATAATTATTCGATCCGATCAAATCAATTTATTCGATCGAACCGATAGACTCAACACCCAAATATCAAACCAATTTATTGTTGGATTTGATTTTTAAAACATTGCATTTTTTACAGCATGTTGCATCGTGCAAAGCAACCATGAGAGCAACGTGCGTGATGTGTACTCAAAATTGGTTGTGTACTGCTAAAAAATTATGTGTACTTAATAATAGCTTTCACAGTGTCTGGATGGAGGCTACTGCGATGAGGACATCGTACAAAGCGACCACAGTGTTTGGATGTAGTCTAGTTATCGGGACTGGGACAACCCTACTCTAAACTTTTCTTTTTAACCCAAACAAAAAATGAATAGCTACCTTAAGATATAGAAAGCCATAATATAATTGAAGCAACTCAATTTAGCTGAGTAAAGTAGAGCCATAAGAGTTGCCCTTTCATGGCAGTTTAGCTTATTATTTCATTGGGTTACAATTCTTAGGTTTGTATTATTAATATTTTTCATGTATGTGACCTATATATGCATGATTCTACTTTCTTGAAATCATGGCTTCGCATGGGAGTATTTAAATAGAGTTACAAGAAGGCTTTTCTACAAGTATACATGTGTAGTAATGCATTTGTAATAACTGAATGCTTGAGCCTTGAATTTAGTATTTTTAGTTGATGAAAAGTGTCTACATAATTGAACTTTATTTATATAATCTAATCCTATCAACTTCTTGTTAAAGCCTATTTTTCTGTTCTAAATTTTGTCATGCCCTTATCACTATAACTTTTTAATTTTCATTTGAATGGATATAAGGCGGGGATGAGGACCCCCATTCTTCAGTAGGAATGGGGACGGAGATGGAAATTTCATATCCGTCGGGATGGAAAAGGGACGGGAACAGGAACAAAGTTAACAAACGGGTACGAAGAAGGGGGTCATCCCCATCCCCAACCTTTCCCATTGAATCCTAGAGCCGAGTGTGTTTTCCCGGACTTCCATATTTTCTTTTAAAAATATTCTCTCAAATTTGGTTACTATTGTTATTTTATGTCATTGTTTGGCAACAAAGACTGTGCCCTTATGCAGGTTCTCAGCGCTGGCACGGGGTCACCCAGTTAATTTATGCAATTTGCCACATTCTTATATTAATTATTAAATAACGATCTCATATATTAATTATTAAATGATGATCTCATATATTAATTATTAAACAGCTATGGCTGTTTGGATTGGCTGTCAAGACATCTGACTAATAGTCATGTGATAGTTGTTGGCAAAAAAATTATAGAGCCAACAGCTAATCCAGCAAAAAATAATAATAAAATAAAATAAAATAAAATAAAACTGGACTGACTTTAAAATAAAAAATGATGCATATATTACAGTGAGGAATTGCCAAGCCCTAGATTGTCGCTATTTCACAGCTGCAGTTTCTTAAATATCAAACTTTCTCATCACACCCATTGTTAAACAAACGTCGATTCTTTGGACCATACCAGATAACCATCAGCTGGTTGGTTTCCGGATGGTCTCCATGGCCACTTGGCTGTGGCCTCTGGGCTCCTGTTCACCATAGTCGCCGTTTCAAGATGAGCGGAGGGCCACAAACTAGCGAGAGAGAGAGGAGACGATACCTGGTCAACACTTTTTGTCCTCTCTGCTAAGAGGAAGGAAGGAACTTGTCCTCTTATAGGTTGCTATATATAAGTTCAATGGCATCAAAAATTGACGTGAATGCTATTTTATCGTTGATTAAATTTAATTAGTGCGCTGCGAGGTTAAGCTGCACAATCCACTGAATTGTCAAGCCAATGAGTCGGAATGATGCGGGCTAGTGTGTAACCTCTTCTTGCGAAGGGGATTATATATCGGTGAAACTTAATCTTTTAAAAGTTAGCCAGAAGGAAAAGAGTTGGCTTAAACCTCGCTCCCTTGAAACCTTCATTGGATCAGACTGTTAATTAAATATTCTCTCTTCTGAAAAAAAAAAAAAAAAAAAAAAAGAAGAAGAAGAAAAACCATGGGTCCCCATCGAAACTCCGTTGAAGAAGAAAAACCTTGGGACCCCATGCCATCGAAACTCCCCATGACAATATGCTCTTAGTCAAACTTTTCCCTCCCGTATAAGCAATGGCTCCCTCTTGATTGGCCAAATGTTCTCTTATTGGGTCTGCCTGACGGTGAGTTCCGGACTCTTATAAAAAAGAAAAAAAAGGTTAAATTTTGTTTCCTGAGCCACGCTCCATGAAACTTAATCTTTTAAAAGTTTTTACAAATTACATAAACAGCAAATATGCCACTCTTACACTATAAGAAAAATGGTCATTTGCAACGAATTTTGAGGAAAAACAAAAAAAATTTATCAAAATTTATATTTTTGATGGATAAATCATCGTCAGAAAAACTCTTCTTGAAAAAATTTTTCAAGAAATTTTTTCGAGGAAATTTATTTTTGAAGAATTTTTTAACGAAATTTATCCCTTGGAAATTTTGATGAATTTTCTGAGGGATATTTTCTAAGGAATTTTTCGAGGGAAATTTTTCGAGGGATTTTCCGAGGAAACTTTTTGAGGGATATTTTGAGAGATTTTCCTAGGGAAAAATTCTGAGGGATTTTTAGAGGGATAAGTTTTGAGGAATTTTTTAAGGGATTTTTCGAGGGTAATTTAACGAGGGATTTTTCGAGAGCAATTTACAAAGGGATTTACTGAGAGAAAATTTCCGTGGGGTTTTCTGAGGAGGGCAATTGGAGTTTCTGAGGAAAAATTTTTGAGGTATTTTTCAAGAGATATTCTGAGGGAAATTTATCGAGGGATTTATCGAGGGAAAATTTTGAGGGATTTTTCGAGGGTAATTTACCGAGAGATTTTTTGAGGAAAAATTTTCGAGGGATTTTTGATGTATTTTGTGAGGGATTTTCTGAGGGATTTTGTGAGGGATTTTTTGAGAGATTTTTTGAGGGATTTTGTGAAAACAAATTTGAGGGATATTTTGAATTTTTTAAATAGCTTTTCTTTATTTCCGAGAAAATTATCCCTCGCTAAATAAATATTCGAGGAAATAATCCCTCACAAAATGGCCTTTTTTTAAATACACTTGATTATATATATACAAATTATCCATAAGTTTCATCATATCCAAGGGTTCATAACAAACTCATAACAAGCTCAAAAAAGTTTATAGCAAGTTCATCATATCCAAGTTCATAACAAGTTCATTACAAACAAGTTCAAACAAGTTGTACAAGTGTTATTATATCCAAAGTTTCATAACAAAAGAAAAAAGTATCACAAACAGATATCATTCCAATTATAGAAAAAGAGAAAAATTATAAATCCTCCTCCTCATGATCATCATCATCATCGACATTGCAATCATCATCATTTACAGAGGTAGCAGCTGAAGATGGTGCTGAAATTGTAGATGGATTAACATGCATCTTTTCCATCATAAGATGCATAAACTCCTTGGTACGGAAAATCCGAGTAGATAACTCATTGTTTTAAGATGCTAATTGACTGTTCTGATTACCTAACTCCTTATTTCGAGTAGCCAACCCCTCATTTCAAACAACTAACTCCTCATTTCGGGCAGGAACAGTCTCAACATATTATAAATCCTCTTCTGCTCCTGAATCCACTCCTCAGGAACTCGTGAGCATGTGCGGCTAGAAGATGAGCCTATCAGCAAGCTAGCCTGGGATCCAAGTCCATAATTTTGTTCCTTATTTATCCCAACTATCTCTTTCCATATATGCATCATGGAGGGCTGAGGCTGCTGCTGTGATGATTCTGCACCATCCTCTCCAGTTGAGCTTTGACTTGATTCTACCGCTTGCCATTTTTGTAAAAAATTTGTCTGTAAAAGATATTAGATACAATTAGTTAGCCGAGGTCATTCCTCAAGTGCCAAGTCGGTCTTGGGTTCCCAGCGCTGACCGAAGTTGGGTTTTGGTGCCGAGCTAGCCTCGGACCTTCAGTGCCGACTGGTGTTAGGCTTTGGTGACGAGCTGGCCTCGGGCTTTCAGTGTCGACCGAGGTCGGGCTTTGGTGTCGTGCTAGCCTCGGGCTTTTAGTGCCAACCGAAGTCGGGCTTTGGTGCCGAGCTGGCCTCGAGCTTTTAGTGCTAATCAAAGTCGGGCTTTGGTGCCGAGCTGGCCTCGGGCTATCAGTGCCGACCAAAGTCGGGCTATGGTGCCGAGCTAGCCTCGGGCTTTCAGTGCTGACCGAAGTTGGGCTTTGGTGCCGAGCTGGCCTTGAGCTTTCAGTGTCGATCGGGATCGGGCTTTGGTGCCGAGCTGGCCTTGGGCTTTCAGTGCCGACCGAAGTCAGGCTTTGGTGCTAAGCTGGCCTCGGGCATTCAGTGCTGACTGGAGTCGGGCTTTGGTGCCTAGCTGGCCTTGGGCTTTCAGTGCCGACCGGGTCGAGCTTTGGTGCCGAGCTGGCCTCGGGCTTTCAGTGCCGACCGAGTTAGGCTTTGGTGCCCTCGAACTTTCAGTGCCGACCAAGGTTGAGCTTTGGTGCCGAGCTGGCCTTAGGCTTTAGTGCCAATCGGAGTCGGGCTTTGGTGCCGAGCTAGCCTTGGGCTTTCAGTGCTGACCGAAGTCAGGCTTTGGTTGAAAAGGTGAGTTACTCGAACATATTTTTATTAGTCGAGGACATGATACAAGAAAACACAAAAGAAATAAAAACACTTCATAGCCCAATGTTAGTGTACATTACTGGTAGTACCGATGAAGGTTGTCAGAATTTCAAGTTTGGAGGAGCGACTTCCTATCAAGTCCTTCAATTCGATATGCTCCATGGTGGAGGGCCTCGATGACCCGATAGGGTCCTTCCCAGTTTGGTGACAGCTTGCCTCCTTCCGTCGGCTTTGAGGCCTCGGCCCGCTTGAGGACTAGGTCCCCTAGCAGGAGTGTCCTGGGGCGAACACAAGCATTGTAGTACCTGGTCATTCGCTATCGGTAGGCATCCATCCGGAGCCGCACCCGGTCACGCACCTCCTCCACGAGGTCAAGGTTGGCTTGCAGCTAGCACGAGTTGTCCTCCCTATCATAAGACTCCATTCGGGGACTCGGGAAGCCAATCTCCACAGGGATGACAGCCTTAGACCCAAAAACGAGGCTGAAGGGGGTCTTCTCAGTGGGATCCCGCGGCGTCGTGTGATAAGTCCATAACATGTCGGGGAGTTCCTCCACCTATCTCCCCTTGAAGTCATTAAACCACGCCCTGAGCCCCTGGAGGATAGTGCGGTTCGTCACCTAGGCTGCCCCGTTAGACTGAGGGTGGCTGACAGAGGTGAACTGCTGATGGATGCCTAACTCCGTGCAGAATCCTCTGAAGGGAGTGTTGTCGAATTGCCAACCGTTATCAGTGATGAGGGTATGCGGCAATCCGAATTGGTAAATTATGGATTTCTAGAAAAAGGATCTCACCTTGCTCTCGGTAATCTTAGCCAACGCCTCAGCCTCAACCCATTTGGTGAAGTGGTCGACGAAAACTAGCAGGAACCTATGCTGGCCGAAGGCCTAGGGAAATGGTCCCAGGATGTTCATCCCCCACTGAGCGAAGGGCCACAGGGCCATTAGCGGGTTCAGCTGAGAGTCGACTACCGCTGGATGTTGGTGTGTCGCTGACAACTGTCACACCTTCGAACTAGGTCGGAGGCATCCTCCTTCATCATGAGCTAGTAATACCCCTGGTGCAGAGCCTTAAACCAGTGCTCTGCCTCCCATGTGACTCCCACAGATGCCCTCATGAATCTCTTGGAGGATGTAATCGGCTTCCGTAGGACCAACGCACTAGAGGATTGGGTATGAAAAGATCTTTGGTAGAGCTCCCGTCCAGTATCAAAAATTTAGGAGCTCGCGCTTGAGTAGCCTAGCTCTGCCAGGTCCTCAGAAAGGCACCATCGGTAAGGTACCGGACATAAGCGTCCATCCAATGGGCTCCTAGGTGACTGGCAGGGTCTCCTCTGCAACTTCGATGCTTGGGACCTCCAGATGCTCTACGTATGTTCTTCCCAGGGCCCATCGGCTGATATGGCCAAACGGGATAATGCATCAGCTTTGGCATTCTCACCCTTAGGATTATAACTGACACGAAAGTAAGCAAAAAGGAAGGCCTGGGATCGGACCTTACTGGGGTAACGGGACATGATAGGATCTCGAGCCTCGTACTCCCCGCAACTTGCCCGAAGACAAGTTGAGAGTTGGTTAATGCTCTAAGATACTTTGCTCCGAGCTCCTTGGCCAGCTTCACTCTTGCTAACAAGGCTTCATACTCTACTTGGTTGTTGGTGGCAGAGAAAGGAAGTGGAGGGCGTACTCCATCGCCTCCCTCCGAGCTTGCCAGGATGAGTCCGGCTCCACTCCCCTGGAATTAGATGCGCCGTCCATGTGGAGGATCCAGTCCTCTCCTCCTGCCTCGGCCATCATGTCTAAGGACTCCGAGTGAGGTTCCTTCGGCTGCTCCTCGGCCAACGTGCACTGGACAAGAATGTTAGCTAACACCTGGACTTCATTGCTGACCTTGGCCGAAAGGACAGGCAAACTCCCTCGGCTTGATGGTCCACTTTGCCAGTCGACCGAAGGTGTTAGACGGAAAAAAATCATTTTGAATGGTTGGTCCGTAAGCACCAAATATGGTGGGCTTGGAAGTAGGGTCTAAAACGTGAGGACGATCAAGAAAAAAAAATGATTTTCGATTTTGGAATACCTGGTCTCGCGTCATGAAGCACCTTGCTAGTGTAATAAACGGCCTCTGCATCCCATCGGCATCCATGCGAACGAGCACGGAGCTAACGGCCTCAGGGGAAGTTGCGAGGTAGAGGAAAAGCTCCTCCCCGCCGTGCGGTTGGATAGCAATGGCGGGATTGACAGGAAGTCCTTCAGCTCCTCGAAGGCCTTCTGACACTCCTTTGTTCACTCGAAGTCATTTACCTTGTGCAGCGCCTTGAAGAAGGGCAGGCATCTCACTGCTGACTTTGACAGGAAACGACTCAGAGCTGCCACCCTCCCGGTCAAGCGTTGCACCTCCTTCTTGCTAGCTAGGGGCCTCATGTCAAGGATGGCTCGGATCTTGTTGGGATTTGCCTTGATCCCCCACTGTGTCACCATGAAGCCCAGGAACTTGCTGTTGTAACTTCAAAAGTGCACTTGCGGGATTCAGCCTCATCTAGAATTGGCAAAGATTGCTAAAGGTCTCCGCCAAGTCAGTAACCTGATCAGCAGTGCGGATACTCTTGGTTAGCATGTCATCCACGTACACCTTCATGTTGCATTCGATCTGGTCCTCAAAGACCTTGTTCATGAGCCTCTGATATATGGCCCAAGCATTCTTTAGTCCGAAGGGCATTACATTGTAATAATATGCCCTTCTCGATCATAAATGAAGTAGCATCCTCATCCGTCAGGTCCATCTTGATTTGGTAATACCCTGAGAAGGCGTCCATGAAGCTGAGGGTCTCATGGTCAGACGTCGCATCTACTAACTGATCGATCCGAGGTAGTGGGAAGTTGTCCTTAGGGAATGCCTTGTTAAGGTCGGTGAAGTTGACACACATCCTCCAGCTCTCACTGGCCTTGCGAACCATTACTACATTGGCCAGCCAATCAGGATAGTGGACCTCCCAGATGTGGCTGGTGGCCACCAGCTTATGGACCTCCTCATTAATAACTTTCTGTTGATCGAGGGCAAAGCTCCTCTTCTTCTATCGGACAAGCCGACATCCTGGGTTGATGTTGAGTTGATGGATAATTACCTTTTGAGTATACTCGGCATGTCGGACGCCGACCAAGCGAAGATATCAAATTAGTCCATAGGAAAGCGAGAAGTTGGTCTCGCACCTCCTCGGGAAGTAGGGCCCCGATTTGGACTGTTCTCGTGGTCCTCTCCCAGTGAAAAGGTCAGTAGGTGCTCGGCCGGCCCCCCTCCTCTCTGAATCTCGAGGGTTGAGCGACTCTGGTACTGGTGCAGCCATCACCCCTTGGGAGCTGGGGCCATATGGTAGCAGAGCAGCATTGGGCTCTCCCCGCATCTCCCGACTCCCTTACTGGTGAGAAACCTCATGAGCAGTCTCTTGGTGGAGATGACGGCGTCCAAGAGGTTTAGACCAGGTCTCCTGAGGATGGCGTTCTAGGCCAGAGAAACTCGGACAACCAGAAAGTTCATAAGACTGCTTTGATACGGTGACATCCCGGTCATGGCGAGAGAGTGATCTCTCCCTCAACCCTCACAGAGTCTCCAGTGAAGCCATTAGAGGCGTGGTTACAGACCAAAGGGAGCTAGGGGACAAGTCTATTCGAACAACGTCATCATAACTAAGAACATTGACCGAACTTTCACTGTTAACCAAGATTCTCTTTACAGGGTATTTCGCGATCGTCATTGACACGACAACGCTATCATCATTGCTATTAACCACCCCCTCTAGGTCCCTTTTAAAGAAGGAAATTATAGAATTTAGTCCCTCATCCCCCGTGGCCTCTTGGAGGCGTTGCTTGCCCCCAGGAAATCATGGCCACGATCTTCTCGATCGAAGCGTTATCGATGCTGACCTAAGGAGGAAGAGGTGTTGACGGGCTGGGCGCACTCGGTTCCCCCTCTGGAAAAACTTCTCCAGGTGGCTCGTTGGATGAGGTCTTCAATTGCCTTCTTCAACTGGTGATAGTCTTCGGTGTCATGGCCATGGTCCTGGTGGAAATGACAGAAGAAATTTTTATTGCAGGAAGTCCCTAGCTTCATGGGAGGAGGGCGCTGGAGATATGACTCATCCTCTATTTCCATCAGGATGTGGGATATCGGGGTGAGCAGGAGGTAAAGGGTCCCTCCCTGGGAGCAGCACTCGTGGTCGGTTGTCCGGTCGGCGGGGAGCTTAGGCCTCTGGGTCGAGCCTCAGTAGCTTGGGATGGGCTTGCTTCTTGCTGGAACCCCCATCCACCTCGCATCGGAAGAGTCGGCCTCGTCGGCATGAATGTACTTCTGCATTCAACTCAGCAGTTCGGCGTAAGATCCGAGGCTTCTTGTTGAGGGATTAGGCAAAGCGGGATAGGCAAAGCCTCGTTCAAGGCCAGAGTGGCCACGAGTCCTTGAGGTTGTAGACCTCGAGAGCAACTTCCTTGAACCGGACGATGAAGTCTCTCAGTACGACTCGCCGCTCCTCTACTGGATGCAAACAAACTGTCAGCCACCCGTGGGATCTTCCGGCATGCATCAGAATGCGCCAGAGAGGCTCTCTCCAGCTACCAAAAGGAGTTAATGTTGTGGCGGCAAGCGGAAGTACCAGGCTCGGGCCACCTTCCTCAGAGTGGCGGGGAAGGTGATACAGAGAAGGGAGTCTGTCGATTTTGGACCTGCATAAGGACCTTGTAACTCTCCAGATGGTCCAGGGGATCGATGGTACCATCATATGGGTCCAACTGAGGAGGCAGAACCGGGTCGAGATCGGCTCCTCCATGATGCATGGGACAGTGAAGGATGACTATCGTAGTCAGCCTCCTTCGGGTTGGTGATCCTGCGACTGAGCTCCTTCAGCCGCTGGTTATACTCGTCTAGTCATCGCTCGCCCGGCGAGCAATTCGGCCATTGAAGGACACCTCCCTTGAAGATCCAAGAATGGAGAGGGTGGCGCGGTGTGGACATGTACGCTCCATACCCTTCCCATGCCGCCGCTTAGGAGAAGCGCTGGCATAGTGGGAAAGAGACATGGGCCTTTTGGAGGCCTTCCGGCGATGATGCCTGGATGAGGTACGGTGACGGTAGGCCTCTCGGAGGGGAGACCTCCCCTGGGTGGATTGCTGGCTGGGATGGACCATTCTCGGGACCAATGAGGGCAGTTTCGGGTGCCGCTGGGCGGCTGCCGGCTATTGCTGCAGCACCTGGATCGCCATGAGTTACTGGACTTGCATAGTCATGGCAGCAATCCGATCATCTTGCTACGATGGCGGCGGCGGTGGTTGTGTTGGAACGATGGCCTGGGGAGCGAGAGGACTGCCCTTCGGTGGTTCAGGTCCCTGGTGATGCCTCTCGGCGTAGCTGGCAGAACCCTCCTACGCGCGCATCACCACCATCTTCTTGATTGCTCAGAGAACAAAATGTTGACCCACTTATTGATTTTGATTATTAACAAAAGCCATGAGTATATTTCTTATGTTACTAATGAAATTACAAGTATTTCAGGAATTTAGAAAGGTTAAATATTCAAATGTTATACAAAATAAGTTTGAATCAGTCTTTTAATGGTATATGTCAAAGTTTAAAACTTGGAGCCGACACCCACGGTCATTAGAGCCGACTCCAGAGCGTATCGAACAGTTTGAAACTTTCGGCACGGTTTAGAGTCGACACCTGAAAAGTTAAAGCCGACTCTAGCCTGAGATACAGAGAACTATTTTTTGCGTCAGAATCTAGAGCGACACCCCGAAAATTAGAGCCGACTCTAGATCGCGATGTGTCGACACCACAGTAACTCGAGCTGACTCCACGACGGACTTTTTATTACTATTTTTGAAAACTCGACTTAGAGGCGACACCTGAAAAGTTGGAGCCTCCAACCTGTCAGAGTCAATTTTTAAATTTGTCAGAATCAACTCCAACGGTTATATTTTTCCACCTACCCTCCAATGGATCTATTTCTTTGCGTAAGGAACTAATCCAAGTACATTGCAATGACTATTTTTCACCAAATCTTGGATTAAGAAGGATTATAAAAAGGGGTTCCGTCGTTAAAAAAGAAGAAGAAAAATCGAGAGGAAAAAGAGAGAAATCAAGAAATTTCAAAGAAGAAATTCTCTGAGTCAAAGCCATCTATTGAAAAGAGATAGAAGAGAAATCCAATAGCCCTCCAAGATAAATTTGAAGGATTTCCATTTTTTGAAGAAGAAAGAGCAAGAGCCCTAAATTTTTAACCTTCTCTTCACCGAGCCTCTTTCAAGAATCTGAGTTCAAGCTTTGATAGTCATTCAGAAAAGAAGAGAAAAAGAAGAAAAGAAGAAAAGCTCAACTTCACATTGCTTCAAAACAGGCTTTTCTAATCTTAGTTTATTCATATTGTTTATTTGCTCATTTGAGAAGCTTTTAATTTGTTGTAAACATATATTTGAACTGTTTGTTTACTAATTTAATCTAGGGGATTGAATTAGTTGAGGTAGTTGACCTCGGGCAAGCTAAGATTAGCTTGTGTTAGGTTTTGTGCTGATGAACCTGTGAAAACCAGCTGGGTTCGTTGTGACCCCGTAAAATAACAAGTTCGAGTTGTGATCTTGAAAAACAACTCAGCTGTAATCAGGGTGATTATAGTGTGGACCAAGAGTTGCTTGGGAGTGGATGTAGGTGTAGCTAACACCGAACCACTATAAACCTCTTGTGTTGTTGTGCTTATTACTCTCTCTCTCTTTCTTTTTATATTGTGTTCATCATTTATTGCATCACTTCACTTGTGCACATTAATCTTGTGTAATTGGTGTTAAATAAAATTTTTTAAAGAACCCAATTCATCCCCCCCTCTTGGGTTGCCATCTGGGCCAACAATTGGTATCAGAGCAAGTGCTCATTTCGGCTTGATCTAACAATCAAGAACTAAAGATCCAAATGGCAGCTCAAGCTGGATCATCTTTTTCTGAAGGTCAATCCATAAACCGACCACCTTTGTTTAGTGGCACAAACTATTCATATTGGAAAGCTAGAATGAGAATCTTTATTCAAGCTTTAGACTATGAATTATGAGTGTCATTATCAATGGTCTTAGCACTCCCACACATTGTAGATGGATCTATTGTTCCTAAACCCGAAAGGGATTGAAATGAAAATGATAGGAAAATGGCTCAGCTCAATGCCAAGGCCATGAATGTCCTATACTGTTCTTTGGATGCAAATGAATTCAATAGAATATCCACTTGCATTTCAGCCAAAGAAATATGGGATAGGTTGGAAGTTACTCATGAGGGTACAACCAAGTTAAAGAATCAAAAATTAACATTTTGGTGCACAAATATGAACTTTTCAGCATGGATCAAAATGAATCAATTACATGCATGTATACTAGATTTACTGATATAGTAAATGGATTAAAAAGTCTTGGTAAGACTTATACTAACTCTGAATTAGTGTGAAAAATTTTAGGTCTCTTCCAAGAACATGGGAAGCCAAAGTGATAGCAATCCAAGAAGCCAAAGACTTGAATATTCTATCTTTGAGAAGCTACTCGGATCCCTTATGACCCATGAACTTACGATGAAGCAACATCAAGAGGAAGATGTGAAAAAGAAAAGGACAATAGCACTCAAAGCTGTAGAAAATGAAAAAGCAGCAGTGAAGAAGATGAAGATGATGAAAACTGCTCTCTTTGCAAAGAAATTTAAAAATTCATGCAAAGAAGAGACCCTTCCACAAGAGAAAATCTGGTATTAAAATGGAAGAAAAAGAAAAAGAAAAATAAGGAAAAGGATCCCTTGATTTGTTACGAATGCAAAAAACCGGGACATTTTAGATCAGAATGTCAACTAAAGAAGGGATACAAAAAAAAGAGAAAGCTTATGTTGCAACTTGGAGTGACAGTGAGGAATCTTCATCCGAAGATGATCAAAAGGAGGTTGCCAACATATGCTTCATGGCAAATGATGAAAATGAGGTAAATTCTGAAACCCCCAATGATGATTTCACTTTTGATGAATATATGATGCTTTTAATGAATTAGTTAGTGATTTTAAGATTTTGAGAAACAAAAAAAACTTTGAAAACTGAAAACTTAGATCTTCTCAAAAAGAAAAATGAACTAGTTCTTGAGATTAAAAATTTAAAATCTGAAAAGAAAGACATGTTAAAAGAAAAAGAATCAATTTCCACTGAAAATCTTAATTTGAAGAAAGAAATAAAAAATATAAGAATATTATTGATATATTTACAAATAGCTCAGAAAAACTTAATCTACTTTTAAACAATCAAAGAATTGTTTTGACAAAGTTGGTTTAGGATATAGACCACATATAAAGCAAAATGTGTCAACAATTTCTTCATAAAGAAACCAATCAAAAATGATATATCATGTTATCATTGTAGCAAAAAGGGACATAAATCTTATGAATGTAATTTCAAAATGTCTCATAAGAATTTAAGACATAAAGGTAAGAAAATATGGGTTCCAAAAGGAACGGTGTTTATTGCTACTACCCATGAAGGACCCAAGAAGGCTTGGGTACCTAAACAAAAGATTTGATTACCTTGCAGGAGTGTCTTGCGGCCAAAGGATAAAAAAAAAGTGGTATCTTGATAGCGGCTGCTCAAGACACATGACGGGTGATAAAGAGCAATTCATCACCCTTGAAGATAAAAGAGGAGTTGTAACTTTTGGAGATAATGACAAAGGCCAAATCATGGGCTTTGGTAAAATTCAATCACTCCATCCACTTTTATTAAAAATATTTATATGTAAATGGATTAAAGCATAATTTAATTAGTATTAGCCAACTTTGTGATAAAGGTTTCAAAGTTTCTTTTGAAGCTTCTATTTGCACTGTATCAAATCCCATTGACAATAGTATTATATTTATTGGAAATAGAAATGGCAATGTATACTTAATTGATTTGGATAATTTGTCTACTAGTAACCATTGCCTAATTGCTGATAATGCTAAGGTCAATGAGATTGGATGGCTATGGCATCGTAGACTAGGTCATGCAAGCACACACTTAATTTCAAAATTGCTTAAAATGGATTTAGTTAAAGGACTTCCAAAATTGGATTTTGAAAACAATAGAATTTGTGATGCATGTCAATTTAAAAAACAAACTAGAAATTCTTTAAAATCTAAAAATATTGTTTCCACTACTAGACCACTCGAGCTACTACATATGGATCTTTTTGAACCTACTAGAACCACTAGTCTAGGAGCAAAGAAATATGGTCTTGTGATAGTAGATGATTACTCTAGATTCACTTCGAAATTATTTTTAGCTCACAAAGATAAGACTTTCTCTATATTTCTGAAATTCTTCAAGAAAGTCACAAATGAAAAAAACACTACTATAGTGTCTCTTAGAAGTGATCATGGAACTGAATTTGAAAATTATTTAAAAATTTTTGCATTGAAAATGGCATTCATCATAACTTCTCAGTACCTAGAACACCTCAACAAAATGGAGTTGTAGAAAGAAAAAATAGAACTCTAAAAGACATGGCCCGTACCATACTATGTGAAAGCCAACTCCAAAGTATTCTGGGCGGAAGCTATAAACACGGCATGTTACATTCTAAATAGAGCCTTAATTAGACCAATCCTTAAGAAAACTCCCTATGAATTATGGCATAATAGGAAACCCAATATTAGTTACTTTCATGCATTTGGTTGTCGATGTTTCATCATAATAATGGTAAAGACAATCTTGGAAAGTTTGACGCAAAATCTGATGAAGGTATCTTTTTAGGATATTCCACTTCTGGCAAAGCTTATAGAGTATTTAATAAGAAATATTTGATTGTAGAAGAGTCAATTCATGTAGTATTTGATGAATCTTTAGCATCAAGTTCTGAAAAGATAGATGATGAGGAAGATACAAATTTGCTTGAGAGAGATATTGAAAAATTGAATGTAGATGTATCTTCAGATCATGAACCAGAAGCTAAGGATGATGACTCACTTAAGGATGATGTATTGATACTACTCATCATGATGTAGATCTACCTAAAGATTGGAGATATGCTTATGGTCATTCAAAGGACTTAATCATAGGCGATCCATCTCAAGGTGTAAGAACTAGATCATCAATGAGAAATATCAATAATCATCTTGCATTTGTATCTCATATAGAACCTAAAACTATTGAGGAAGCTGAAAAAGATAGTAATTGGATGTTAGCTATGCAAGAGGAATTAAATCAATTTACTAGGAATAAAGTATGGACCCTAGTTGATAGGCCCAAAGGTCATTCTGTTATAGGATCTAAATGGGTATTTAGAAATAAACTAGATGAAAATGGCATTGTAATTAGAAATAAAGCTAGATTAGTTGCAAAAGGATATAATCAGGAGGAAGGAATTGATTTTGATGAAACTTTTGCACCTGTTGCTAGATTAGAGGCAATTAGGTTATTACTTACATTTGCATGTCATATGAACATTAATTTATTTCAAATGGATGTGAAAAGTGTATTTTTAAATGGATTTATAAATGGAAGTTTTTGTTGAACAACCACCTGGTTTTGAAGATCAGGAATTTTCAAATCATGTTTTTAAACTACACAAAGCACTTTATGGTTTAAAACAAGCACCTAGAGCATGGTATGACACACTAAGTAAATTTTTAATTGAAAATAATTTTTCTAGAGAAAATGTTGATAAAACCCTGTTTTTGAAAAGAAGAGATAAAGACTTATTGGTAGTACAAATCTATGTAGATGCATTGTATTCGGTGCTACTAACAATCTTCTTTGTCAAGAATTTGCAAAGTTAATGCAGGGCGAATTTGAGATAAGCATGATGGGAGAACTTAACTTCTTCCTTGGACTTCAAATCAAACAAGAAAGAGAGGGAATTTTCATCAACCAATCAAAGTACACTAAAGAAATTCTCAAGAAATTTGGTATGGAATCAGTTAAACCTCTTGGAACTCCTATGAGTCCTTCATGCAAATTCGATAAAGATGAAGATGGTAAGCAAATTGATCAAAAATATTATAGAGGTATGATCGGTTCTCTACTTTATTTAATAGCAAGTAGACCTGATATTATGTTTGTTGTATGCTTATGTGCTAGATATCAGTCTGAACCTAAAGAATCTCACTTAATTGCTGTAAAAAGAATTCTCAGATATTTAAATGGAACTAAAAATGTAGGATTATGGTATTTTAGAGACTCAACATTAAATTTAATTGCATATTTTGATTCTGATTTTGCTGGTTGTAAATTAGATAGAAAAAGTATAAGTGGTGCATGCCAATTTTTAGGTAGTAACTTAATCTCTTGATTTAGCAAAAAGCAAAATTCGGTTACATTATCAACTGCTGAAGCTGAATATGTTGCAGCTGGAAGTTGCTGTGCTCAAATCCTTTAGATTAAGCGATAACTTGAAGATTATGGTATAACACCTGATAAAACACCAATTAGATATGACAATACTAGTGCAATAAATTTGACTAAAAATCCTATTCAACATTCAAGAACTAAGCACATTGAAATAAGACATCATTTCATTAGAGAACATGTAACTAATAATGATGTTTGTCTTGATTATGTACGTACTGATGAACAATTAGCTGACATATTTACAAAATCCTTAAGTGAAGAGAGATTTTGTTATCTTAGAGGAGAATTAGGAGTCTGTGATCCATCGGAATGATTTTAAATCTCCTAGGAATGACTATCTAGAATTCAATTGTTTTCTTGAATTTTTTTTTCTAAGAAAAATTTATCTAGATATTTGAACCTCTTGATTCACCACATTCTAAGGATGATTTATCCAAAATTTGATGACTTTTGACAAGTTTCAAATTCTTTGAAACTCTCATTTTTCACTGAAACTGTCTTGGAGCCGGCACCACGATTGGTGGAGTCGACTCCAGTCTGTGTTGCTCTCTATCTGTGACTTTGGAGTCGACATCTGCCTTTGTGGAGCCAACTCTATTTCGGGTGCTGACTATGTTAGCGACTTGGAGTCGACACCTTGCTTTGCGGGAGCCGACACCTTGTGGTCCCAGGTTGACTTTATTAGGGCAGAGTCGACACCTCTTTGTTTCAAATCGACTCCAATCTCTTCCAAAACCTTCTCCACTTATCCCAAAGCTATGAATCCCTCTAATTCATCCTTTCCTAGCATTCAATGGCACCCAAGCGCCGCGCATCAGCCTTTAGAGCAATTGTGATGACAGGAAGGAGAACGGCGAGGCGTCCGACAAGACAACCGTCGCCTAGCTCATCCTCTACCTCGTCATCTCTACCCCAAGTGCTATTCCTTGTCCATCCTCTTCCCAATATATCTCCTAGCCGGGAAGGTTATCACAATGAGTAGGAAAGTTGATTTTGGTTTCTTTGAAGCGGAAGGATTCACCCTAGGAAGACAACTCAAGGAAATGGGTTGGGAAAAGGTGTGTTCTTTAGATGTTCCTACCTACCCAGCTTTAGTGAAGGATTTTTATCATAATTTAACAAGAGGAGACGGAGGTATTATCAGTTTTGTTAGAGGAACAATAGTTCATTTGACTTCAAAAATTTTAGGAAATTTGTTGGAAATACCATTATTGGTTTGATTGCTAACTCTCACAGTGAGAGAGGTGAAGCATTGTCTAGAATTCTTGGTAGAGATATGGCAGAATTTGAGGAAGTTAGGGCAAATCAATTACCATTAGAACTGAGGCTTTTACACAATATATGCAGTAGAATTTTATTCCCTAAGACTGGAAGGTTTGAATATGTATCCGAGAGAGACATAGTTGTCATGGACTGTGTTGTGACTGGTCAGCCCTTAAACCTAGCTCGCTTGATGATTGGTTACATGGCAGAGGCAAGCAGTAAGAAAAGATCTACATTACCTTATGGAATGATTTTAACAATGGCATTTTAAAGTCAAGGTGTGAATATCTTAGACAATGAACCTATGAAGAGTCTTAGACATACATACTACTACAATATTGCTACTTTGCACCATATGGGCTTCTTGAAAGTTAATGGCCATTGGGAAAGGAAAGGGCATATGGATGATAGAGCAACTGAAGTTGAGACTGCAGCTCCTGGTCCATCAGTGGTAGGACCATCAGTGAGGCACTCTTCGCCAGGTCCCAGCAGTTCAACACACCCAGCAGTCCTGCACCGGCCCATACATCCTTTACTCAAGTATCTTCTGGGTTTTCTGATAGACAGTTAGATCAGCTCAAAGCATTATTTGTAGATCATGAAATTAAGATGAAGAATGAAGTTGAAAACCAACTATTGGGGATAAGGCAGCTTTATTATTCATTGGAAGAAAAAGTTAGTGGGATTGAGTCATCATTAAGCACATCTTCAAATGCCTTGAAGACTGACTTAAAGCTGATTTTTGATAAACTCAAGGACATAGGAGGTGACTCAGACACCTACTCTAAATGCAATGCAGAACTTCAAGAGAAAGTTACAATTGCTGCTGCATTGGTTGAAAAAATGTTGAATGATTTCATGAAGATTCAAGAAAAAGGGATGGAGCAGATCTTAAAAGAACATAAAAGAATTTTGAGATGATCAAAGTCATACCAATTCAATCTTGTCAATTTCAAGCTTTCTTTAGTTTTTAGTTTGTAACTAGGATGCATTGTGATGGTATGATGCATTTTGATGCTTTTTGTAGTGAATGATATATGAATGATGTAGTGATGTAATTTGTACTGACTTAATGAATATTTTGACTTAATGAACTTGTACTCAATGAATGAATTTTGAACTTTGAGTTACTCAATTCTTGTGTTTGATGTTGATATGCACCCTCTTCTTAACCTTTTTGTTGATAACAAAAAAGGAGGAGAAAAAGTGTTTATATATATGCATGGGGCAATTAAAGAGTGTATGTACTAATAAGTGCATGGAGCTATGTTAAATGAAATTAACGTTACATGGAATTAAAATATGCATAAGGAAAAAGAATGAATGTATATGCATGAAATTTTAAAATGAACTTAATTTAGTTATTATATGCATAGGGGGAGCTACCTCATTCAAGGGGAGCTTAACCTTGAATTTACATATTTTAGCAATTATGCATACATATACTCAATGTTTTTGTCATCATAAAAAAGGAGGAGATTGTTGACCCACTTATTGATTTTGATGATTAACAAAAGCCATGAGTATATTTCTTATGTTACTAATGAAATTAACAAGTGTTTTAGAAATTTATAAAGGTTAAATATTCAAATGTTATACAAAAATAAGTTTGAATCAGTCTTTTAATGGTATATGTCAAAGTTCAGAACTTGGAGCAGACACCCACAGTCATTAGAGCCGACTCCAGAGCGTATCGAAACAGTTTGAAACTTTTGGCATGGTTTAGAGTCGACACCTAAAAAGTTAGAGCCGACTCTAACCTGAGATACATAGAACTGCTTTCTGCGTCAGAATCTAGAGCTGACACCCCGAAAATTAGAGCCGACTTCAGATCGCGATGTGTCGACACCACAGTATCTCGGATCCGACTCCACGACGAACTTTTTATTACTATTTTTGGAAACCCGACTTAGAGCCGACACCTGAAAAGTTGGAGCCGACTCCAACCTGTCAGAGTCAATTTTCAAATTTATCAGAATCAACTCCAACGGTTATATTTTTCCACCTACCCTCCAACGGATCTATTTCTTTGCGTAAAAAACTAATCCAAGTACATTGCAACGGCTATTTTCACCAAATCTTGGATAAGAGGGATTATAAAAAGGGGTTCCGTCAGTTAAAAAAAGAAGAGAAATCGAGAGGAAAAAGAGAGAAATCAAGAAATTTCAAAGAAGAAATTCTCTGAGTCAAAGCCCATCTATTGAAAAGAGATAGAAGAGAAATCCAATAGCCCTCCAAGATAAAATTTGAAGGATTTCCATTATTTGAAGAAGAAGAGCAAAAGCCCTAAATTTTAAACCTTCTCTTCACCAAGCCTCTTTCAAGAATCTGAGTTCAAGCTTTGATAGTTCATTCAGAAAAGAAAAGGAAAAGAAGAAAAGCTCAACTTCACATTACTTCAAACAGGCTTTTCTAATCTTAGTTTATTCATATTGTTTATTTGCTCATTTGAGGAGCTTTTTAATTTGTTGTAAACATATATTTGAATTGTTTGTTTACTAATTCAATCTAGGGATTGAATTAGTTGAGGTAGTTGACCTCGGGCAAGCTAAGATTAGCTTGTATTAGGTTTTGTGCTGGTGAACCTATGAAACCAGCTGGGTTCGTTGTGACTCTGGTGTAAAACAACAAGTTCGAGTTGTGATCTTGAAAAACAACTCAGCTGTAATCAGGGTGATTATAGTGTGGACCCAAGAGTTGCTTGGGAGTGGATGTAGGTGTAGCTAACATCGAGCCACTATAAACCTTTTGTGTTTGTCGTGCTTTTCTCTCTCTCTCTTTTATATTGTGTTCATCATTTATTGCATCATTTCACTTGTGCACATTAATCTTGTGTAATTGGTGTTAAATGTAAAATTTTTAAAGAACCCAATTCACCCCCCCCCCCTCTTGGTTGCCATATGGGCCAACACAAGAGTTTGTAGCTGGCTGGCTCGAAACTTACTACCTTTCTCCTCCCTCTTCCTAGCGCACCAATTTGTTGCCGCCAAGTCGTGTTCCTCTAACGCCAGGAAACGAAGAGCTTCCTCCTTGACGGTGCTCCTGCAAGAAAGTCCCCAAGGACCGGTTGCACCGGTGGGGACTCTTCGACGCTCAAGTCAGCAACTCAGGAACATTGAAGAAAGAACTAACGAAAATTAGCTAGAGAACTTAAGTTTAGATCCCCTCCCTCGTTATGAGTGAAGATTCTTATACCTGTTCGAAGATCCCCTTTCTCACTTTTGAAAGGTGGCTAATTCCAAGACGTTGTTGTCTGGTAGTGGACAGGTGGCCAGGCTAACAAAGATGGGTCGCAACCGACACTAAGCATGTCAGAGGTGTCCCTTCCCGCTAGCCACCTGCTTGGCACGGCACCACAGGTGGCAGATGAGCCTAGTCGCATCAGGCGTGCACCATTATAGGTAGTGGCAATGCACAGTTGCAGACGACTAATGGGCCACGTGGCAGGTGCAGATGGTTAGTGGGCCACGTGGTAGTGTCAGGCAGCCCGAGGTAGTGGGGACCGAAAGTCCGAGGCCGAGGAGACTTAAGGTCCAAGGCTGAGGGGACTTGGGGCCCGAGGCCGAGGGGACTCGGGGTCCGAGGCCGAAGGGACCTGCAGGCCGAGGCCGAGGGGGCTTGGAGTCCGAGGTCAAGGGGACTTGGAGTCCGAGGCCGAGGGGACTTGAGGTCCAAGGCCAAGGGGACCCACAGTCTGGGGTGAGGGGACTTGGAGTCCGAGGCCAAGGGGACCCGCAGTCTGAGGCTGAAGGGACCCGCGGTCCGAGGCTGAGGTGACTTGAGGTCCGAGGCCAAGGGGACCCGTAGTCCGAGGCCGAGGGGACTTGGACTCCGAAGCTGAGGAGACCCGCAGTCCGAGGCCAAGGGTGCCTGAGACCGAGGGGGCCTCGAAGGCCGAGGCTGAGGGGGCTCTGGAGTCCGAGGTTGGAGTTCCGTCAGTTGCTTCTTCCGTGAACTCTAACGCGGCTCGATCAGCCACATTAGAACCTAAATTAATTCTATAAGAAAAAGCATCATTTGCAAGGGATTTTCCAAGGGAAAAAGGAAAAAATCTGTCGGAAATATAAATTTCCGATAGATTTCCGACGGATAAATGGTTGTCGAAAAAACCCTCCTCGAAAAATTTTACAATCTACAACTTAATAAAAGTGACATATTCTTTGTTTCAAAAATACAAGTTACACTGCATTTTTCATTTTCCCTCCTTCAGCTGTAGCTATGAAAGGGTTAGGTGACCAGCAAACAGGAAAAAAAATGCAGCATCTCTAACATGGTATGTTATTTCAATACTGACATGAAAGAACTCAGAGAGAAATTAGAAAAACCCAAGTCCAAAGCTGTGGGCATAAACAATATTCCTCTATCATGAACACATGGGAAATATTTTGTTTTCCACACATAACGTTAGTGAACACATCACAAAAAGCATGTATTCAAAAAGCATGTATTCGAATGAGAAAATATTCAAATATTCAAATTGTGCATCTCTAATGCATTTTTAGAAACAGTCATGAGTTCAGCAACACTGATTGTGCATCTCTAATGCATTTTGGTCCAATGAATCAATAATGCTTCACAAGCCAAAAAGGAGAACCTATGCAGAAAAAGATAGCTTACATGGTGGAAGATATAGCAAAGATATTCAGGCATGAACCCGACATTTGAAGCTTCTCCCCATATGAGAAAATATAACCCAATGTAAAGTAGTTTCAACTATTGAGTCACTTTCTCTTCCGGTAAGTTGCAGAGAAGAAAGAACATTCATGAATTCTAAACTTGAGATTTCATCCCTTGTATTCAATAAAAAATAAGTTCAACCAAACAACTGCATAACTTACCCGATGTTTGAACCACGATGCAAATAGGCACACCATGAACGATAATTTTTGAAAAATGTATCCATTAAGTATGTCCCAGCATCATCCTGGCACGTGAGTTACATCAAATAATAAGGTGTACATAAGCATATAACCAGACCTGTTATTGCAGATAGTAATTTGTTGCAGTCCATATGGCCATCACATACATAATCCAGTATTTGAACACCCATATCACTGCACATGATGAAATATGCATCAAAAAAAAATCACCACAACAAAGTCAGAAGAATTTAGAGAAAAGAAAATTCAGTTTCATAGTAGGAGAAAATAGACCTCCTAAAATTAAGCTGAGGAATGCCAATTCTGAGAAGCAGCTACCTTCTTCTCAACCTTTTGAGGCATATGATGGATTACCTCATTAAGACGCAAGCTGACTGCTCTAAGAACAAACCTCGAACTGATATGATCTAAATATGAAATAGGACAAAGAAGAGCAACGGATTCAGCCATTCTAACCACATTTGGCATGGTGAAAGCAGCTAAAGCCATGATGGTTCCCTGTCAAGGTTGAAAAAATGAACTTCAGGAAGCATTTGTTCATGTGCTGTTTTAATGATCAATGACAGAACCAAACTGAAATTTTAATAATGGCCACCAAAGGCTAACTATACCTGTGAATGACCTACATAGAAAACTTTGGAATTTGTTGTTGAATATACATAGCCTATCATAGCCAGCAAGTCATATTGAGCTAGTTCCTGCCAACTCCAATCCCAAAATGCCTACAAAGCATTCCAACACTTCAAGGTTGTAACATCAAATAATGCCACACGTGTGCATAATTGACAATGTACAAGTCCACTGACATTTACACAGAAGGAAAGACATGGGTTCATGATAAATTACATGTGATGTGAGGTCAGAATAAATCAGAAATGCTTATGCAAATGATGAAAGCAATGTATAGTGTTATTCATAATTACCTTATCATTCTGAGATAAGGTGATGTGGCCATAAGTCCAGCGTGTACCACGCACAGTCATTTTTCCACTGGATTGGAATGCACTTAATGTTCTATTATGCTCCAGATGCTTTTCCATTCACTCACTAAGTGATAATTTAAATAAAATTAATATGATAGTTAAAAGAACTAGCAATATAAATTCAATTTTCAATTTAATGGCTTACAGCATAAATGCAGTATAAAATGCACATAATTGCAGAAGGTTCAGGAAGTATGGGAAGAGCCGGAGTTGCTTCGTGCCAAACGAGTCTTGTTTGTTTGGGGTGTAGCAGGGCTAAGTCACTCCTTTTCATGGGATGAAGCTTGGCTTCTAAGATTGCAGATCATCAATTGTTACAAAATGCAATAAGTATAAAGCAGCCAACAAGGACTGCACACTCGTATAAAGGATTACCGTTTCTCCTGGCTGAAGTAAATTTGCAATATTTCTCTTTATCTTTCCTATATCCTCAGAAGAAAGGTCCTGGTAGTCCTCTTCTGCAGTTATCTTCCCCTGAAAAGTCTGGAAATCATGTTACCACAATTCACTCAATGGGTTCGATGAGATGTCTGGAAATCATGACCAAAGCACTCAAAAAGAAATGTGAGATGGTTTGAAAAAAATCCATGTGAGATGTCACGAGCATGACAAAATAAAGCCCATAACCAATGTCAAGAAGCAATTTAAGGACATACTATTTAACCCTTTTTTGTTTCAACAATTTATCGTGTCCTAGATCCTACATATTCTAATAATTCAGGTAGTTAGGTGAGGTATCAAGATTCTCTAGTATTGATGCAATTGACTATTTTGAACATCTTGCTTCTCCAATGCTCCAAATGAACTCAGCTTATAAGCATAATGGCTAACAATGAGTTTTCGTTCACAATATTAATTTTGATCTGTGTGAATCAATAAATCCTACATAATTCATTCATGGTTTGAAGGTCTACACTCTTGAATCATGTTGATCTGTGTATGTTTGGATTGAGAAATGGTCAGAAATTAAAAGCTGAACTTCAGCTACTTCTGAAGATTGTGCTGAGTTGGACACTAACCTGATCGAGACTTCAATGTTTTTGGTTACTTGTGACTGGAATTTGGATTTCCAATGTGTATTGCACCAAACTGGTGCAAAACTGGGTCACTTCTCCGTTATGAGAACCAGCACAGATCAACCAATACAGGTTCAAACTATCATAAAACACTCTCTTATTGGAGTCACTCTTACTGAATGATCTCTCATAAGTTTGACAAATGGTGCTATATTGATTACACTTGCATGGATTTGTAATGGTCACAGCCACAAATTTAAAACTATGTTATTTAACTTCACATGGCATATGACTTAATGTAATCATGCACTTTTGATTTTATATATGCTGAAGGTAGTGTAGCCAAGGTTTTTAACCTAGTGAATCTTGGCCATCTTGGTTGGGGGATGATACCAAGATGGACTAAGATCTCGGTTAATCTTGGCCGAGATGGAAACCTGGGAAAAAAAAGAAATGCACCAAGATATTCTGGAATCCCAGTCAAGATTTTAGGATCCAAGATATTGAAATCTCAACAGTAGTGGATCCAATGTTAACTAAATATTAAATGTTAATTTAAATATTTAATCATTTAAATAAAGGTCAAGATATTTAATACGTCATATTAGCAGGAGCCCAATACAGATACAAATTGTTGTCCCACCCAAGATGAAAACCTTGAGCGCAAAGTTTTCTACTTGTTAGACATTGACTCAATTTGTATTTGAATGTACATAAATGTTACTTGATATATGAATTCTCAAGCTTGATTTCCACTAATAAAAATGGCTTTCCATAATGGAGAAACAAAAAAAGAGGTGCACTGGCAATTCATTTCTGTGAATATAAGAATTCCTACCTAGCAGGAACAAGCATTAAATCAGATCCTTCCACTTTGCCTGATCAAGGAATCAATAGAAAACCAGCACATCTACATTTCAGCTGTATACTGATAAACACAAGGAATATTCTTATGGGAAAAAAATGAAAATTTTATGTGGTCATTAAAGTAAACAGCATGCTTACTTGTTCAGTACCTCTGAAGGCAATAACCAATCTTCTTCGCAAAGAGTCATGCCAAATGGCTACCTGCAGCTCTTCTTATGTCAAAATTCAATAAATCCTTCCACTTGAAAAAATTATGTTATTATTTTTTTTTCTAGACTCATGGTTAAGCAATGGAAAGAACATAATCCAATCATAAATATGAGCATGCCTGTGTATCTGTAAACATGTTATCAAGAAAACATATCTTTTCAAAGTCAGATTTGATAAAATTGCATGGCCCAATGAAGTGGCAAGCATAGCCCAAGCCTCCATAGCACTTTCTGCACTGGAAAACAGTTCCCTCCTTTCCCTTGCTTTTTGTGTATCTACTGCCATTCTGTCTATGGCAATACCTCCTATTTTATTCACAAAATATTCTTTGACATCTGCTACTGTCATCGAAGCATCTTTCCTGTCCTCTTCTTCAACCACAGAAGGTGAATTCCTCTTATGCTGTGAAATGGTTGCAGTAATAACCATCAATGCCCTGAATATTGTCTCTGTTTGACTTAGAACATCCAGGATACTTTCTTGATGTCCAAAAGAGGAGCTTCATTTGCAATGGATGGGAGATCACTCTTTTTGTCATTTCCATCCTTCATTTCAGGAGTTGCAAGTCCTGATTCAACATATTGTTCTTCTGCAATTTTGCACAGCTGAAGGCTAACCATATTTAGCAAGTTAAATCCATCCCACATTCTAATCTCCGGAAGGGAAAAACCAAGCTTCTGAAGAACAGTTTGGTTGATTATGTCAGCAAAAGTTTCCCCAAATACTCATCTGATGCTGCTGATTCATCAAGTTTTCTTTCCAATGAAGGACTACTCATATTAGCATCTCTTTCTCAGGACCTGTGTTACATTCGGAGCTTCCTGAATTGCTTGACTGCACTATAACCTGCTCTGAATCAGCAATTACATTTAAAGATCTTTCGGCATGTTTGGAATCATCATTAGCACTATCAGAAGATGGAGGTTTCTGAAGGTAAGTATAATTGAACAGTTTTAGCTGTCCAAATGTCGATTGTACAAATTGACTGACATTTACACTCTCAGATCCAAGGACCATTTTTATAGCAGACTCTAAGTTTCTTTTAGTAAGAAAATCCAAGACAAAAGGTACTCTCCACCATCGTTTGTCTTCTTCAATTTCATCATAGCTCCTATACCTAACATGTTGAATCAAATCAGATATCTTCGTTACAAAATACTCAAGCTTTACAATAAATGAAGAGTAGACAGAAAGTAGACTTGAAACAAAACTCTGTGATGATATATGGGGTACTAGTTCTCTGGGTGATAAATTTCTTAAGAATTTCAAGAGGAATCCAATGGAGTAGTTGGTCAAATGGCAGATAATAAAAACTCCATTCAATGCATAAATCAGGTATGTGTGATAAAATATTGCTATGGTTTTCTTCCATTAACAGTGGCCTAGATGCCAGTGATGCAGCATAAAAAATCATAGAAGATGTATAGCTTTCCACCACCTCCAATCCCCTCCAATTCCACCATCATCTCATGCAAGTTTCCTAGAAGGATAATTTTCATCATTTCGTTGATTCAAGAGCAAGTGTTATCTATATTTACATATGAAGATATTTTTCCAAGTTATTACATGTCATCACCAACATGCAACCATGCCAGAAAGAAAATGGTAGTGGCAAATATTTCCAACTGATAAAACTAGCATGAAGCTTGTTGGTAAAGGTTTCTGCAACTTTACAACTGACAATATGGAGAAGCTGCTGAAGAACTTCCTGGCTTTTTTCTCCTTTTGGATTTTCCACTGGCATCGAAGTATCCTTCTTCTCTTTCTTGCTTCAAATTAAATGGATCTATTGGAATACCATCATCATCAAGATTAGTATCCTCCTGCATCAAAATTAATTCCTTTTTATCAGCTAACCCCTGTCCACAAACTGGTTGGACGGAAAGCGTAAAAGACTCCCAACTTCAAGCAAAAAAATTGTAACTTGGACACAGATTTCTTCAAAGTTATGACCTGACAAAAATTCAAGGATAAACAAAAATCTAACGATTATGCCAACCTTATAGTGAACCTCGGCAGAGGAGATGTCCGACTGGTCCCGGAACAGCTCCTCCTCTCTCAATTCCCATAAAAAATCCCAAAAAAGAAAAATAATTCCCAACGGCCGCATAAAAATTCAAATAAAGTGGCACCGGGAGCCCGATTCATTAAAAACCTCTACAATGCCTAGAGAATCTCGTCCTCCGGAGACCGGAGCCAAGAAACCCCCGATCACCCGACTCAATCCGTCGGATTCGCTCGATCGAAGCCCTAAACCACAGGGAAGCACCGTGATGCCCTCCGATCGAATCAATAACTCACCTTTCGCTGCCTCCCCTGCCGGTGATTCCAATCCCCGAGCTTGATTTCTGATCTCTCCGACGGGCATTCCCCTCTCGCCGCCTCCATAAAATGCGAGCGAGTGTTATTGGAGAAAAATCCCTAACGGAGTCTTGTGTTTGGCAGAAGGCATCGGAGAGGCGATGGAGGAGGAGAGAGTAGGTGGCATCCGAGGGAGCGAACCAGGGCAGGCGGCGAGCCCAGTAGAAGAGAGAGAAGGAAGGTTCGGGGTGAAATAAGAACGAACTCCTAACCCGCGACTTTGTAAATTTAGGCGCCACGGTCAAATAAAAATGGGCGTCGAGCATTAAAAATTCAACAGGTTTTAAACTTTATATATATATATATATATTTAAATACTTTCATAATAAATTATGAACAAAAATAAAAGCCTGGGTTTTAGTGGCTATGACTGTGAGTATATTTTTAAAGATTTTAGATTTAAATCTTTCTATCTATCTCTTATGAATTTATTTTATAAAAAAAACTAAATAATTTTATTTTATAAAAGAACTAAAATAAGGTCTTTTTGTTTCATCTTTCTATTTTTTTGATATTTTTTTAATGAAATTTTTTTAAAGGAAATATTAATTGAAACAATATTTTGGATTTGTCCTAAGCGCCTCTTGAACTATTAGAATTTCATCCATGGTCATCACCGTGATCGGAAGGAAGGACAACGGCCATCACGGGAGGTTCACCAGCACCGTCACCGTGAAACAGAGATCATCCACGGCCATCACCATGACCAAAAGGAAGGACAGCAGCCATCATGGGAGGGTCACTAGTACCATCACGGCGGCCTCCGCCATCACCACCCACGACAGGATCATCCACGACCGGAAGGGAGGACAGTGGTCGCGGCTCCATCCCCCTTCTTCACCGACCCCTCCCCCTCCCCACTCCTCCCCATGGCCCATGCTGGAGCCCTCGCCGACAACGTCCTCGAGAAGAACAGACACTGTACCTCAAGAATGGATTAAGAGGGTATAAATTTTTACCTTGTTTGCTCGTCCCTAGGGTTTAAATTGCTCCCTTGTTTGCTCATCCCGTCTCTAGGGTTTGAGTTGCTTGGACGGAGAAGAGGGAAGTTCAACGGTCTCGAATGATCGTGGCTCAGATAGAGAAGAGAGAGGAAGCTCGACGAAGAGCTTGGATAGAGAGGAGGAAGGATGGTCAACAGTAATGCCAAATAAATGTGTGCGGTGGGAATGCCAAATGAAATATGGGTGGTGGTGGGATTAATTTTTGATTTTAAGTTTAATTTATAAAAAAAATAATTTATACTATTTAAATATTTTTTAATAAATTTATGAATCAAAAAAAGTTGGGACCATAATGGTTATGATAGTGAGTATTTTTTTAAGAATTAATTTTTAAGAAATATTTCTATAATAAATGGCTTATTTATAAAAAAAATCGATAAAAAAACCCCTCGAAAAATCCCTCGAAAATTAATTTTGCAAGGGATTTGCGAGGGATTTGTTTTTCATTAATGAGTTATTAATAAAATTTTTAATGAAAAAATTACTTGGAAAATATCTCATAAAATTAATTTCTGAGGGATTTTTCGAGGGATATTTCTATAATAAATGGCTTATTGTAAAAAAATAATAAAAAAATCCCTCAAAAAATCTCTCGCAAATTAATTTTTAAGGGATTTTTTAAGGGATTTTTTTGATGATTCTGTGAGGAATTTTTTGAGGGATAATTCTATAATAAATGACTTATTTGTAAAAAAAATAAAACAAATCCCTCAGAAAATCCCTTAGAAATTAATTTTGCAAGGAATTTACCGAGGGATTTGTTTTTCATTAATGAGTTATTAATAAATTTTTTAATAAAAAAATCCTTAGAAAATCCCTAGAAAATTAAGTTTGCGAGGGATTTTTCGAGGGATTTTTTTGATGATTTTGCGAGAGATTTTTCGAGGGATATTCAATAATAAATGGTTTATTTATAAAAAAATTTGATTAAAAAATTCTCAGAAATTAATTTTGCGAGGAATTTTTTGAGGGATTTATTTTTCATTAATGAGTTATTAATAAAATTTTTGATGAAAAAAAATTTATTAATAACTCATTAATGAAAAACAAATCCATCGGCAAATCCCTCACAAAATTAATTTTTGAGGGATTTATTTATCAATTTTTTTATAAATAAGCCATTTATTATAGAAATATCCCTCGAAAATTTCCTCGCAAATCATCAAAAAATCCCTTGGAAAATTCCACAGAATTAATTTTGCGAGGGATTTTTGAAGGATTTTTTCATCAAAAATTTTATTAATAACTCATTAATGAAAAGCAAATCCCTCAGAACATCACAAAATTAATTTTCAAGGGATTTTCCAAGGGATTTCTTTTATCAATTTTTTTTTACAAATAAGCCATTTATTATAAAAATATCCCTCAGAAAATTCCTCGCAAAATCATCAAAAAATCCCTCAAAATTAATTTTGCGAGGGATTTTTTGAGGGATTTTTTTAATCAAAAATTTTATTAATAACTCGTTAATGAAAAACAAATCCCTCAGAAAATCCTTCGCAAAATTAATTTCCGAGGATTTTTTGAGAAATTTTTTATCAATTTTTTTTTACAAATAAGCCATTTATTATAGAAATATCCCTCGCAAAATCCCTCGGAACTTAAATTTTGAGAGAGGAATTTTTTTATCGAAATTTTTTTACAAAGAACCTATTTATTTTAAAAATATCCCTCGGAAAATTAATTTTGCGACGGATTTTGCAGAAAAATATTTTTTATCTGAAAATTTTATGGTTTATATTTTTTGTTGGAAAATCCCTCGGAATTGCGAGGGATTTTTTCCCTCGGTAAATCACACTTTTCTAGTAGTGAATTAAACATACAATAGTATAAATATATGAATTAAAGTAGAGTTTTTTAAATACTTACATGTGATGTCTTTGCCTTTTTATTTACCCACTGATTGCCATCCTTTTTCTTTTGATGGATGTGTCTGAAGACCTTATCTAATGTAGTGCTCGGTTCAACTTCTGTGTCTGAATTTCATAATATAAACAACATTATCAATTTTTTTAAAAAAATTATATGAAATAAGAACATCATATATGTAAAGAAGAAGATATTACCAAATTAAAAGATATTACTAAACTAGAAAAAGATATCATATCATGGTATGGCATTATCAATTCAATATTAAATGTAAAGTTAGATAGAGGTGTATTTTATGAACATATACAAGTACTACTATGATACGATAGAATGATATATGCATGCATTGTTGGGGAGACAAGTGGAAGATGGCAAATGTTACCTAGCAATATTATGGTATAAAGGATAAAGTCTTTTAATTCCAACTTATATAGCTGAAGCTTTAAGTTTTTATTTTTATTTATTTTTGTTTTTCACAACCTTCATTCTTGCTCTTCTTGGTTTCTGGCCAAACTTATCTCTGAATCTGTTAAGGCATTTTTTCCTCACAGGAGGTAAAGAAACTTTATAAACAACACAAACAACCAGATAAAATGGTAGCATTGAGGTATTTAGCATTTTGATCTATTTTAACATTTGAAAATTATTTGTCAAGCCCTTGGTGCTGATGATGCTGTTGAGATAATGCAGAATTGAGTGTCCCACGTTCTCCTACTTTGCAGTTGGATAACGCAGAGTCCCACGTTCTCCTACTTAGACCAAGTCACTCTACGTGTCCCATGTTTATCTGTTGGTCGGTTTTATGTGTCCCATGTTTATCTGTTCGTGGGTTTGTGTCCCATGTTTATCTGTTCGTGGGTTTTATGGCTAATTAGTTTCGCACGTTATTAGATAGTGGGTAACGTGCCCCTAATTTCTTGATGCACGATGTTTATTTCATCTCTATTTAAATCTCTGTATATGACATCATTCGAAAATGAAGAGCAAGTTTATCCTTTTACTTTTGCCTTCTTCCAAAATTATCCTTAGCAATTTTATTTTCCTTCTCAGCTTTCTAACCATCGTTGAGAAGCTCTTATTTCAAAATCTTTAGTCCCGTATCTCTTTATCAAGTAGGTATCAGAGCCAATGGCATTCAACAACAGTACCATCAATCCGGTGATTCCAATATTCAAAGGAGAAGGCTATGATTTCTGGAGCAAAAAGATGAAGACTCTTTTTATCTCACAAGATTTGTGGGAATTGGTGGAGAAAGGCCTACCAGAGGAAGGAGCATTAAAGCCAGAGAATATAAAAAAGGATGCCAAAGCTCTCTTCTTCATTCAACAGGCCATTGGTGATGCAATTTTTCCTCGAATTTCAGCAGCTACAACCTCTAAAGATGCTTGGGATTTGTTGCAAGAAGAATATCAAGGTAATGTTAAGGTATTAACTGTCAAACTCCAAACTCTTCGTCGAAAATTTGAGACATTGAGCATGAAAGATGATGATTCTTTAGATCAGTTTTTTTTCCAAAGTTCTAGAAATTGTTAATCAAATGAGAATTTATGGTGAAGATTTATCTGATCAAAGAGTTGTTGAAAAAATATTACGAAGTTTGTCAGTTAAGTATGATCATATTGTAGCTGCTATAGAAGAATCCAAGGATCTAACCAAACTTTCAGTTAGTGCATTACTTGGCTCTCTTCAGTCACATGATGACAGATTGAAAAGGTCCAATGAAAGTACAGTGGAAAAAGCCTTTCATTCTAAGGTGAATGCTCCAAAGGAAAGCATCAATCAGCATTGTACACCAAGAAATAGAGGAGGTTCTTTTCGAGGCAGAAGAGGTGGAGGACGTCTTGGTAAAGTTTATCAGAATCGCAATGAAGGTAACAGCCAAGGTGAAAATTTTAAACCTTTTCAGTGTAATTATTGCAAGAGATATGGTCATATTGAAAGGTTTTGTCGGATAAAGGAAAGTAATGAAAAGGGTGAAATCTCTAAGCCTTTTCTTTGTCATTTTTGCAAAAAGTATGGCCACATTGAGCGTTTTGTAGATTGAAAG